>CAMPDV010000245.1:0-437164 GCA_946699065.1 Loxodes magnus
CCAACAGCTAGTTGTCTTTTATTAAATTATTTTGAAAATACGCTTCTCTGAACTTTCTTAAATTTATAGCAACTCTGCTTATGTATTTTTATTTCTTCTTCTCTAATTCAATGTCTAGTAAGATATAAAATCTCTTCTGTAATTTTAATTTTTAAGAAGGATACAATTTTTGAATTCTGGCTTTTAGGTCAACATAGTTAAATTTATGCGATGTATTAAATTTCTGTTTTAGTCGACTTCTTTCAAAATCTAAAAATATCTCTTATAGGCATTATTATTTTTTAATTTAGATACATCTTTAATTAAATGCCCTGCCTAGTTTTCAGGTTACATTTCTTAAATATTAAAGATAATTATTAATTGAATCTCATTATTGTTATCCTTCTACTTCAAAGTTTATTATTCACACCAAATTTTTCTTTGCTCTTCTCTTTGAATTCTTTCTTTGTCCTAATAAGTTTGCAACTTGAGCAGGTTAAAATTTTCTGCAATTAAGTTTTTAACAGCTTAGATATGATAAAGTAGGTATAAATCTAAGTTTGCTACAATATTCTTGATTCTTCTAGTAAAAATAGCTATCTGATAAAACTTACTAATGAGAAGCTTTTTTTATTTAGTTAGTTTCTAGATGTTTCATAGAGTTTTCTAACTAAGTTTTCTTAGCTATGTAATCAATTTTCTATATATTCAATCTTTAGTCTTCAAATTCTACCAAGTAATTTATTGCTCTTTAACCGTTTTCCTTCAAACAAAAAGACTAAGGGATAGAATTTCAGATTTTTAATCAAGCAAAACTCAATTTTCTTAACTAACTTAGTTGTTTATTTTAAAAATAATGGCTATACCGATAAAGCTCAAAGGGTTATTTAAGTCTTTAAATATTCAAGTTTATCTTTCAAGTTTTTATTTTGTAGCAGCTCTGGTTGAAGTTTCAATTAAGCAACTTACTAAAACGCCGGATCTTTTTATTTCTATGAGTTAAATTTGGCTTTTCAAGAAACATCATTTGACAAAGAAACTTAGTACTATTTACATTACATGCATAGGATATAATTATAGTGGTACTCCTTTATTTTCTAGTATCTATAATGATTCCTAAGTAATATCTAAATAATAAAGTTAGTTTCATAGGTAAAGATTAATAGGTTGTATAAAACTAAATAAGTAAAGCATACTAAAGATTAATAAACTAACTAGCCATTATTTATCTAAGCTTCATGTAGCTTATTATATACTAACATCACTAACTAACATTATTACCAGCTAATATCAAATAGATCTAAATATCTACCTTATTAATTAAAGGTGTAACTGGAATATTTAAAAAACCATCAAATGTAGAGTCATAGTGATAAATGCTTATATAAGTGGGGAATTAATTAGAGAAAATTTGAATAGTCAGTGTTTTTAGAATCAAGTTGATATGTAAAAAAATTTAGAGTTAAGAGGAAGGATCTAGGAAGCACGAAAAAGATTTGAAAAGTATTTGAAAGTAACGGGAACAGAAACTACCTCTTCAGTCTTTTGATACTTCTATATTAACAAGTATTGAGTATTAATAAAATAAGGTTTAGATAATGAAATAAATATTAAGCTTAGTCAATACCTAAGCAAAATTTAGAGTAAAATAATATTTTTATAAGTAAAATAAAAGTATCAACTAAAAAATAGCTAAGCTAAAAGGGAAATACTAAAGACTAGTTAAAATGAAGTTATTTTAATAGAAGCTTACAAGAATCAAAATATTCTCTAGAAAGATATCTAGATTTATCACTTAACTTCGAGTATCACTAGTTTATTTAGATAATTAGATTAAAAAATTGAAGAAACAACTTAAAATCAAAATTACTGATACAATAATTTGAAATTGAATGCCCGTATTAAAAAGAATATTGAGTCAGAAATCCTGCTTGCATTAAAAGCTCAAAATAAGTTCCAAGGATATTTACTCTATAAAATGCTAGATCTGGTAATAAAGTGACATATAGCTTTAGGTTGAATTAATTGAAGAAGATCTCACACATTAAATTTGAGTAAGCTTAAAAATTAATGTTAACTAGCAAGTTTAATTAAGTTTTAAGAAATATCAATCTAGTAAGTTTAATATAAAAGAGTAAAACCATAAAAAACTTTACTAAAAAGGCGTATTTATTAACAATGCATAAGGATTAAAAGCATAGTTTTATAAAAGTATAATAACTATTTAAATAACTTTAGTTATATTTACTTAGCTAAAGAGATATTATTAGCTAACTAAAATAATAAAACTTACCTTTATTTATAGTTTTCAGTTATTTTAAATAAGCCTAGTTTAAGAACTAAATAAAGAAAGATGTTTTTATTTTAATAAAATTAAGATATTTTAGCTTATAATTCTTTAATTTCTCAGCCATTTTAATTTTATTATTAAGTATAATGTATACCTTTTCACGCCTTTTTGATTAATTAAAGAATATATTTTAAGTTTAAATGTTATAGTTATTAGTGTGCTAGCATGAGAATCTTGTCTTCTAAAGTGATCAGAATGCTCCCATCTTAGTATCTGGCCTCTTTCATCATTAACGCTACTTAATACCTCTTAATCTAATGATCCTCTTCTTGGTTACTCTTGGATTCTGCACATATTCTTGTTCAGTTCTTCGACTATGGATGGTAGCAGATCTTAAGTAATCTGAATTTGAGGATAGCTGCCCCTATTTAAGAATATATAATATTGCTAGCTTTATAATTCAATGAACTATCATATATTTCATTCTAAATGTCCATATTAGTGATATTTTAATTTGAAAGAAAATCATTAAATGCACCTGTATATTTATATCTATATTAAAATTTAATATAATGTAGATTAAATTACTTTGCATATAGATGCAAATTTACAAGGATATACATATAAGAATAATGCATAAAATCTAATTTTCTATATTATAGAATTAGGAATATTTCTATATAATACCATAGTACAAATATTCCTAAGCACATAAAAAGAAATAAACAATGTATAATCAGATTTAAATACTAAATATTTATAATAGATTAAAGCGATAGAAGTTCATTTATTTATCTCACGTTTTAAGGAAAAAAGCTTAATAAATATATAAGATTAGAGAGCGCGTAGCATCTCAATGGTGCGAAGCTCTTTAATAGAGAATTTTAAGTTTAAATGATAGAGTTATTAGTGTGCTAGCATGAAAATCTTGTCTTCTAAAGTGATCGGAATGCTTCCACCTTAGTATCTAGCATCTTTCAAAAAAAATCAGGTTAGAACTTTGAAATAATAACTTAGTAGAAAAAAGCATTTGAATCTATATATGATAAATATATTTTTATTATGATGCATATTAAATAAAGTTACTAAGAGTAGGATTTTATCTTTAATTTCTTTTTCCGTTTTTCACATTTATTATAAAATTTCTTAGTCTATAATAAATTATTTCCCTAGCATGTTTTATATAATAAATAAAACTTCATATATTAACAACCAAACACACTAAATTTGAATCTAGTAAATTTAGGCTAATTAAATTTTGATTTTATTATTGTTAAGAAGCTTAATTTGATAAATGGTTAATTATGAATGTTCAAAAAGCAAGATAAAAATAATTATTTTAGATTAACTACAAAAATAACATTTTTTAAGCTTACTTTAACAAAAGGAATTTTAGAGAATAGATAGATTATTCATCATAGCTGCACAATTTAAAACTTTGTGCAATATATTTTAGCTTTTTAATACTTTTTTAATTAAACTAATAAATCCTTAGAAGAATCAAAATATAAAAGGAAAAATGATATTTCAAGAACAGATTTATTTCTGTTCATATCTAACCTAAGATATCAATATATTTTTATTCCTTTTCATCATATTAATAGCTTATTGAAACAATAGATAAAAATAGCTTCTATATAAGCAACATCATAGAGGTATCTCAAAGCATTATTATAATAAGCTTAGTATTATAGTTTCATTAATCTAAATAAAATTAAAAAATTAAAGCTTTATTTAAGAAATTATTTTACTTTTATTAACGTGAGCTAATAAAAGATAGGAGTCAATCTTTATTTTATAACTAAAATACCCTTTGCAAAAGTATAAAGCCAGTTTAAATATAATTATATAGAAAAACTTTTAAATAGCAAATATAATAAATATTATAAATAAGGTTTTATGCATCTATCTTACAAAAGTTTATTAAGACTATATAAATAGCGAAAGTCTTAAAAATATAATCCATGTTTGCTCCTAAACTTTAGCTGTTTATAAAAGAAAATAATGATTAAATATATTTTAAATTGATAGAGTTTTATTAAGAAAAATAAAAATAAAGCTTTATATTTTTTTAAATCTACACTTCCAATTTATAAATATTAAGCTTAGAATATTAAACCATAAGGAAAAGAGATTGCAGAATACGTCTTCTAAGAAATAGAATAAACCAACAAATAGAAGCTAAAAAATAAATATTTAAAGCTTTGTAAAATAAAATTTCACCAGTCTAAATTCCAATTTATTGGAATAATCCAACCCTTTTATTCTTAATAATTCATAGATATTCAAATGAACAAATGCTTACTTTTTTCTAAGGATCATAAACTAAAAAAGATGTTTAGCTTTATAAATAAAAACTGTAAATTTTATTTTATTTATATGGGCTACTAGAAACTAAGGACTTTTAATACTAAAATTTTATTCAAAATTTGGTAACTCAAATATAACAGAGAAATATAATGCTTCTACTTATTTTTCATTCTAATGAACTTCAGTGGAGCTATTTCTTATCTTAATCGATCTCCTGCTATTTAAGCAGCGCTTGAAGATAGTAAATAAAAATATTGCTAAACAATATCTTCATCATTCCTGGTTTCAATCTTTAAATGATGATTATTAAAATCATTAGACTATAGTAAAGATTTTTTAACTTATGTGCTCTTTATTTCCTAAATTCTACTTCATTAATTAAGAAAAGGCTTTGGTTTATTTCAAAATGGTTTAGGACTAATTTAATAGCAACTAAACTTTAAATTAACCATTGCTTATTAGAACTGGATTTTCATATCAAGTAAGAACTGATTGTCAAGTTATTGTATCTTAGAAAAGCGAGCAAAAAATGCCAGAATACTAATTAGCTTGGAATGCTATTTAGCAAAGTTGCTTTGATGATAAGCAAATCCGAGATTTGTCCAAACTTCTGCCTTTAATAGTTTAAAATGTATTAAACTATTTTATATTCACCAAACATTTTATCTTCCTTCAACTATAGAAGTGGCTAATTAGCAAATTCTACAGTTGAAGAAATTTCCATCGCTTAAAGGGATAATTATTATGTTGAACAGATAAAAGGTAATCTATAATCATATCTGGAGGAAGTGATTCTTCAAAGTGATTTACTATACTTTAGATAGGAAATGATTAATATAGAAATTAAGAGTTAGAAACTCTTTTTTTCAGAAATCATCATAGAACTATATTTGATGATAAAGCCTTAGTTTACTTAATAGGAGGATAAACTTCCAGATCACATTTAGTTTTTAATATGAAAACGCTTAAACTTACTCCTTGCTTTGAAGACTTTCCAATAACACTGAGAACATTCGGTCTTTGCTTAGTAAAAGAAGATTTTTATGTCTTTGGTGGGTTTAACTATGATAAAAGTGAAGCCTAAAATTCTATTTATACTTGTTCAAACATTGACTAGAATTGAAGACTCTTATAAACTTAACTTGCAGATAAAAGCTCATCAAGTTCTGCTTATTCAAAAAAAGAATAAAATTTCTATATCAGATGTAATGGTGAGGGTTTAAGTAGAACTTTAGCTTATGACTTCAAATAGATAATAGATCATAAAGAAAAAATGGATGAACCTTAATATATATATTCCAAGCCTATTTTAAAATGAGATTACATTTTTTTCTTTAAAAACAAAAGAGAGCTATAGTTCTATGAAATTAAACAGGTAAAATGGAATTAAGCAACACTTAGTGAAAAAACATAAGGATTTGATAAAGCATCAAAAAAAGCCAACTAGTCTATTAACTCAAACTACATTTAAATTGCACAAAAACTTAATTTGCAAAAACATTCCCAGTTTTTAACATCAAACTCAGATCAAAATTGAATGATTTAAATTATAAGAACCAAGAAGTTAAACATAATATATAATAAATAAATATATTAGCTACCCTTTTTAATTTAAGAGCTTATAGTTCATAAGTTATTTTAAAAGAAAAGTAAATTATCTAGGAATGCCTTATTTTTAGTAAAGATATAGAATTTAATTTCATAAAAGAGTTTAATAGTTCATTATCTATTACAGCTTATAGATCTGATTGCAAATGAAAAATAAACCTACCATTAATCTAGATTAAATTAGATTAAATATAAGTGACAATATTAGCTTTCCTTATAGTTTATAATCAGCCTTTAATAAATATCTATAAGATAAAATGATTTTTTGCCTTGTAGCAAAGTAAGTTATAAGATATAGGGATAAGTCTTTCATGATGAATCCTCACTAACAAATTTAATTCAAGAAAGAATAGAAAAATTCATTCATAGGCTTATTGAACTAAACCTTATAAATCAAATTAAAGTTTATCTTTATGGCATTGTATATAAAACTAAGGGATCAATTTTGAATTGTAAAGGAAATGAAAAGCAAACTAATTATCTACATTTTTATTACTACCTATTTTTACAATCTTTCTTAAGATATAAACGTCACAATAAAATATTATAGCCATTCATCAAGAAAATATCATGTTGTAGCTGTTTTGGATTTTTGATTGTAATACCTTTAATTTATAAACTAGTTATTTGAATAAAAATTTATATATTCTAAGATAATTTAAAGAGTCAAGTTTAAAAATAGTTGCTGATAGTTTCAAAATATTTAAATTCAAAAGTTGCCAAACTAATAAGGGTGCTAGTATGCTAATATACTAAAGAATTAATTTCTAAAAAATGTAAGTTAGAAAAGTATGCTAAAGCAGTTAGAGGAATTTATCTCGTTTTATTGTTAATGCTATTAGATTTTTTAATAAAATAGTACGAAATATAAATACCATATCCAATTCAAAGGTTTTTCCTAAAATCTTACAACATCCAAATGAAAATATCTTAAGAAGATAAAAAAGGGCTTTAAAGTAAAATAGGCTTAAGTAATTATTTGATAACATTCCTTAAAAAATTCATTTAAATAGCTTTTAGAAGATAAAAAATAAGATAATATGGTAAAATGCATGCGGTGAGATTTGAACTCACGCGGGATTTCTCCCACTAGAACTTGAGTCTAGCGCCTTGGACCGCTCGGCCACACATGCTTAATTTAATTAACTTATCTTCTATTTATACCAAATTTCATACAAAGTTGAAAAAACTTAGGAGCGGAATAAACTTCCCAAAATTGCTAAAATTTATACTATTATATGATGATTTATCTATCAATCAATCTGCTAAATTTAAAGCCTGATTAATTGAATTTAAGTATGGCTATTGTATTTATAGCTAATTATACGATATGCATTTCTTTTAGATGCAAATATAATATGCAGATAATTATAGCTTAGATTAGACTTTCTATTTCATATTAATTTAATTTCAAATTCAAGCAATATTCTAATGGAAACGAACCTGCTTTATCTTTAACCAAGATATTTTACTTTTTCAAAATTGCTTAATTTTCCAAAAACGCTAAACTTAAATCTTTCATATCACTAAAGTAAAAATTATGGTATTTCTAGATTTTTGCATTGAGAGCAAACTTGAATATTAAAACTTATAAAGGTTACTTTAACAATTAAAGTCTACTATTATTTGAAATTTGCTTGTTTATTGCTTTATCCTTTAAATAGGAACAAAATGCTTAGCTGTTTTTAGCGATTATAGTAAAGTATTAGTAAAATCTCTAGCATCTATTTATAGCAGTCAAGAGTAAGATTGAATAACTCATACTTATTGGATAAAAAAGCCTATTATAGCACTTTTTTTGTGCTTTTAGGTTATAATATAAGGAACACTTAATTAAACCTTTATTGGCTTAAGTAGATTGTAAATATAACCTAGTACTAAAGATTAAAATAATTAAACTAGAGACTGTAAAAAGAAAAATTAGTTGCTTATTTGATTTGAATAGAGGAATAAGAATCATAGTAGGAAATAGCAAACTAATATAAAATGGTGATTCCTTGTGGAAAATTAGGGAAATAAGGTAAACTAAATTAGTTCTATTCTAAAGGCATTTAAAGTCAGCTCACTTTACACATCTTTTAACTAAATATTTTCTAGGTAAAATAAATAAATTATAAGACCTAATGATCATTGATTTGAAAGGTATTAGTTAAAGAATTATGTTTAGTAGTTGATTATAGAGATATATTATATTACATAGAGGAAGAACCACTTTGAGCTTTAAGAAATGTTATAAGCATATGAACTAAGATTAGCTTTTAGTAACCTTTACTAGTAAAAAAGGATAAAGCTTAATTTACTTTGGTGATGGTAATATACTATTTCATTTTAATCTGTGCTATAAAGTTAAAGCAGCTCTTAAGTATAGTGCAAATTTCTCTAACTATACACAATTCTAACTCTATATTTTACAAGCAATAGCAAACTACCATCAGTCATCTATTCAACTATAAAAGCAAAGCATCTAAATCCTTTATTGTTTATTATAAGTACTTTAATCAGAGTGTTTAGAATCCTTCTATTTATTAATAATAAAAGCGTTTAAAATAAATAAATTAAGGCTAAATTATTTAATTATAATAAGAAGAGAGAAATTATTCAGCTTAGCTAAAATAAAGTTACATATATCAATAGAGCAAAAGGAAATCAAAGTATACTAATTACAGCCAAATTTAAAATATCTATTGGCTTGTAAATAAAACCCCTAGCTTCTCTTTTATACATCCAATTCTAAACTTCTATTTTATAAGATAAAATCAATCTAAGAATCTATAAGCTGAGGAAAATCTAGTTAAATACCTTCTTTATATAGTAAGCGTAATGATAAAGACAAGTACTAACTATCTTTAAATATAAATTTACTAAGTAATTATTAATTAATTAGTTTTATAATGATCTATAGTTTCAGAAAACTAGCAAAATCTATTCCTATATGTCTTAGCACTTTATTTAAATAACTTAGAATTAATAAGAAACAAAATAAAAATACCAAAAGATAAATAGCAAGGATATTAAACTCTAATCCTATAATTTAGAATCTATGCAAAACAAAATTAGTTTCAAAAACGAAATTGCAAATAAGGGGGTATAGAAAAATAGTATAAGCATTCATTTCTTTATTCTAGAGTTTTCGACTAGATTTGCATACACTTAATTAGTAGTGTTAACTAGAAGAGTTATAGAAATGTATTAATGTTTAAATAAATGAAGACTTCATTAGACTAAATAAACTTTTATTCTATATTTTAAGCTGATTATATCATCGTTTTATCTTAAGATAGATAAAATTATTTAAGTGTAAGAAGATTTAAAGATTTGCTTATAAAAGGAATCTAAAAAGAAATCCCTTTAGTCATAAGATTGAGCGCCAAACAGATAAAAAAACTACTAAATTTAAATGTGGGCAATTAACTAAAATAGATTGGCTTTTCCATACTTCAGTAAAATTAATTACTTATAACTTTCTAAATATTAGAATGAAAAATCTTATAAACTTAAAATTTAAGTCTAATAAGCTATTAACTAGTTTCCTTTTAATTCCAAGGAAGACTTTAAAATACTTTTGCTAATAGGATAAATTACCTAAGGTTTTTAATTTACTGCTATAAGAAACTAAAGGATTTTTTAAATTGGTTGAAACATAATAAATATAAAGCATATATAGATATGATAAAATTATACTTAACAGCTTTAGATATTAATATGCTTTACATTTAACACTAATAATGATTTTAATACAAAGAGATTAATAAAGAAACTTTGCATCGATAATCAAATAAAGCAAAGATATTATCAAAATAAAATTGTTGGGATATGCTTTCTTTAAACTAGTCATTCTTCTTTTTAAATCTATTTTCTTAGTTTTGCAACCAAATAATATAATCATTATCAAATAGACTAAAAAAGAAAAAGCTTTACTTTAGTTTCTTTAATATGCATTACAGGAGAAAGGCAAGAATATTGACAGATATTAAATATTTGGGCTTATTTATGAAATATCCTTTTGCTTTAGATTTATAGTTTAACATTTCCTTATATTCTGGTTATAGTTACTTCTAGCAATCATCATTAAAACTGGACTAAAAAATAATTACTACTTATAAGGGAAAGTACACTGATCATATTGGCATATCTAATTTTTCAATTATTATAATTACTTACTTTCTCAATTAAAGCCTGAAATAGTTAGGAGGGATATAAAAGTTCAAAACAGTAAGAGTCATTTAGTTTTATACATCTAGTAAATTTTTAACTTATAAAGGTAAATAAATATTAAAAGTCAATTTCCTTGTGATGTCTGAGGAAAACGATCTGAAATAGAAAGTTAAACTAAAACATGGTATTAAATATAAAAAAAGCGATTGACTCATGAAGAGAATAATTAGAAGCTAAACTAAAAAGATATATAGAAGTAATGAAGGTCTAGAATAATCAGAAGTGAAGTCTAAGAAAATTACATTAATATCCTTTATATTATCTTTTATAGCTAAAATTAGACAAAAGTTACTTAAAATGTAATAATAATGCTTGATGCATAAATCATTAAAAGTCTACACTAAAAAGGCATGAGATATGTTTAATATTTAATATATATCTTAATTTCATTTAATAAGATTTGGCAATCAATTAGCATAATTAGGTTCAAAAGTCTTCTTAAAATATCATAATACACAAGTTATGAGTAAGCAGGTATTGATTATGTATTATAACTCTCTTGATTATCTATTTAATATCTCTGAGTTATAAAATATATACTCTAGAGCTCCATAAATAGAAATAAAAATGTCTCAAAGGCAAATACAAAAGGAGATTAATAAATATTTAAAAATATTTGCGTTATTCTGATAACTGCTCTTCATAAATAGGCGGAGCAGCTTCAGTTTCAGGTTCGGTATTAAAATGCATAAGTTGTTTCTTTGGAAATTATAGAAATAAAGCCATTTACTCAGATAATAGGTGCTAAATAACATTTTAACTATATTTTTTTTTATTCTGGAAGACTTGGAAAAAAAGGAGGTATGCAACTTTTAGTTTAACTAAGCAAGGATTGGAGGAGCAGTTTATATCAGTTAAGAGTTAGATGGCAAAGCTTAACATACATCTATAACTCAAACTTTAGCTTAAATCATGCAGAAAATGCAGGAGCTGTTTATTTTGAAAACTAGTATATATATTTTGCTAATAGTTGGCTTTAATTAAACTGAGCTGTATTCTAAGGAGGAACTGTTTAATTCAAATATGCTGATAAAGGGAAAATTCTTATGTTTGATTCAAATTATTTCATCTATAACAGAGCTTTGATTGGGAAGGGATAAAGTGGAGGTATATCAAACGATAATTTTGAACCAATACTAATTCCTAACTATAATGAAATAGAAATTTGCTAGTTCTTCGTGTATAATTTGCTAAATATGGTCCAGATTTAGCTTCAAGAGCTTTTAAGATGCAATTTACTAACAATCAAAGTATAGACTTTTATAGCTTAACTATTGACTGTAATTAATTATTCTAGCCGCAAAGATAATTCTAGAATGCTTTTTTAAAACTGAAATAGAGTTAGCATCAAGTCAGCAAGTGAATCAATAGCTATATATTTTTGAAGGATAAATTAAATTAGATAGTACTAAATAATTAAACATCTGAAACGACTATTTAACATGCAGAAGACCAATAGGTTTCTATTACAAACAGCAAGTATGTAAAAGTTAATGGAATTTTCATGTTGATTAACTAATAGTCACTTCTGCTCCTGGAATTCATAGTAAACTTAATTTAATTACTAATGCTATTGTTATAAACGATGCTATCTCTGATGTAAGCTCTTCACTACTTATTTGACATCAGACTAAGAAATTGTATAAAGGAGAAGATTAGGAATCGTCAGGAAAACGTAAAATTTGTGAAGCAAATAATATTCCTTAGACCTTAATGGAACTGTATGTAAAATGACCTTTTGAGGCTATATGCTATTGAGGAGCAGACATGCTTCCTTTATAAAGATATTGACGAACTAATTATACTTCAGCTAATTTTATAGAATGCTTTAGAAAAGAATCATGACTTGGTACTTAAATATCAAACATAAGTTACTTATATGATGAGACATAAAGGAAATAAATCAACTGGAAAGGGAGTGTCAGGAAGTCTACATAGGAAGTCCGTGTAATTCTTGCTTACTTGGATATGAAAGAAAAGGTAAAAATAAATGTTCAAGGTGTCCTGATGAAATTGATAATGAATTAATTCTTGTAATTTTGTGCGCTTTAACTCTATTAATATCCTGATTCTTAATAAAATCAGCTATTTAAAGAGCGAAAAAGTTAGAGAAGTATCATTCAATCTATTTCAAGATTTTTATAAATTATATTTAACTAGCTGTTCTAACTTCTAGCTTTGATTTAAATTGGTCCAAAGAGCTTCTTTAAATATTTAACTTTTAAAAAAATGTGGAAAGCATAACTAGTTCGATTTTTAGTTTTGATTGCTTGATGTAATCAGATAGAAGAGATAAACGAAGATATATACTACATAAAACTTGTGCTTATGGTTTTTTACCTTTTATTGTATTAGTAACTTCATCTTTGTTTTGATTGATCGTTTGTTTTGTTAAAGAACATTGACTCCCATGAGAAACTAATACATCACCACTATCGCAGTTATTTTCTTCACGATTAATTCTCCGAAATAAAAGAGTTTGCTTGATCTGCTCTCTTGTATCGATATAGATGAAGAGTCATTTGTTTCCTAAGACACGACTATTTAATATTGGACTAAGGAATATAAAAATATGCTTATTTTGTGGGAATACCTGGGATTATTATATGAAGTTCAAAGGTTCCACTTATAATACTCATCTATTACGAAAGCAAAAATTAAAGTTTCATACTTTTTTCTCTAAACAGCAAGTTTGGATTCTTATAAATAGGGTATAAAAAGGAAGCTTGATACTGGGAGTTTGTCATATTTATAGAAAGCTTTCGATTTCACTAGTTTCAGCGTTTTTTATATAAATGAAGTACAACTGTAAACATTGTCAGTTATGCTAATCTTAGGAATAAGTTTTAATCTATAGTTAAGATATTAGCTTTTTATAAGCATCTCCTTAAATAACTATGAGAAATGAAGCATTCTAGTATCCACCTTAACTATCTTCTGCGGACTTCTCTCATAAAACGTTTCTTTTAGTGAATCATAGAATCTAAAATACGACTTTGCTTTAGTGATTTTGTATTCTAACTCTCATTTCTTCTATATTGATTATCTCAGACGTTTCTAGTAATTTCCCAAATGATAATGATGGCTTCACATAAGTTCTGACGATTTAATGTCCTTGTGTAAACATAAAGGTAAGATTGCTTGACTTTATCTAAGAATAAAATCAAAATTAGTTAAGCAAATAAAAGAGAATACTTATAAAGAACCTAGAGAGGCAAAAAGTAGTAATGTTAAAAGTAATATCAGGATAAAGAAAACTAACGCTAGTTCTTCAAATAGGAGGCAAAAGAAGGATGGAAATATTTTAATTTCTACTAGAATGGAAGAGCGGTAAGGTATAAATGATGAGAATGATCAAATAATGGACTTTTATATATAAAACCTAAAATAGGAAGTAGAATATACCGTTTTAAAGTAAGAACAAGAAAATTCTGACCTTTAACTATAAAAATCTTATAGAGAGCCTAATTTAAATCAAAGGAAAAATGTTTAGATATTTTAGGATTTTAATGAAGAAGATGAGGGAGTTTAAAAAGTTCAAAGCTTACATTTAACGCATTTAATATACCTGCTTAAAAACTAAAATAGGTAAGGAGGCTTTAAAATCCTTTTGTTAGAAATGAGACAAAAAATTTTAAATAAAATATATTAAAACAGTCTAAAGGAGAAAATATAAAGAGAGGAGAAGTTCAGCTTGTAAGAAATTAAATTAATTTTCTTTTTTGAAGAACAAACTGTATCAGAAGTAAAAAACTAATAATCTTAAGATAATGCTTTTGATAGTGCCTTCGAAGAAAGAGACTGAATCATCACTATGACAATAAATATTGGCAAGATAATAATGAGAATAGCTTACTTTGTTAATTCCTTAAAATATAGTCGAAAAGGAAAATGAAGGTCTTAAATTTCCTTCAATAAAGAAATAAAAAAATCAGTCTTCAAAGTTCAAAGCTTTGCAAAAGAGTTCTTAAGAAAGCTTTTAACATTTAAAAAGTGAATAAAAGGCAAGGAAGTAGAAAAATAAAAATCTCTTAGCGATATTCAAGAAATTTAATTTGACTCATCTGAGGAATTGAAAGATATTACTAAGAGTCAATTGAGCTGAATAGATTTTTGATTATGCACAATATTTAATTCAATAATTTAATTAAAAAATAATTATATAATAAAGCATCTTTTAACTAATTTTAATTTTAGATAATTAAGCTTTAAGGTTATCTACTTGATTATTATTATAGTTCATATTACTTAATTGATATAAGCAAGATAATATTTGAGATTAATATTAGAAAGGTATTATGTTAAGAGAATAATAGAAGCATTTTAATTTTGAAAATTATACATTTCATTAGTATTATATTTCAATAAACGGATGCCTTTCTTTAAACTCTATAAAGATCAATAATTTAAGTTAGATAATCCTTTTTATTAATTATTTATTAGAATATTTTTATTTTTGGCTTATATCTTCAATATCTTCTAATCTTTTTCCGTAAGATTTTAGAATTTCTTTGTTAAAAGCACGAATGCTTCTTTAATAACTTTCAATGCTCAGGTATAAAAATAATCGCTTTAAGGCTTCTATTTTCATTTTACCTTTCTGATGAAATTTTTATTTTAGAATGAGGAGTTTTAAAGATTATTATTTGGAAAAACTTAAAAGACTTATTTCACTAGTTTAATAAAGCTAAAAGTAATTTGCATTATAAAAGAAGCTCTTATAGCTTAGATTAGATGCAGAAGTTACAATTTGAATATTTTTAAATTAACTAAAAGTTTATACGATTTCTTTAAATCTAAAATCTCTTCTTTCAGATTATAAATTTAACACTTCCCAATTTAAGTTTTCTTAGCTATTAATACTATTTTACTTTGCTCTTATTCTTTATTTGCTATTCTAACTAAGAGTAAATTGACTGGTTATAAAAGATTTGTATAACTCTTTAGAAATTATTAATTTATGCTGCTGTTCTATGTCTTAAATAGATATTTAAACTTAATCTTCATTTAATTTGTTCTATCTTCTAACTGCTAATTTCAATCTTTCTTCTATATACCAGCTTTATATTTATTGTATCTTAGAAATATAGGGTAACTAGATATTAATAACAAGTAGTCTGTTTCTTTTATATCTTTAATAGTTGAGAGACATTAAATTTCTTGTCCATTTGCTCATACTAGCATTTATAGTTTATATTTTGATAATAAGATAAAAATGATTTCTCAATATAAGGTATAATCATAACTAGATCTATAACCTTCTATAGCTTAGACTAACTATATAGTAATAAGTATTTTACTTAATTAAAGAGACTTTAGTTAATTCTAAAATTAATAAATTCTAATTTTTTAATTAATATAATTAAAATTAAATATATAAATGCTACAACGCTTCAACAAACACTTTTATACCATCTAAAAAGGACACAGAAAGTAACAACCCTCATCTCTAACTAACACGTCTTCTTCCTAGAAATAATCTTCTTCTCAAAAACCTACAAGAATAATAGACTCAACTAGGAACTTCTAGGCCAACCTAAAAGATGGGACAAAAGCGCAAAAAGGCTAACCCGATGACACCAACTGAAGAGGAAGGACCTAGAAAGGTACTGGAGACGTAAGAAGCAGCAGCCGTGCAAGAGTTTGCGATGCCATAGTTCCAGGAAGAACAAGCATAAATTTTAGTCGCATTCTCTGACCTGAAGGAGGAAGTAAAGAAGCTAAAATTAGAGAAAAGAGCTCTAAAAAATCAAGTTAATGAGCTCAAGGAATGGAAAGAAAGCCTCTGGGAAGTCTACGATCGAGAGCAAAATACTTTCTTCAGGGAAATGGGATTGCTGAAGCAGAGAACAACTGTGCTTGAAGAGAACAGCAAGCAGCAACAGTAGTAGGAATTCAAAGTTAGGACAATTCAAGATCCAATGGATATAGAAGGAGCTACTAATTTACCGAGGAGTCCAGACAAGAAATGAATTAGGAATAAACCAAGATGTTTTGTATGCAAACAAACTGGACATAAATATAGACAATGTTAGAAATTGAAATTAATTAAATAATAGTACTGGAATAGAAAATAATAAGAAAAATAATAGTACTAATATTAGGATAAGATTAGACGAGAATTCTGTAACTAATTTTATCCGTCAGGAGGTCAAATCTACAAACCGAAGTGGTACATAATCCAAGGCGACTGAAGAAAGAGTTCTGAAGGGAGCTGGTTCCAGCCAGGTTATCAAACTGGTCCTGTGAACACGAGGTTGAAAGTCCTCCAAGTTCACTAAACTCCAATTTAAACTTTTTAATTTAGTAATATATATAATTAAAATAATTATAAAGGAACATTGACATTAAAATAGGTTAAATGTAAGAAGTTTACTCATTTTCTGGGATTTGCAACCCATTTTCAAGTAGTTGATTTTTATCAATGAAAGAACTACTTTACTCTCCAATCTACTCTTTTCTACTGTTATAATTACCGATTAAGTGTCAATTTCTTCTTATATATAATTCTCTAAGGATAGCAGAACATCTTCCTAAAATATTATGATATTTTCTTTTCTAATCAGTATCTCTCTTCTCAATAAGTTCTACCTATTATAGAAAAATTAGGACTGTTAATAAAGGTGTTTTTCGCTTCTGCAAGAAATAGCATTTCTTCGAAAATAAACTAAGATAATTTATTGAGTGTGCAGGAGCATTATCTTTTTCCAGATCAATTTTATCCTCTATTTCCTTCTTTTATGTTTGTCATTTTTTGATTTTCAATTGCATTTTTGCCAAATTTTCTTATACTTTTTCATGCTTATCTCCCAGTTCTGTTAGCTTTTATTGATAAATTTTAGATTGTTTGCTCTTGTTTTGTGATATGCTTTAAATGGGTATAGATCTCACTTTCAGACAGATATCTTGACTTTTTCTACTGTTATATTTAGTCTCTTCATTAACTTATATGAATAAATAGCTTTTTTCTATTTTTATCTTTTTTGCATCAACTTCTTCTTTATTAATTCAAATGTAAGTTTTAATATTTTTACATATTTATTATGAATATAAATAATTAAAGACTTAAGCTTTGAAAAGTTAATTATAGATATTAAGAAAACAGATGTTAACAACTTCTTAAAAAAATTAGGACCAGGGAAAGGGTACCTAAAAGGTTGCCCATAAATCAAAAGTTCCATCACTGAAGATAACCTAGAAAATAGGCTAAAAATATTATAAACTTGGGAGACTCAACTTTACCACAGAGCAGTAAATAAGCTATGGTTAGCTGATAAAAATGGAACTGGACCTTCAGAAAAAATTCAACAAATAAAGAGAGACAATAAGAGATTTTTGGAAAACTTGAAATAGGAGAGGAGAAAGAATAGAGATTCATGACTTAAGAAAGAGATCTTAAGTCATCTGAAATATTTCACAAGAACAGAACAAGCAATCATAAAACTAGCAATAGAAGTAGAAATAATTGAGCAAAAATATAGAAAAAATATAATAAATCAACAAAAATTGGAGCGTTAAATGAAAATAAAGGAATAATAAAATAAACCAATGATAATCGAAGGTTAAAAAACTGCAGGTTTAAACCTAAACGAGAAATGAAAAGACATTACTACCGTAACTCTAAACGCGAATATAGAAAAGAAGCTAGAAATTTTATAGCTTTAAATAAGAGTTCTGAAACTACTAGAAGAAGTTGGAGAACAAAAAGAAAAGAAATCATCAGATAAAACTAAAAAGAGAAATATATAAGACAACAAACTCGGTAAAATATACAAGAAAATAGGTACCAAGCACTATCTAGGCAAAAGATGCTTCAAGGATAAAATACATATCAAGGAGAAGAGTTTGAGAGATTTTCAAACTTTAGAATTTAGCCTCTAGGGCAATCCAGAGGTTGCGGATAAGAGATTAAAATACCATCAAAAAATCCAAGATTTAAATTTTTTACTTATATTAATAAGATAAACCAATTTTATATTTGCTTTAATTAAATTTTTCTTTATGATTTTTATATCCAAATTTTAATTTTAATTTTAAAGTTAAAAATTCAAATAGTAAAGAAAAAAAATTCTATAATTTAAAAATAATTGAAAAATAGAAAGTATAAATACTATTAAAAATATATAAGTGAAGCAAGTAGAAATTAAAGAAAGTATAAGATTAAAGAAATACAAAAAATTAAAACTTAAAAAGAAAAAAATAAAAATATTTCAATATAAAAAATATTAAAAATAAGTTTTAAGTGAAAAAACGTTTAATTTAATTAAAAAAAAAGTTTACTTTCAATTATAAAAATTTAACAAAATTATTGAAAGAAAACTAAAATAAAATAAAATCTAAATAAAATTAAGATAAAATATTTTAAATCATAAAAATATTAACATCTTTTTTCGATCAGATTTTTATTTAATAAGAACATTTTTGAAAAATTAATTGGCCTATTCATAAAAGAATTAAAAATAATTAAAAGTATTAAATAATATTAGAAAAATACGTTTATAATAAAGTGAATTTATATATATTTCTTCTTTGGATTTTTCATTAAATTGAAAAAAAACAATGGTATATATTTTGTTATTTTTTCAATAAAATACTTAAAACTAAAGTTTTGAGATATGAAAATGCAAAATAAGAATATTAAATTATTTGGAAATTATTCTAAAGTGATTTAATTAGATTTATGTATATATGTAACCATTAATCACAGTAAATAAGATTAATTAACCTTAAGAAAAAAATGGATTATTTACAAAAACAAAATAGAATGATATGAAAGAAATAGATGACGGGCAGGTGTATTTTGATTATTAAACTTTCCCATTCTCTTAAACTATAGTTATTAAACACTTATTCATTAGCAGCTAATATTTAATATTCTTAGTTTTCCATAAATTAATAGGAACATTATACTTTACTAAGTACTTGTTAAGGAAAATCTAATTGTAAGCATTGATTACTCTTTTATTATGCATTATTATTAAAAGAGACATAAAATATTATAAAGGTAGCATATATCTATGACAGTAAATACTTATATATTAAATATAAGCATTTTAAATAAAATATAGCAAAGCATATAAATGAGACATAGAGAATTAATAACTAAATTAGTTTCTGTCTAAACAATAAAAGAATACTAACTTCTATTTTTAGATTTATTGTCTCATAAATAAAAGAAACTTTGATAATCTGCTATTAATATAAAAAACTAAAAGCAATACTTAATATAAACTTTATAACTAATTTAGGAATTAAATATATATATAAATTTAGTATTCTTAGTAAAATATCATTACTACAATATACAGTTACTTAATCATATTATATTATTACTATTACTTAAATTTAATTAATTAAAATAGAATATGTTTATTTAAAGCATTATAAGATAAATAAACAAAATTAGAAAATAAGAAAGTTTAAAATAAAATTATTATAAAAGCTTACTAAATGTAACCCCTAACATTTAGTATTCAAAGAAGAAAAAGTTTTAAGTATGCGACTACATTAAAATAAAATTGAAGAAAGTAACACAAGAACAATAAATTAGGAATCAAATTAAAATAATTTAATTATTTGAAGAATGGATCAAAGGCTTACAAAATTAAAAAAAGATAGAAAGAAAATAGAAATATAGCAATTAAAAATTTATTTTGTAAATACTATAATTTATTAAATTAATTATATCTCTTCTGACTACTTAAAAGTAGATTTAGCAGCTATTCTTGGATAATAAATCCCAATAAAACTAAATAAATGAAGACTCTATGGATATTAAGAAAGAGTAAAAGTTAGTTTACATTTATAATTAGAGACTTATATTAAGATGTTGATTCTGTAAAAGGTTAGTAAATGTGGCAAAACAGTGCTGATAAATTAAAAATTTAAATAATAGATAAAAAAAGACTAGGGAGCAAACTGTGTTAAATATCGCTCACGAGAAAGTTAAATTTAAAGAAGAAAATTTCATTATGAAATAGTATTACATGAATCAAAAAGGAAAGCAAATAAGATACAAATTAAGAAAAAGATAAAAAGAGTTACAAGGAGAATATTCTTAAAAAGAGCTAGAAGAGAACTGAGCTGAAAAGAAAGAATAAAAAAATCTATCAACAATTTAGGAATTAACAAGATATATTTCATTAAAAACTGATTAATAAAACTTTTATATTTTTATTAATTAATGAAATTTAACCTCTCATTTTATGCTAAAAAGCTGAGAGGGATCTGTCTAAATTATTGCTAAAGGCAAAGCTCCTCTTGGAGTTGCCAGTTTCTTGAATATATTTTCCCTGTAGAATTATCCATTCGAGTAATATATCTTGGCTAGTCTCTTCCATAATTCTCTTGATTTTTTGCTTTGAACTTTTGAACTCTAAACATTGTCTTATTAGGTGATTCGTCTACATACAGTAATAATATTTTTTGAGCACTTTTTTTTGTCTTGGCTGTTGTTCTTTAGGTTTTTTCCACAGCAAGGACGGAGAGTATTGCGATAGGTTCCACTTCCATCTTATCCAGCTGAATCTAAGGTCGAAGTTGGAGTTGAGGTTGGAAATTAGCTGTCACTCCAGGAAACTCCACTTAGGATCCTTTCATCTTGGTGATCTCTTCCTTGAGGTAATAGATAACAGTTTCATTTCTTGGAACTCTAATGGTTATTGCGAAACTTATTCAAGTCTCTCCCGCATTTGTGAATTCTCAAACCTTAGAGCTCCCAATAAGTTACATAGTTTTTCGACGTTGTAAGGGACATCCATTTCTTCAAAATCAACTTAGTAATAATATTCCTCTTGTGCCTTGAAAGGTCTGATTCTTTAAGGTGATTAGGTTTGGTTAATTTCTATTTCTTCAGGACTTTGTTTTAGGTTAGTCCTGCTTCATAGTTGTGTTTCAAACTTGTGCGGGGAGTTACTTAATGAGTCCCACCGACTCTTGGCTTCTTTAACTCCTGGCATCTCGAAAGTCTTTTCTTATTCCAGCCATTTTTAACTGTATATTATTATTAATAAAACTTAACTAAAACTTTGATGATTCTATTAAAGGGGAAATTCTATAATTTATTATAATTATAATTTATTAAATATTATATCAAGAATTACTTTACAATTAATAGCAAAAGTATGCTTATCAAGAAATAAAAGTTAAATAAATAGTATTTCCTAATCTTAAATAATACTAAATTAAAAAACATAAAAAATAAAAAAGGAAAATTCTTTAGCAAATAGATCAATTATAATATTTATTCTAGCATACATTTTAATAAATTTAGAAAAAAGATTAAATAAATTGAAAATGATGAATGATATTAATTAGTATAAATATAGATAAAGTAACTGATTAATTAAAATTTTATTACCTCTGCATACATAATAAATCCAAATTATTTAAATAATAAAACTTCTTAATTCATTAAGAACAAAAATCTTCCTTAACTTAACTTAGCACCTTAATGATTCTTGATTTTTAATTTTTTGATTAGTTTAAACTATAACAAATATTGATTAATTTTAGATAAATTTATAGATAAATATTATATATTTTTAATTAAACTTATATTGCTTGCTGAACAAAAAATTAGCAATTTAGCATATTATTTTAAAAAACTTGTAAAATGTATTAATAATAATAATAATATACTTAAAGTTAGTAGAGTTTTGCATTCTCTGGAATTGCAACCAGTTCCTGCGGACAGTTTTTTTAACGTGGGTGTGATCCACGACCTTTTTATTAAGTGGAAGGTTACCACTGTAACCGTTCAAGTGGTCTTGCAAAAAGCTTTTATTTGTAGATCCCTGTTGGAGTTATTCATAGTTTATTGAGTTATCTCCATGTTCTTTTCTGCTCTTATTCGTTTATTTTCTTTCATTATCAACAGTTTTTTAAAATATGTTGATTTGATTTGCAACATCAACAAAGTTTGTATTATTGTCTTTATTTCGTTCTTTTTTATGATAATTTATTTTCTATATTTTCTAATCTTTTAATGAAACTTGTAGCAATCATTTCTTTTTCTGGATTAAATTCTGTTTTTAATTCTATTGATATTTTTTCTATTTCCATTTTTGTGTCGTATTTAAAATTTTATTATGATTAAGATCAGAGTTATTCTTCCGTTATTAATTTGCTACAAATAAGTTATCTTCTAAGTATTAGTAATTCGTTGTTCTAATCTTCTATGTTACTCATTAGTTCCCGTATTTTTTCGCCTAAGTTGTAAGTTGTTTCTTCATAATTTGAGATTACTTTTTACATTTGGTCTAATTAAATTTAAAGTTTTTGATTAGTTTCGTTTTTAGGTTAACTTATCTCTATTTATCCTACCATAACTTTACCTTCTGAAGAAGAGCTTGACTCCTCCTATTGTTATTATTTTTTCTAAATTTCTTTTGCCGCTTTTCTCTTTAGGTTTCTAAGTTAATTTTTTGAGAGTCGAAGAGATTAATCCATATTTTTTATACCTGTTCTTAAAATGTATTAATAATGAGATTTTCTTAATAATAATAATAATAGATGGAGAAAAGTCAAGAAATATTTTTTCCGGTATTTCAACCTCTTATCGATTAACGTCTTTTCCTACTAAAGACGAGAGGGTTTTGCTGGTATTCCGGATAGGCCATCAAAATCAGGAGGATTAGGATCTTCTTAGAATAGGTTTCTCATTCAAACTTATGTTTTTTGATTCTGTCTTGACGACTTTTTTTATAGAATCTCCCCTAAAGTGTGAAATATATCTTATTGCTTTAGCATCTTTGCCTTCTTTTCCGTTACTCTTGCTAGCAGAGTCTAGCCCAATATTATTTCTACCTTCTTTGAAATTTCGGACAATTGAGATAAAAGTACTCAATTGAGCAACATTTGTAGCATTTGTTTTTCTTCTTAGTCTGAGTCTTTTGAACTGGGGAGTTGAGTTTCAGATTTTCGGAGCGATGAGAGTTTTCCAGCTCCATCAGGTCTATTTCAACTATGGAAGTTTAAGGAAGAGATTGCTACTTTGGCTTCGTTGCCGTTTCGTGCACCATATCCATTTTTTTTGTTCGGAAATAGTTTGCAAGGCTGTCGCCAACTCTATCTTCAGAGTTGCAAGCTCATCTTGAAGTAACTGGATCTCCCGTTCAAATAGAAGCTCTATTCTTGCGGAATTTTGCATGTTTTTACCTAATAATTGCTTTTTCATATTTTTTTCCACCTTGAGATTCTGCACCATTTCTGTTAACTTTAGACTATTAGCTAGTTTTTCTCTCGTGATTGTGGGATCTATAATTGACTTAACGATTTTTATTATATTAGATTATTTTTTTGACTTTTTGCGGTTGGGGAAGTATCTAGCTAGGTGTAAGGGTTCTTTATTGAAAGGTCTGAAAATTTCTTGCTACTAGAGTTGGGCTATAGCTTGTTAGGCTCCTTCAATTTTTTTCTCCTTCTTAGGAGAGTTTTTGTGTGTCATTCTTTATCCTTCCATTTTTTCTATTCAAATAATGATAATAATATTAATATTAATTTTAATTATATTTGCTAGTCTTAGTTTTTATCTTAAAAATTTATGAATATTTTAGTTTTAAATTATTTTTACTGTATCATGAATCTTTCAATACAATATAAATGGTTCTAATTAAATTTATTTTTATCAATAAGTTTTTTTAGTTATTATTAATAAATATTATAGATTTACTATTTAAAATGGAATTAATTTCCAAATATTTCTACTAGAAAACTTTAAAATTATAAAATCTATTTTTCAAATTATCTTTAAAGTGTGTTTTCTTATTCGTCTTTTGTAAAAAAAGAATATTATTCCTATAAAGAGAAATTAAACTTTATGAAATTTTGAACTATATTTTAATGTTTACAATTCGGTAAAAAAGAAAATCCAAATTATTAAAAAATTAATTGGTATAATCTTCACTTTGATGTATTTTATTCTTAATTTTAAGATTAAAATTCTTTTAAATTATATTAAGTGTATAGATCTTTTTTTAAAGTTAATTTAACAAAAATGAGAAGTTAAAATTCTTATTAGTCAAAATTTTAGAAGTTACAAAATTTATTGAAATGCTATTTATCATCAACTGCTAATAAAAAGATATATTTAAAATACCGTTTTAACTACAATTTTTTCTCGATGATGAACTTTAAAAAGTTTCTTCGTTCTTAAACTTCATAGAAAATTCCTTAATAATGAAGCTATAAAAGAAATAAGTCATAAAGCTAAGAATTTGAAATGTCATTCTTCCAATTGCTGAATTATTACTTACTCTAAGTTCGCTATTTAACTTTTTTATATTTGATTGAAAACTTCAAAAAGATATTTAGAAAATTATTTTATTTTATTTAAATGCATTGAAAATTATTTTTAATTTTTAATCCTTTAATAAATTTAATATTTATTTAATAGTAACTAATATAGTAAAGTTTCGATTTAATTCGAAGTTGTAATAATAAAAATAATAAACTATAAGTTTTCAATTTATATTTTTGTATACTTTTAAAATAATTATAAAATGCTTTTTATTATAAATATCAAAAAAATTTTTTATGATTTTGACATTTTTTAACTCCGTGTCCATAAATCTTTATTGCTTGAATTTTATTAAAAAAATCTTATCTTTTTTTTCCAAAATTTAAGGGTTTGCCTAGTTCTTTTTATAATTAATTTCAGTCGTATATATTCCTTTTTTTCTATTGTCTTTTTAGGCCATTACATTAAAGCTTTTTATTTTCCTTATACTTTTTTCAAATTATTTTATATTTTGATTACTTTTTTAATCTAATTTTTTAAGGATAAAAAATTATATAATTTTATGTATAGATTTTTCATCAAAAGTCCTAAATGAATTTTTTCTTTCTTTTATTCTTATAATTAAATGTTTTCTATTTGCTTTCACCTATATATTTTACCTTGACTGTAAAATAATAAGTTATTCCTTTTACAGCTTAACTATCTGGCTTATTTGTACATTTTGATATTCTTTTTCCTTAAACTAGATTTTAGATTGGTTAGTCTGGCTTTATTGCTAATTTCATGATTTATTCAATCACATTTTTAAGTTATAAATCTTGAGTCTGTTTCTTCCTATTTGCAAGATATTTCATAATTATGTCTTATTGACCTACTTATAGTTCTAGCTAATATTTTCTTACTTTTGTCGAATTAATAGTTTCAAAAAGCTACGATAAAATTAAAGAAAATAGAATTAGTATAGAAGAAAGCAAAGAATAATATTGTGGCACTTGAATTAGATATCTAAATTAAATTAGAGAATTTAACTTTTTTATCCTTGGCATTTTTTAATCCTTTTATACAAAACGTTATATCTTAAAGAATAACAGTAATTTAAATATTAAAATTTGACAGAAAGTTAGTTCTTTAATGATCATATAATGTTTATTTTAATTTAATATATATTTTTATTAATTTTTAAATAAATTTACTATATTGCAGTTTAATTTATTTTTACTTAAGTTCTTTAGTTATATATACAAATATTTTAATTACTCTCAACCTTAAATTATCTTTAATTTTATTTTTTTAAGTTTGAGTTATATTATATAATTATAGTCTGACTTTATAATTTTTAATTAAATTTAAAATATTTGCATATAAATTTATTTATTATTTATATAATTTAATTGCTAATTTATTTCCTTATTCATATATTTATTATCTTATTTTTCTTTTTTAATCTAATTTACATATTTTTTACTATATATTATCTCTTTTTCTACTTTTAACTAATTTTTATTATAAAATAGCTTATTTCCATTTTTAATTTAGGTTAATTAAAATAAACTGAAGGGAGATTTTTTGCTAAAAGACGTTTCATGTCTATCTATCTTTCGAAGGGATTTTGTGAGGTTTGCTTTTCTTTGCAATACTCTTAAAGACTGTATTCTTTTTAAACCCTCCGCTCGGGCGCAGTATGACCTGTACTCTCTCTTTATTTTCCGTTAATTTCCAGCAATTTTATAAAAATGCCAACCACTTCCAAAGGGATAAAATAACTTGGATCGGTCCTATAGTTAATATGTTTCTTCATAGAGGTAATCATTAATATTACTGTAATGACTACATATTGGCAACTAAACACTTGATATTTATTAATTTAATAATTTCTAGGCCCACTACGATCAACTAATAACGGATCATATTCCTATAGCTATGATTTTAGCTTATAATGCAACCACAAGTATTCCAAAATAACAGCCATTACTCTATAAGATAGATAAGCTACTTGATCCAATGGACAGATAAAATTACTAAAGTCAGTTTTAAGTAAATTTTTCTTATTTTTTGTCTGTAGATTAAGACAACTTAGACTCATAATATAGTTTCACCACAACTTACTTTAGAATAATATAATGAACACTATAGGAAAAGTCATATAAAGTAATAATTACAATAAATTCCCTTAGGATATCATTATGAAATATATAGCTGCGAAAAGAGATAATTAGGAGTGCAAGAGATTGCTATTTATGTAAGAAAGAATCAATAAGCAGTAATAGAAGCTTATTCTATATCTAGAAAACTTAGGAACAAATGTATGCAATCATATTGGAAGTGGAAAAAGTTTCAGGCTAAAGGAAAATTTTTCAAACTCAATAAAAACATCGAAACAATTTTCTGTTATGCAAAAAAGATTATCAAGCCTAAAGTAAGGAACTAAATGAATTTTAACAAGAAATCTAGGACTCATTTATTGAAATTGAGAAGCTTTTGTGTTAAAAACATAAAAAGATTAAAAGAAGCAAATTGAGTTCAGTAAGCGATAAATAGAGCTCAGTTATAGAGAACCATAACTTATCAATTGCCCATCTTCTGATTTATAAAATTTTTAACTTTTTCAAATTTAAGAAATTCAAGAAATCATTGAGTATATTCTAAACGACAAGGCAGCTGGACCAGATGAAATAAAGAGTGAATTTATCAAGTGTGCTGAAGAAGAGATACAATTAATAATGCACTGTTTTATCAATAATATGTTAAAATTTTAAAGAATTCCATAAAAACTGAATACTTCCATCATCATCCCTATCTTCAAAGAAGGTAGTAAGAGTGGTTGAAAAAACAGAGAACTAATTTCGCTTATTAATACTATGCTGAAGATTTTATACAAGGCTTTAACAGAAAGGACTTACAAAATTCTATGGAACGTAACGTCATACTTCCAGCTTAATTGGGATTCCTCAAAATGAAACAGCTGCATCTAAATATGATCATTACATCAGATTATTGACCTCTATTAGAGAGGAGGAAAAGACTAACAAAGATGTTTGACACTTTCATTTATGTCTAGAAGATGTTTGACAGCATTGAGAGAAAAACATTTTTTCAACATCTTAGGAGATTAAAACTACAACTGGAATTGATACTGGCACAAGAGTCTTTCTACAATAACATTAATTTTTCTTTTCTCATAGATTACCAAGATTCTCGCAGACTTCATTATAACAATGAAGTTATGCAAGGAAGACACATGGTACTCTATTCTCACTCCTATATTATGATATAGTAATCAGACATTTGCAGTAAAAAACACACAACTAGGCAAAAATCTACATAATATAAACTTCGTATGCAGAGCATGGGCAGATGACCTTACACTCATTCCTTATTCTGCTTAGAGGAGATAATAACTTATAGATTAATGCATCTGAATTTTTCAGTGGATTTTTCTATAAATAAACACTAGTAAATGTGAAATACTTCAATTTGTTCAAAAAATAAAAGCTAAAAAATTGAATTGAATTTGAAACTGGAAGGTAAGCGCATCAAATAGATGAACCAAATAACTTATCTTGAAGTCCTAATACAAAGAAGATGGGTATTTTATCTGCCACTGCAAATAAAGAACTTAAAATTGCTTAGAATCGGTAAAGAAATGCATTTATACTTCAGTAGATACAAAAATGTTACTCTCTGACACTTCAAAATACTCTGACGCATACTTATGCTGCCTAAGACAGAATGCAGTGGGGAGCTTGTTCCTTGAACTATAATGAGAGGTTTATAGAGTATGAAAGAGAAGATAAACAAAAATATGCATATAATAACGAGGAAGGCTTTAATTCTCCTATTATTATCTTTAATAAGGCTTGCTACATAGACTTTAACTGACTACCAAGTGAACATATAATGGCTAAACACTTTTTCCAATTCTACTTTAAAAATACGAAACGAACCTAGGATTTATCCAGAATCCGATATAGATAGACTCTTTGACTGCAATTTAAACTAAAAATCTTAGTATTTTTAGTAAATATAAAAGATAATTTAGTTTTATGGAATTAATAATGACTATTAAATTATTTTTCTAACTAGCTTTCAATTGAGAAACTTATCAAATAGATTATAAGAAATTAATCCCATTAAGAATCAATTATAAGCTATAGAGATATACCCACTGCATAGATATTCAGAGAGCAACTTGAAAGAATTAAGAAATTTTTTGCTATAAATTATACTAAAATTAACAAGGAATACAGGAAAGAAATAATTTAAATCTTTAAGTTGCTCACTTAATCTTATAGATTTCAATATGATTCATGTACGCAATTTTATCCACTGAAAACAAGCTCTATCAATGCAGAAGTAAAGATTCATTTAAGCATATATTCGAATGTGTCTATTATTTGGACTTATTTATAAAATTTTCTGATAAATTTCCTGGAAAAAAATTGAAAAAACTAATAGCTTATGATCAACTCTACATAAACTAACAATTCACTTCTAAAAAATAAATGGATGCAGATCTTAAAATTAGAAATTTTCACAGGAATCTTAAAAAAATGTAAATTGAAGGACAAATCACAAATAAATATTGGAGTCTAAAGAAGAACAACAAGAAAATACAAGAAGCAATGGAGATAAGTTGGAAGATAGAAAGAATGCTGCATGAACTTTATGATCATAATTAAAATGAAGTAACAGATTCATATCAATAACTTCATTTCATTAACATTTTTATTTAAGTGATTTCTTCTTCACTCCAATTTATGCATATACTACTGATAAGAAAAAACTTCTTACAGCTTTAGTTTTGTGAATAGCCAAATAAAGGTGAGGAAACTTTAATTTTATTCTAAATTAATAAATGGATGTCGGCCACGGCCAGGAAAACTAGTAGACAATCGGTAAGTTTATACTATATTGCGAGCAATCTCGCACAGATACCACAGCAGACTAGCTCAGAAGAGACAAATCTAACTTGTCCGAGAGTTCTTGCAAGCAGTATGAAAGTTTGACCGACTGGTATGCTAATGACAAATTACTAATTCTTATTTGGACTTTTTTCAAGAAGACTGGAGCAATTTATTCAAGAATTAAGAATAAGTTTTAATAAGAAGATTCCCCATTTGAGAAGCTAAAGTGAATCATTGAACGAATAGAATGAAAACAAGAAGCATGAGAACACTTTTTTTAATTTTTAATATTTAATATTAATACTGAAAGAGCTGTGCCTCAACTAGGTGCTACATGTTCAATAATCATCTTAATTTATTTTTTATGTTATGAAATACTTGAGCACTAAAAAAATAGGTTGGAAAAATTAGATGGATGGCTCCTGAGTTATTTGGAATGAAGCAGAGATATAGTATCTTTTCCGACATATATGCTTATGGAGTTGTTTAATGGGAGATAGTGACGAGAAAAATATCGTTTGAGGAAGGAGAGTTACGTGAAGGGATAAAGAGAGGTGAAAGAGAGAAAATACCTGAGAATTGTGTGATAGAGGAGACAATAAGGGGGAGTTGAAAATAAGAGGCTAATCAAAGAATGAGTTTAGAAACGTCATTGTAGAAGTTAGAGAAGATAAAGCAAGAAATGAGAGAGTAGGAGATAATATAACAAGAAATGAGAGAGTCTGAGATAATAAAGAGTAATGTGGAGAAATTTGAAGTAGAAGAGTAAAAGGAAGTTGGAACAAATAAAAAAGCGAAGATATAAGAAAACGAGGTAGGATATGTTGGAGAGAAGAGAAATGGAAAGATGCATGATTATGGAGTTTATAAGTATAAGGATGGATCTCGATATGAAGGTCAATGAGTAGAAGGTATTAAGTAAGGAAAAGGAACTTACTTCTATGCAAGTGGAGCAATATATGAGAATGAGTTCTTCAAAGGCAAGAGTCATGGTTATGGAATTTATAAGTATAAGGATGGAGATCGATATGAAGGTCAATTTGTAGAAGGTTTGTTTTAAGGGAAAGGAACTTACTACTATGCTGATGGAAGAAAAGAAGTGCAATATTGGGATAATGGAAAAAAAATATGATAACTTAATATTTTAATTTAATTTCGATTTATTACATTATTAAATGCTTTATATATATAAATTATCACCTTAGAAATAGTTCACTTAAAATTATCTTTCTAAATAGCAATATATTAATTGATTGAGATTTACTCACTACATGCTAAGATTGAAATAGCTAATTGAAATTTTAATCAAATATAAAAATTTAGATATTAGTCAAGTAATCAAAAGAGAATTAATTATGTAATGATTCGTAGAGGCTAGGGTACACAGAAAAGAATTTTTTTGTTATCCAAAAATAAAAAATAAATTTTAATGTTTTGATAAAACCTAACCAAATTTTTAATATATGATTGAGGGCGACCTCTACGGAAAAAATAATTAAGGGAAATTAATTAATGTAATAAAATTAATTTCCTTCAAAAAAGAATCAAATAAATGTTTGGAAAGGAATTATATAAAAAATGGAATAAGTAAGCATCGATGTTTATTCCATAATATGTACCTGAAGAATAAATGAGCGACTTCAATGAGTTTTACGATACTTCAAGAGGCTTTTTATAAATTAACACATGACATGACAAGTAAAACAAGTAAAGGAGATTTCACATTAATAAGATAGTTATAAATTAATAATGTTTAAAGATGTAATGCTTATGAATTAATAATTAAAATAATTTTAAGTTTAAGAAGCTACTTATAAATATTTATATAAATTAATTAAAAGTAAAATCTATTTTTCCTATATTTTTAGATTAATTTTATTTATAAGATTTTATAATTTAAAAGTTACTAAAAGTAATTAATTCTATTATTTAAAATATATTTAATAGAGCTATTTTAAATATAGTAATTTTAAATAATTTGTAGAAATTAAACTTTATTACTAGAAATTAATTGAATTTGCTTATACTTTGCTAGTAGAAAATATATATTAATACCAATGTTAATTTTTAATATTAAAGATAGGTAAAATATTGAATAGATAAACTATTGTTTGATATTAAATAACTTATAAAATAGTTTAGTTTAAAAACGCTAAAAAACAAGATTGCAAAAATACAAAAATTTAAAGCTAGAAATTATTTAGAAAAATAAAAAATTAAATATCTTAAAAAAAACTAAATTTGAACACTCTGTTAAGATATAATATGCATGTAGTTATATATTTATATATTTTTATTTTATAACTTACTGATTAGCTAGTGTATATGTTTTTTTATCAGTAGCAAGAAATTTTGATTTCATACAAAAAAAGATATTTTTTATATTTTATTTTATATCTTTTTTAAGAATTAAATATTAAATGATACATAAGAAATAAAAGACATTTCCAATAAAGTCTAATAAATCTTAACAGGATGTAGCTAACGATTTTTATCGTATATAGATGGAAAAAAGAAATTTAATAAGACAAATAGTGAGCTTTATCAAAGAACTTATGATTTTAATAACACTATGAAATTTTAATATCTGAACATTTAATTTTAAGATAGGATAAACTTACTAAAATTTAAGGTAAACTTAAAATTCTAGAAATTTTAAGCCAGAACAATCCTTTGAAAAATTAAATTAAATAGAAAATAAATCTAAGACATAAGAGATTAAAATATGATAGTGATATAATATTAACAAAAGTTGTCAGTTTTTATTCTTATTCTATTAATATTGGCAGATAAAAAATGCATTCATTTATCAATCATAGTTGTATATTATAAATTAGACGTCTTAATTTTTTTTCTTCAACATTTAGCATTAAATTATATTTAAAACACTTCAAATTTAAATTTTTTTTCTAAAGGTTCACCACCATCAATGTAAGTTATTTACATTAACTTAATACGAGTTGAAATAAAGGATCGTACCTAGTCATGTAATAATCTCTTGCAGCTTATGAGGACAATCTTCAGTGCTTTTGGTTTAATGGGTTTGTTTCAGCTGTTTTTCGGGATTGAAATTTATTAAGTTTAAGATTTTAAGATTGAGGTCAGAAATTTGAACTGTTTTAACTAAAAATAGATTTTTAGAAAAATAGAAGCTAAATAATAGCTTATTTTTTTTTAAAAAGAAGCCATATAAAATAGGCTACATTTTTTGGTTAATACGTTAATCGTGAAAAAGCAGGTTTATTTTAGAAGAAATACTATTATAAAAAACTCATTATTTTAAAAGCATAAATGTTTTTAGTAAGGTTGGAAATATAAAGGTTGGAATTATACCCGCCGGATTATACCCGCCGGATTATACCCGCCGGATTATACCCGCCGGATTATACCCGCCGGATTATACCCGCCGGATTATACCCGCCTTTTTAGAATATAGCTCTCTACCCCCCCCCCCCCCCCCCGTGCTCGTCTAAAAAAATTAGAAAATATTAATTTAAAAAAATAGAATTGATTCTTATTAATGAAAAAAAAGATTTATTTTTTTAAATTACTTTAATCACGCATATAACTATTGACACGCCAATTGTACAAAAAAAAAATAACTATATAACTTTTTGTCTTTATTTAAAATTTTATTACTAATCGTAAACTTTAACTTTCTAAATTTTCCTTTTTTATCTTGAACATTTTTTGTTTGAATTCGACTAGTTTATCAAGTCCTGAAAAAAAAAACTTATTACTCTCGGAATAAAAAAAATTTAAACTTTAATAAAATACAAACATAAAAAAATGAAACTATAAAAACTTTATAAATGAAATAGAAAAAATAAACAAATAAACTAATAAAATAATGAAATAACCAAATAATTTAAATCAATAAATGTATTTTCTTAAATAAATTTTTATATAAGTTTTAATTAACTTAAAATTTACGTAAAATTTTTTTAAATAGGAATTTTTTTTTAATTTACTTAGATATATAAACTTCTTTAAATTGAAATTACCAAATTAAAATCTTATAATTCTACTTAATTCTAAATTAATGTATCGTATATTTTTTATTTAAAAATGCTAAAACCTTTATAAATAAATTTAAATTTTAAATACTATGATATACCTTTTTATATTATGCTTAATAAAACCTATATTTTCATAAACATATCAACATTACATATATCATTAAACAAACTATCTTATTACTTATAATTTACTACTTCTTTTTACTCAACAATTTGTTAAGATTAACTTTAATAATTAATCTTAATCGAATATACTAAATTAAATATTTTAAATACTTACTTATAAATTATTTTATTCTAATAAAATAATATTACTAATAATATATAAAAAAGAAAACGATACTCTAATAACATTAGAGACTACATACTTAAATGTTAAATTTATATATTAGACAAAGATCTGTAAAATATAAACGTTTATAAATAATAGAAAATAAACATGATGTATTATTTTTTAATTCTTAGTTAAGAAGAGTTTTAAAAGTTTTAGAGTTCGTTCTCTCATTCTCCCTTCATCACTACAATATTAAAGCTTATTTTTACATCCTGTATTATAATAAGTATTCATTACCCCCTAATATATTTTCAAATATACTTACATTCTGAAATGATAATTAAAAAAAAATTGCCATCTAAATAAATTAAAACTTGTACGATCTGATAATAAAAAACAAGATTAAAACATGCTTACATACTAAAATAGAAAATTACGATCTATATGAAACATTAAACTTTAACTTACGTTCTTCAAGTTTCACCTTTAAATTTCAATTACGTTCTTCATGTTTCACCTTTAAATTTCAATTACATTCGTCAAGTTTCATCTTTAAATTTCAATTACTTTCTTCAAGTTTCACCTTTAAATTTCAATTACAGTCTTCATGTTTCACCTTTAAATTTCAATTACTTTCTTCAAGTTTCACCTTTAAATTTCACTTACCCTCTTCATGTTTCACCTTTAAATTTAACTTACTTTCTTCAAGTTTCACCTTTAAATTTCATTTACTTTCTTCAAGTTTCACCTTTAAATTTCAATTACATTCTTCAAGTTTCACCTTTAAATTTCACTTACAGTCTTCATGTTTCACCTTTAAATTTCACTTACAGTCTTCATGTTTCACCTTTAAATTTCAATTACAGTCTTCAAGTTTCACCTTTAAATTTCAATTACGTTCTTCATGTTTCACCTTTAAATTTCACTTACCCTCTTCATGTTTCACCTTTAAATTTCAATTACAGTCTTCATGTTTCACCTTTAAATTTCAATTACTTTCTTCAAGTTTCACCTTTAAATTTCAATTACTTTCTTCAAGTTTCACCTTTAAATTTCAATTACAGTCTTCATGTTTCACCTTTAAATTTCAATTACTTTCTTCAAGTTTCACCTTTAAATTTCACTTACCCTCTTCATGTTTCACCTTTAAATTTCACTTACTTTCTTCAAGTTTCACCTTTAAATTTCAATTACTTTCTTCAAGTTTCACCTTTAAATTTCAATTACATTCTTCAAGTTTCACCTTTAAATTTCACTTACAGTCTTCATGTTTCACCTTTAAATTTCAATTACCCACTTCAAGTTTCACCTTTAAATTTAAATTACTCACTTCAAGTTTAACCTTTAAATTTCAATTACTTTCTTCATGTTTCACCTTTAAATTTCACTTACAGACTTCAAGTTTCACCTTTAAATTTCAATTACCCACTTCAAGTTTCACCTTTAAATTTCACTTACAGACTTCAAGTTTCACCTTTAAATTTCACTTACAGACTTCAAGTTTCACCTTTAAATTTCAATTACTTTCTTCAAGTTTCACCTTTAAATTTCAATTACAGTCTTCATGTTTCACCTTTAAATTTCAATTACTTTCTTCATGTTTAGCCTTTAAATTTCAATTACCCTCTTCATGTTTCACCTTTAAATTTCAATTACCCACTTCAAGTTTCACCTTTAAATTTCACTTACAGACTTCAAGTTTCACCTTTAAATTTCAATTACGTTCTTCATGTTTCACCTTTAAATTTCAATTACTTTCTTCAAGTTTCACCTTTAAATTTCAATTACCCACTTCAAGTTTCACCTTTAAATTTCACTTACAGACTTCATGTTTCACCTTTAAATTTCAATTACCCACTTCAAGTTTCACCTTTAAATTTCACTTACAGTCTTCATGTTTCACCTTTAAATTTCAATTACTTTCTTCAAGTTTCACCTTTAAATTTCAATTACTTTCTTCAAGTTTCACCTTTAAATTTCAATTACAGTCTTCATGTTTCACCTTTAAATTTCAATTACTTTCTTCAAGTTTCACCTTTAAATTTCACTTACCCTCTTCATGTTTAGCCTTAAAATTTCACTTACTTTCTTCAAGTTTCACCTTTAAATTTCAATTACTTTCTTCAAGTTTCACCTTTAAATTTCAATTACATTCTTCAAGTTTCACCTTTAAATTTCACTTACAGACTTCAAGTTTCACCTTTAAATTTCAATTACTTTCTTCAAGTTTCACCTTTAAATTTCAATTACGTTCTTCATGTTTCACCTTTAAATTTCACTTACAGACTTCAAGTTTCACCTTTAAATTTCAATTACTTTCTTCAAGTTTCACCTTTAAATTTCAATTACGTTCTTCATGTTTCACCTTTAAATTTCACTTACAGACTTCAAGTTTCACCTTTAAATTTCAATTACTTTCTTCATGTTTCACCTTTAAATTTCACTTACAGACTTCAAGTTTCACCTTTAAATTTCAATTACTTTCTTCAAGTTTCACCTTTAAATTTCAATTACCCACTTCAAGTTTCACCTTTAAATTTCACTTACAGACTTCAAGTTTCACCTTTAAATTTCAATTACTTTCTTCAAGTTTCACCTTTAAATTTCAATTACGTTCTTCATGTTTCACCTTTAAATTTCACTTACAGACTTCAAGTTTCACCTTTAAATTTCAATTACTTTCTTCATGTTTCACCTTTAAATTTCACTTACAGACTTCAAGTTTCACCTTTAAATTTCAATTACGTTCTTCATGTTTCACCTTTAAATTTCAATTACTTTCTTCAAGTTTCACCTTTAAATTTCAATTACAGTCTTCATGTTTCACCTTTAAATTTCACTTACTTTCTTCAAGTTTCACCTTTAAATTTCAATTACTTTCTTCATGTTTCACCTTTAAATTTCAATTACCCTCTTCATGTTTCACCTTTAAATTTCAATTACCCACTTCAAGTTTCACCTTTAAATTTCAATTACATTCTTCAAGTTTCACCTTTAAATTTCACTTACAGACTTCAAGTTTCACCTTTAAATTTCAATTACTTTCTTCAAGTTTCACCTTTAAATTTCAATTACCCACTTCAAGTTTCACCTTTAAATTTCACTTACAGACTTCAAGTTTCACCTTTAAATTTCAATTACTTTCTTCAAGTTTCACCTTTAAATTTCAATTACGTTCTTCATGTTTCACCTTTAAATTTCACTTACAGACTTCAAGTTTCACCTTTAAATTTCAATTACTTTCTTCATGTTTCACCTTTAAATTTCACTTACAGACTTCAAGTTTCACCTTTAAATTTCAATTACGTTCTTCATGTTTCACCTTTAAATTTCAATTACTTTCTTCAAGTTTCACCTTTAAATTTCAATTACTCACTTCAAGTTTAACCTTTAAATTTCACTTACAGACTTCAAGTTTCACCTTTAAATTTCACTCACGGTCTTCAAGTTTCACCTTTAAATTTCACTTACAGACTTCAAGTTTCACCTTTAAATTTCAATTACTTTCTTCAAGTTTCACCTTTAAATTTCAATTACTTTCTTCAAGTTTCACCTTTAAATTTCACTTACAGACTTCAAGTTTCACCTTTGAATTTCAATTACTTTCTTCAAGTTTCACCTTTAAATTTCAATTACCCACTTCAAGTTTCACCTTTAAATTTCACTTACAGACTTCAAGTTTCACCTTTAAATTTCACTTACAGACTTCAAGTTTCACCTTTAAATTTCAATTACTTTCTTCATGTTTCACCTTTAAATTTCACTTACAGACTTCAAGTTTCACCTTTAAATTTCACTTACAGACTTCAAGTTTCACCTTTAAATTTCAATTACTTTCTTCAAGTTTTACCTTTAAATTTCAATTACAGTCTTCATGTTTCACCTTTAAATTTCAATTACTTTCTTCAAGTTTCACCTTTAAATTTCAATTACTTTCTTCAAGTTTCACCTTTAAATTTCAATTACAGTCTTCATGTTTCGCCTTTAAATTTCAATTACCCTCTTCATGTTTCACCTTTAAATTTCAATTACCCACTTCAAGTTTCACCTTTAAATTTCACTTACAGACTTCAAGTTTCACCTTTAAATTTCAATTACGTTCTTCATGTTTCACCTTTAAATTTCAATTACTTTCTTCAAGTTTCACCTTTAAATTTCAATTACCCACTTCAAGTTTCACCTTTAAATTTCACTTACAGACTTCAAGTTTCACCTTTAAATTTCAATTACTTTCTTCAAGTTTCACCTTTAAATTTCAATTACAGTCTTCATGTTTCACCTTTAAATTTCAATTACTTTCTTCAAGTTTCACCTTTAAATTTCAATTACTTTCTTCAAGTTTCACCTTTAAATTTCAATTACGTTCTTCATGTTTCACCTTTAAATTTCACTTACTTTCTTCAAGTTTCACCTTTAAATTTCAATTACTTTCTTCATGTTTCACCTTTAAATTTCAATTACAGTCTTCATGTTTCACCTTTAAATTTCAATTACTTTCTTCAAGTTTCACCTTTAAATTTCAATTACTTTCTTCAAGTTTCACCTTTAAATTTCAATTACAGTCTTCATGTTTCACCTTTAAATTTCACTTACTTTCTTCAAGTTTCACCTTTAAATTTCAATTACTTTCTTCATGTTTCACCTTTAAATTTCAATTACCCTCTTCATGTTTCAATTACCCACTTCCACTTTCACCTTTAAATTTCAATTACGTTCTTCATGTTTCACCTTTAAATTTCAATTACTTTCTTCAAGTTTCACCTTTAAATTTCAATTACCCACTTCAAGTTTCACCTTTAAATTTCACTTAAGACTTTTCACCTTTAAATTTCAATTACTTTCTTCAAGTTTCACCTTTAAATTTCAATTACGTTCTTCATGTTTCACCTTTAAATTTCACCTTTAAATTTCAATTACCCACTTCAAGTTTCACCTTTAAATTTCAATTACGTTCTTCATGTTTCACCTTTAAATTTCAATTACTTTCTTCAAGTTTCACCTTTAAATTTCAATTACCCACTTCAAGTTTCACCTTTAAATTTCACTTACAGACTTCAAGTTTCACCTTTAAATTTCAATTACTTTCTTCAAGTTTCACCTTTAAATTTCAATTACGTTCTTCATGTTTCACCTTTAAATTTCACTTACAGACTTCAAGTTTCACCTTTAAATTTCAATTACTTTCTTCATGTTTCACCTTTAAATTTCACTTACAGACTTCAAGTTTCACCTTTAAATTTCAATTACGTTCTTCATGTTTCACCTTTAAATTTCAATTACTTTCTTCAAGTTTCACCTTTAAATTTCAATTACTCACTTCAAGTTTAACCTTTAAATTTCACTTACAGACTTCAAGTTTCACCTTTAAATTTCACTCACGGTCTTCAAGTTTCACCTTTAAATTTCACTTACAGACTTCAAGTTTCACCTTTAAATTTCAATTACTTTCTTCAAGTTTCACCTTTAAATTTCAATTACTTTCTTCAAGTTTCACCTTTAAATTTCACTTACAGACTTCAAGTTTCACCTTTGAATTTCAATTACTTTCTTCAAGTTTCACCTTTAAATTTCAATTACCCACTTCAAGTTTCACCTTTAAATTTCACTTACAGACTTCAAGTTTCACCTTTAAATTTCAATTACGTTCTTCATGTTTCACCTTTAAATTTCAATTACTTTCTTCAAGTTTCACCTTTATATTTCAATTACCCACTTCAAGTTTCACCTTTAAATTTCAGTTACAGACTTCAAGTTTCACCTTTAAATTTCAATTACTTTCTTCAAGTTTTACCTTTAAATTTCAATTACAGTCTTCATGTTTCACCTTTAAATTTCAATTACTTTCTTCAAGTTTCACCTTTAAATTTCAATTACTTTCTTCAAGTTTCACCTTTAAATTTCAATTACAGTCTTCATGTTTCGCCTTTAAATTTCAATTACCCTCTTCATGTTTCACCTTTAAATTTCAATTACCCACTTCAAGTTTCACCTTTAAATTTCAATTACCCACTTATTTCACTAATTTTATAAAATGATACTTACAATCTTTTTACAAAATGGTTAATTGAAACTTACATTCTAAAAAATATAAATGCTATCTTACAATCTAAAATTTTTTTTAATCCATACTCCCTGTTATATAAAATATTTAAGACTTACATCCTTTTAAATAAAATGTTAATTCTTAAACTTACCTTTCTCTTAATTTAGATTAAAAAAAATTTTACCATCTGTAATATTTTTTACCGAAAACATTAAATTTGAACTTACTGAATTCCATTTGCAACTTCTCACCATTTAAAAAATTGAAGCTAGCTACGATTTAACCGTCATCCAAAGCAAATTTATTCTTAACGATACTCAAACCGCTAGATAGTAACTAAGTTTATGATTAAATCTATTGTTTTATTTAGTCGATGGTATTCTCTTATTTTACTTATAACTATACCGTTTTACCATTAGGCGATACAATTATTATTTAGATGTCCGTTGGTTTTTTCTACTAAGGAATATTTTAAAGTTATGGAGGTTATTAAGGCTGATCTACTGGTTTTATTTTTTACAGTTAGATCAACTGTGCTTGTAAAGAAGATAACTACTTTTACTAAATTTAAACTTAATCACTTAAATTTTATATCTCTTTTTTCAATTAGTTATTTTCCTATGTTACTTTAGTAAAATTAAACTTGCAAGAGTCTAACTCTTCAAAAACTTTAACCGATATCTGATTGTTCTACTAGATGATCTTTTAGGCATCGGCTACCAATTTTGAAACTTATTGCTCTCTCTGATGAGATAGATATTCTTACTAAACAAACTACTACTAGTTGTTCCCTTATTTGTCCATCAACTACTTTTTAATTTTGAAAAATCTTAACTATTCTTGGATTTATTTATTCTGCTAAACCAACTATCTTTGTAAGACGATATTCTCCTTAAAAATGTAAAAGCTTACGTGCTTTATCAACTACTAGATGAAAACACTGTAGACCTTTGCTAATTAAGTTTAAGCTTAACGTAATCTTAATGATTGATTCTCTAACATCGTTATATTTTCTATGAGGTTCTTTTGTTCAAGACGCTTGAGTAACTAAGTGTCTTATTGTAAATTTACTGGATGAACCTTATGAACTTTTTAGCAATTTTAGTCAAAACATTTGATCTCCTAACTTTTCTAAAACTAATCAAAAGTACAGAATGCACAAATGTTATGCTTACATGGTAGCAACATTGGGATTTTCATCTAACTATCAAAATCTCCTTGACACTAATAACATTTAGCAGTCTAGGACATTTCAGATTACATTATTAATTTAAGAAAAACTTTTGCTTATAAACAAAATACACGTATGTATAGGTTAAATAATAATAATAAATAATAAAGAAAATATCTATAATAAAAAAAGTAATTCATTATAATAAAATTATTTTAATTAGAATTACTTTAAATAAACTAATATATTTTTAAATAAACTAAATTTAATAACTAGAAAATAATTAATGTTATTATAACTGCAAACTATATAAAAAAGTAATAAAGTATAAACCTTTTATATAAAAATATTAATATTTAAAAATAATTTGTAAAAAATAGAAATATCTTATAAAAAATATCTACAAATATTTAAAAAATTACTAATCAAGAAATTAAAAAAATATTAGTTTTTAAATATATTAATAATTCTAATTATAAAATATATATTAAAAATATTACAAAAAAATTTAAATAATCAATTTTAAAAATTAAAAAATGTAATCAAATTCTTTAAATAAACCAAATTACTTAATTAAAAAATTAATAAGAAATATAATCAAATTAAAAAATTATAAAATTCCTTTATAAACATGATATAAAAAAATTAAAAAAATAATTTTATTTTTATTAAAAACTCATAATGAAAAAAAATTTATGAATTAAAAATCAATTTAAAAAATATCTCGTAAAAACAAAATAAACAACATATTAGAATTAAAAAAAATAATATAATATTAAAGATATTTGTTAGAATTAAATAATAATGCTGAATCTAGCAGTAGACAAATTTTATACTTTAATTTACCCTTTGGTAAAATATTTGTATAAAGTTGTATATTGCTTCAAATAAATTTTTAAGACTAGCAATTAACAAAAATAATTATTACCAGGAATTTTTCTACTCAGACAAATTCCGAATTCTTTTATAACTTCTCATGTTCAAATATCAATATAAAATTTTTAGAATATAAAATATGTAAATTTTTCAATATATTCTTAAAAATATTTTAATTCTTCCTTTTTTTAAATCTGAAATTAAAAAATGAACTCTCAGCTTTTAAAAATTAAATTTTATACAGTAAAAATGAGAAAACAATATTTTGCATTTTTTAAGATGTTTAAAAATTAAAAAATATTAAAATATTAATTTCTTATTTAAACTATGATTTTTTAAGCTTTAAATGAAATTTTAAAATAAAAAAAACTCAATGGTAAGATAAAATATATCTATAAACCGTCATTATAGTAAATTTAAGGGATAATTTTATAGACATAAAATATCGTAAGAAAAAATTACAAAATTAGAAACTTTAAGAAAGAAACAATCCTTAATATTGAACGACTTACAGGAATTAGAACTAAAAACTATAAAAATTATATTCATTAAAAAAGAAAAATCATTAAAAAAAAAGATGGAGAGTTGGAACAAAGGTTTTCTTATAAAAAAGACGATCCATAGCACTTCTGATCATTCTTTCTAGAACTAAAAAACACCAACCAAGATATAAAACAACAATATTGCCAAATCTCAAAAGAAAAATAACTGCCTTCCAAAATTCCAAAAAAGAGGCATACATTCGAATAACTAATGAAGTTAGATAAGGAATAACTTGTAGAGATCATTATCGACTACACCGATAAAGTAGAGAATCTCGAACACTATGTCATAAACATATAACAAGACTTACAAGATCATGTCGAAGATGAGAAGCCGCACCCTGAATTTATAACAAAATAGGACATTAATAATAGGTATTAAGAAATAGAATGAGATATTGTAAGACTAGATGAACAAATGGGAATAGATTTTCAAAAATATGAAAATGCCTTCTATCAAATTATAGAAATTAAATAAAGATTAGCAAAATTAGAGAATTAACAATCCTAAAAAAATAAAGATCAAATGATAATAGAAGAACAGCCCATGACTAAATAAAAGTTCTTCAAAAAGAAGTGCCACATATGCGGCAACTAATATCACCTTTGAAGACGATGCAAGGAGAATATGCAAATTAGATAAAATATTTGAAACGAATTGACTACGTTTTACCCATCCTCGGATGGTTAGCTATGACGGAAAAAGATAACTCAAAGACCATTCGGAAAGTTCGGAAGTGAACTTGGGTGGAGACACTGGGGAGTCCGAGACCCTGTAAAAGGTAATACAGGGGGTTATGGATCTTTTAAGGGAACACTCTATTAGCCTTAAAATTTTTAATTTAATTTAAACAAAGAAAAATCATTTACTATCTATACGAAAAATTTTGTACTTATAAAAACTTAATAAGTTGTAAGATGTTGAAGAAGGAACTTACTCGTAATAAATTATAGCAACTGAAAGGTTTTGGGAGCGAAACAAACTTAAAATGAAGATAAATTCAATCTTCAATCAAGTAATGGTCCCATTCAACATTTGGATGGATAGACATTGTTCGGAAGGCACGCCTGAAAAATAAGTTCCGTCTTCCATTTCAGATGAAATTACATCTAGCAGAATCTGCCCTCCTATATTAACACGATAAGGAGCTAGATGCAGGGCTGGAGAAAGAGCTGATATGCGCTCTGGTTCACTGTCTCAGTACACCTTCAGGAATTAAGGAAGGCATATCGTAAGATTGGAAAATAGAATATCCAGGTCTTAGCAAAAGCGAGCTCTTCAACTAAAACCAGAATGAATGATTATTTATCAAGTCATTGTGCTCTTTCTGCTCCTCACCGCCTTCTTTTCACTAGCCAACCTGATTATCTCCCAAAATAGAACTAAGTTAGGGGATGACACTTTCGTTCATATATAAATATTAGATAAATCGAGAGAAATTTGACGTTTATTGAACTAACAAAGAAGAATCTGATCACTCTCTATGACAGAATCTATTACGGGAATAAATTTCCCTTTTGACATCAAGAACTTATACATGAACTGTAAGCTAATGAGAATAAGTGCAGAACTGAAGGAAATTAGAAGAGGAGAAACCGGTCAAAATTTATAAGAAGTGAAACGTACTATATGACGAACTATCTAACTCTCTGTATCATAAATAATAACATAACATCTTAGTAAGATGTTAAATCATATCTATTTGCTTTTTTTATCTAGATAAAGTTTTTCTAGTTCTAACGGAAAAAAAATTAAAACATTTTAAAATATAGATAAAGTTAAGAAATATATACAGTAATTGAATGTTTATATTTTTTTAAATACCACATAGCTTTGAAAGATTTAATTTTTAAATAATAAATAATTAGAGTAAATATGAAAAAATAAAATAATGTATTAATTAAAAATAATAATATATTTGAAATAAATTAAGCTTATAAAAAAATAGTTAAATTATTTTAAGCTAATTTAATATAATTTAATTTTTTAATTATGAGATTAAAAACTTTATTTATTAAAAATTATTTTCTAAATATTAAAAAGTATTTTATGGCTAATAAAGTAAAAGAATTAGAAAAAATAATATATTAAAATTTAATAAAAAAATAAAAAGCTAAGTTAAACAGTTTTAAAACTAAGAGTTTATTTTAAACATAAAGGTCTAACTTATTTTTTAATTATTATTTTATAATTTTTAAATTTGTAATTTTTTAGCAGAATATAAATATTTAAAAATAAATAAATGTATTATATTGAAGATTGAAAATTTATATTTCTTAACTAGAAAAAATACTAAAAATAAAGTTTCATCTACATGAAATTGGTTCGACTTTATAGCAAAATAAGAAAGGAAATAAAATTTAAAATATTAAATCATAAAATTATTTTATTTTATGTAAATAAACAAGCAAAATAAATATTATTTATATTGTAAAATTTTAAAAAAAGTTTCGTAATTTCTAAAATATAAGCTAGCATTTTTAATTAAGTAATTTATCCTCTCTGTGTATATGTATCTATATTATTTTTGTTTATTTTTGTCTTTAGTTAGAGATAAATTATTTAAAATTATTGTTCTAAAAGATAGATATATAATATATTAACTATCTTATTTCTTTCTTTATTTTTCTCTTTTTCAACTTTGTTTATTTTACTTAAAAAGATCTAGGTTTAATATTTTCAAATGTTATTTTTGCTTAATTTATGATTTAATATTTGATTAAGCTAATATGAGTTTGCGTCTTCAAATACATGGATTTTATATTAAGTGCTTTTATCTTCTCTATTCATGTTAATTTTCTCTAGAATTTCTTTTTATTCTTAACTTTTCCAAAATTAAATTTCTAGATTTTGCTTAAGTTTTTTTTATACTTAATTCTTTTATTCTTATTTTTGCTTTCCTATAACTTTATAATGTTTCGGCATCCTCTGCCTCGTATATTATATAAATATATCTGATTTGCCATATGACAGATCTATCGCTACTTTCTAATAAAATTTTAACTTCTTTATTTTGTCTATTCTTATTCTTCTCCTCTACACTCTTGTACAACTCATTATAACAGTAATCTCTGAATCTTTATTAATTTTTTGCTTCGCCACTTTAAGTACTCTATTATTCCAAATTTTAAAGTGCTATCCTTCATAAAGCACTCTAAATAATTTATCAGATAAATATTAAATTTTTATTAGGAAATTAGTCTTTAATTCATCTGCAAAGCTTTCAGATTGAAATTTACTTGGATCGTCTAAAAAATAATTAGATAGTAGCTTCTTTGAGATATTTTATTATTGAGAAAGAAACTTAAGAATTTAGTTCTTAAATCTTTTCTAAAGTCCTTTACTCTATCACTGATAAGTTATTCTCTTACACAGAATTGTCTTGCCAACATACATAAGTAAGACCTGATTAGTCTTATTTACTATTAACAGTTGAAAAAACACACAAGTTTCTAAAGCCAACTTCAGAGAAGGAAAAGAAAGTTTCGAAATTCTCTTTAGATAATGTTTATTCAAGGAGTTTTTATAGCCATTATAATCTTTAAATTATATTTAAAAACTATAGCAAGTGCATTTGGTTATAGGAATAATTTCTATTTATATGATTTATTTGCTTATCCTCTAGCTAATTTGGTATTCCTTAGTTACATTTATGTTTTAAGACTTCATATTAATTTCTTTCTCCTGTCAATTATAGTAATCTGAGTTGAATAAGGTCAATTGATTATATTGGACGAATATCATTTGCTTGCCTACAATAATTTCTGAATTGTTCTTTTATCTCTGCTTCCAAGTTATTGCGTTTGACTATTATTTTACTTTTTATTTCTATATCTTCTCTAAAACTTCATGTTCTCCTTTTTTTCCTAGTATTGAGACTTAAAATCTTTATTATCACCATTTATATGAAAATGCTGAATTTTTCTTAAAGTATCAGATTTCTTTTTCTCGGTTATATTCTTCCTACTAATCTTAGTTCTAAAAATTGCTTATATCTTTCTGATAGTTATATTAATCTTTAGCAAAGAATAAATCCACTATTAAAAAATAACTTTATACGTTCTTATTAAGCTGGTTTTTTATATAGTTAGGTAGTTAGATTTGGATTAGTTTAATGTTTTATTTTTGTTGTCTATTTCACCATCAGATTAGTTTTAAAAGTATCGCATTCCTCTTGCTTAGCTGTTAGCACAAAGCTTGATTTATTGAAGTTGCTTACTTTAGATAAACTTGCTTTTAAGTAAACTCTGGTAAAGCTAAATAGGATTAAAAACTTATCTTTATAATTTACCACCTGAATTATAATTATTTCGAGTTCTTCCCACAAGTTCTTGCTGTATTGATATTTTTGCATGATTAATTATACTTATTTTGTAAGTTAATGCTCAGATTTCATGACTAATTTGCATACTTAAATTATGGAAATTGGTACAAGATAGTTATTTCTATTAATACTAAATACTGACCTTTTTTTCTATTTTTCGGACTTAAATTCACTGATATCTAAATTATTTTGATATTTATTTATAGTAAAAAGTATTAAATGCCTATATGAAGGATAATATTTAGAAAAACTGAAATAAGATCCCTTATACTTGCATAATTAGAATTAAACTTTTTATCTAAAGTAATTATATTGATTCTAATTGTCTTAAAAAGACAGAAAACTAAGAATAATAATTGAAACTAAAATAAATTAAATTTAAGTTATAGAAGATTAAAACTTAAAGAAATTACAAAGTAATTGAATCTTAAAAAATTTACGTTTTAAGTTAGTTTTTTTTCAAGATTAAGTGTTTAGGATATGTTTAAGATTTGTTTAAGGTATGTTTAAGAGTTTTAGAATTATTTAAAATAAAAAAAATAAAATTTTTAATAATAAAATTGAAGAAATAAAAGTAAATAATTAATTATTATATTTTAACAAAATTAAAATATGATAAATATTTAATTAAAATATTAAGCTTATTAAAAAATTAAATTTACTTAAAAATTAAAAAAACACATCAAACGTAAAAAACTATTTTATGACTCAGAAATAAACTATAAGATGAAATAAGAATAAACATAAATAATTATAATTACTAAAAATGTTATAAAAAGAAAAATAATTAAAATTAAAAAAAGTAATAAAAATAAAATTTATAGTGGATTAAATTGATTGTAATAAAAAGAAAATTAGTAAAAGTAAAAAAAAGATTTATAAAAATGAGAAAAAATAATAAAAAAATGGCGGAGTTCAGAAAGGAATTTTTTCCTGCTCTTAGGAGCCTGGTACGTAGTAAAAATACAAGGAAAATAAAAATATCCAGAAAATGACTCAAGCACAAACACCAACATCGTAAGAGAAGTCTAGAAAGTCCGTACTGCCCAAAGAGGTTTCAGAGCTTAACCCTTCCGGTCGGATATATATGTAGCAGTTTATTAAAGTAGCGCTAAACCTCCAGGAAGTGATTAAGAAACTACGAATAGAGAACTCAAAGTTATCGGAGCAGATTCATCATGGACTTCAAGATTCTTTTGACCTCAGAAGGGATAATCAGGAGTAGCTTGATATATTATGGAAATACTAGCAAGAACAGTTTAGGTAGATGAACTCCCAAGTACAATAGATTTAGGACTAAAATGAATAGATTTAAAATATTTTACAAAGCTAAAAGAGACTCCAAAATTAAAAAAGCTAATCCAGTCAGCGAAAATTAAGAGATATATTATGGAAATTGAAGAAAAAGAGCCACAAAAAATTTAAACTGAGGAAAAAGAATAAAGAAATGCTATTACTGCAATATCGAAAGACACTTGCATCTGAACTGTCTGAAATTCCGAAATTTTTTAAAATAATATTGAATCTAATAACAAAAGAAGAGGGAGCAATTTTATTATAGCAAGAATGAGTAGATTTACAGAAAACCTAGGATTACAAGATTCCAAAAGTAATTGGACCAAAGAGAGGACAACACGACCTTAGCAATCAAGAAATCTAAACTTTCAAACTTATTTTATACGGCAGTGATTTACTGATTTTGGACAATTTTAAATTAAAAATTAGCTTAGAGAGTGCGGAGCACTTCGATAGTGCACAGCTCTTTTACTGTTTAATATTGATAAAAATAAAAATTTCTTGCGATCTTTAGGTTAATTACATATTGAATCGTAGAGTAAAAAAAAAGTTGAGAGAGACAAAAATCTAGTATAGATATTCTGTTTCTCCAACCTCTGATGAAAAATATTTTGAAAGAAAAAACACCTTGAGTCAAGTTATTGAAAGGAGTAGCACCATTACCGAGAACTGATAAAAATGTTTCCAAAGTCCAATCCAATCAGAGGAAGACAACAGTAGATTATGTGTACTACCTTTCTCCATTCTATGATGAAGATGTTCCTTTCCTCTCCACCCTCAAATTTAGTATGATTTCCAAATAAAATTATATAATAAATAAAAATGAGGAAAAGAAATAATTGACAAATTGTATTTAGAAAATAGATTGATATATAGAATTAATGATTAAAAAGATGGCAGGAGTTTAGGCTGATCATCTGATCAAAATTTTTGCTTTATGAATAAGGTCAAGCTCCGATCCAGTCAACGAGAAGGTCTTTGGCTAGAGTCAATTCCTACAAGCGAATAAAAATTTTTGGCTATCACCTCTTGCGAAGACTTGAAGTTTGTTGGCTCATAGTTATGGAACTCCCTACCAAAGTTTATTGGATTAAGCAAAGGATATCAATATCATGTGCCTAAAGAGAGTGCTATGTATTTTTTATCTGGGAAGAAGTTTTTAGTCACTAGAAACATATTAAGTTAATCTAATTTAAATTGATATTTAAACATTTGGTGTTCTTGGAGGATTTTCAAAATCTTTCCTGATATCTTCCGTGTTACTTTTGATATAAAAAATAAACTTAAATGTTCTATGTTTTCACTCATTGCCTTTCATGCAAATCTTGAAATCTCCCGTTTTTCTATCTGTACTTATTTTATTTTTTCTTGTAATTTTATTTAGAATAGCACATAACTATTTTTCTATCTTTCTAATTTCATTATCTGCTATGTCTTCTTTTTTCTTTTTTCTTGTTTCTATCTTTGTTATTTCCATAATTCATATTTGAAGATAATAAATTACTTACATCTTCTTCATAATTTTTTTAATTAAAATAATAGGTTTTCTTATTTATTCTTTTTGAATTTGATGATTGTATCTTATTTTCCTTTAATATCATCGTATGCTTCCTTGTTCTTTATGATCATTTTAATTTTGCATTTTGGATTAACTTTCTATTATTTCTTTTATTTTTCTGATTAGTTCCTTTTCCTTTTCCTCTTATTATTATTTTTATGACTTGAAATGAATACCTTTTAAGTACTAAATAACTATGAAATGCTTGAAGTTTTATTTAAAATCATATTAAGGAAATTAAACAAAACTTTACTCTTATATTTTTTCTATTTAACTAAGCAAAAATAGTTAATATGAGATATTTAAAAATTTGAAGAAGATAAAGTAATATTCTTAAAGCAAAATGATATCTACTTAGAAATTATCTTAATTGAAGATTTCTGTTAAAAAGGTAAAATTAATTAAATAGTGGAAAGACTTAAACTTATATTTTGGATTCTCAATTTTTCGTATAAGAAACACTTAATTTCGAACAAATTTAACAATAAAATCTGGAAAGAATTAAAATTTATAATATTCAATTGCTTTATTAGAATCCCTCTTTAAATGCCGAATGTGTCCAAAATAAGAATAATCTAATTTATAAAAACTCAGTTAAAAAGAAAGAAATAATTAACAAAAATTACCGTAAAATTTTCAAAATAAAGCGAAAAGTAATAAATTCTAGTGGTGGTAAAAAATAAAAAAAAATAAGATACTTTATATTTAGAATCCATAAAATCTTAAATTCATAATTGAATCAGAAAATAAATTAAATTAAAAATGAGACAAACGATGAGAAAAATATAGATTAAATTGAAATTTATCAATAGCAATAAATTAATTAAAGATCAACTAGTTATAAATTCATAAATTTTTTGACTCAAATACATACAATTTAAATGAATATCAAAATCAGATATTAATATAAGATATTTGTAATTCTAGAACAATAGCTGACTAATTAATTCTAGGATTTATAAAATTTATTTATATTTTTATGCAAAAAATACGAGAAGAAGTATCAAATTAGCTCTGACTATTTTATGGTATTATAATTACAATTATAGTAAAAAGAATTAAGTGTTTAGGGTCTATCAACTCAGAATTAAAATGAAGCCTGAAATTTAAAAATGTTTATTCATTATAAATAAAAATATTATTAGGAAAATCATGCTTAATTGCAAAAAAAATGTAAGATAAATTTCAGAGTTAATATTCTTCAATTAAGAAAATAAAAGTGTAGTAAAACGATAAATTATATTAAGTAAATCTTCAAAGCTAAAATTTTTGGAATATCCTGCAATAATTTCATAAATTAATTTGAATATTTTTATAACAAATCAAAAGCAAGAGGAAAATAAAAAAATAGTTGCAAGATAATGAGCATCTAATGAAGAATTACTTTGGATAAAACTAAACTTTGATGCAAGGATTAATAATGTTAGGCTAATACGATTTAGATTAAATTTAAAAGATTAAATGACCAATGATAAAATTAGAGAATTAGAAAATTAGATGTAGATTACTTAAGTTACCTAGCTTTGGTAGCTGGTCTTCGAACAATGAAATATTGAGCTAGTTATTTTTAACTGAAGCAATTTCTGATACAATTTCTTGTGGAAAACTAATAAGTATTACTTAGCAGTAGCTTGATCTTTCTAGGAGTTATAAAATCTTAATATTATAATTTTGAACTGTAAGATACATATAATATATTTAATATTTAATGAATTTAACTGATTAAGGATGTGGGGATAAATGAAAGTTAGATTCATAAGCAAGAAAATCAGAATATTAGAACTAAAAATAAAAAGTTATTAATCCTAAATATTTAGCAAAGAAGTATAAGTTTAGAAGTGATATGATTATTTAGTTTTTTTATCTCTGAAAAAATTTAAATAACTCTTTCATGCTTTCTTACTTCCAAAAGCGGAATATGAATTCGAAGTAATTTCGTGAATAATTCTTCGAGGAATTATAGTAAAAAATTTAAGAGTAAGATAGATAAAAAAGCAAGACATGCAGTGTAAAGTTAAAATTAAACATTTTAGGAACTCATTTGTAAATTTAAATAAATTATCCTTTTAATATTATAAAAACAAGAGGAAAAAAAGGGAAATTTCTTGTCATCAGTCTCTTCTTAAAAGGTTTCATCTTAATCAAGCAACAAATATTAAAAAATACTTTAAGAACTCAGAGTCATGAAACAAGAAAATTTTAACTTATTAAGACAAGTATAAGAACTAGAAAACAAAACAAAATTTCTGATGATCAATGTGTAAGATAAAAAAATTGGAAATAAACAAGAAGAAAATGGTAAAATAGAATAATTAGAAAATAAATTCAATCAATTCGCAGAATTGAATGAAAGCATACTCCTATCAAAGCTTTCGATGAAAGATCCAATAGACTTAGAATAGCATATCCCAACAACTTATATTCCCTAACGGTAAATTATGACATGTTGATATTGCAAGAGACCTAGATATAAAGTAAGAAACTACTTCCAATTTAGACTTAAGGAAAAGAGAATCATAGAAAATCACTGGGAAAATATTTTCAGAATCTACTTTAATTTTGAAGGAAAACTTTATAGAAAGAAAATACTCTAACTAATTAGAGAAGCTCCGCATATTTAACATGCAGTTATGAATTGATCTATCGGAAACCATTAGCAAAAACAAATTAAAAAACATGAGGACTTATGATAGACTTGATCCAGACAAATTGTAAGTTTCTTTTTATTAACAAAAAACTATTAATTCGGGAAAACCAAATAAAGATGACTCCACGTTAATCAATTATTATTATTATATATATAAAATGGATGTAAGCCGCGTCAGACAAATTAGTAGGTAATCTGGTGCAGTGTATACTGCATTGCGAGTAATCTCGCACTAGATGTCACCACGGGGAAGGGCTCTGTTGAGACATACCTAACTTACCCCGAGGGTTCTCTCTAGGAGTTGAAAGTTTGACTGACAGGCCTTCTAATTACCGACTTAAAAACTAATTCTTATTTGGACTTTATTCAAGAAGACGGAAGCATTTGATTCAAGATTTAAGAATAAATTTTAATAGGAAAATTCCCCATTTGGAGAAGCTAATATGATTCATCGGACCTCTAGAATTTAACAAGAAGCATGAGAACATTTTTTTAATGTTAAATATTAATATTAGAAGAGCTGCGCGCCAATGAGGTGCTACGCTGTCTATAATCATTTTATTTATTTATATCGCTAAAAATATTAAAAAATTTATATTAAATTAAGCTTAGAAGCTTAAGAAGACTGTAATAAGGATATAAGATTCCTTTTCGAAAAATCAAATAAACTCATAACTTTTTCTAATAATATCAAGTATAATTTAAATAAAGATATGACCACATAAAGCACTCTGAGATATGTATTTGCTGTATCTTTCGATTCTACTTACATATATAGAACCTTGAAGTTTTACAAGATGTTATTAAGAATTCCAAGATGAAGAAATTATGATATATTAAACTCTTAACATATAATTAGAACTATATAAATCATAGTTTTCCTATTAGATACAACTTTAGCAGATTGATTAAAGGATTAAATGCTTTAATTTGAAGCTACTTCAAAGAAGAATTTAAATTCTATAACATGGTGATAAATAAATGAAATAACTGAATAATATCTTAAACACTTGACTAGGATTGTAAAAGAATAAAAGTACTGCAAAAGGTTACTAAATAAAAGTTAGTGAGTTGGGAGATTTAAAAGAAGTATTAATTATCTATGTGAAATATAGCAAAAATGTATTAAATAAAATTAATTTTTAGATAATTAATTGAAAATTATATAATTATATCTTAATATATTAAAACAAAAATGGAAAAGTTATCACATAAACTAAATACTATAAGTAATAATTTTAAATTATATGTACTTAAATAAATTTATAAAAAAGCATTAGATAAAGAAATTCTCTTTATCAAAGTAAAGAAGTCAATAATTAAAAAGTTCATTTCATATTTTTAATGTATTATTTTGTTAATATACGAGTAAATTTCAACTGAGAAAACATTAGACTAGCTTTTCTAATAAGGTATATATCTAAATAACTTTCTGCATTATTTAGATTTGATTATAAAATATTTAAACGTAATCACTTCGATTTGTAGAGCTTTTAAAAGTAACTTCTTAATATTTATTTATGTTTTCAAGAAAAATATATAAAAAATTTATTCTCTATAGCAGGTAAATAAATTAGCATTACATTTTATTTTTGAAAGTATCTAATTAATAAGGAGCATAAAACTCGTAAAGTAGAAAATAAAAAAATGTAAATGTACAATTTAAGATATTTTGATAAAATACACATTTAATATAATGTGAAAATAAGCTGTATTAGTAAAATTATGATAAGAAAATTACAAATTATATTATTATTTTTATATTAATTTTCTAGCTTTAAATCACAGAATTTCAAGTTAGATTGATAAAAAAAGGCAAAGTGAAAATAGTTTCTATATGCTAAAGGAATGAAATTCTAATTATGAAGAAATATTTAAAGAACTAAATCATTAATCATTAAAATAAAAGTTGCCTTTCAACTTTATCAAATTATATCTCTGTTTCTTGAAAAGAACTAGTAACCCCTTGAATCCAATATCTTCCTTTTGTAAATTAACTAAGGTGTAATCCAAAGCATGATCAATTTATTTAATATCTTCTAACTTCTTTTTTCTCAGTTTCTCAAATTAGGCGCATTTAAGAAAGCAGATAGTTCAGTTCTAACACTCTTTTTCAGTTTTTTTACTTATTTATTTTCTGCTTTTTCAGAGAGTAATTAGTTAATACTGAAAATATAATTAATTACAAAAAAATGAAAATATGTGAAAAAATAAAAAATAAATGAATGAACAAAAAGATATAAATAACTGATTATTTCTAATAATATAGATAATAATAAGATAAAGTTAAAAATATAAAATTGTATTTATATTAAAGGAAATTGAAAATAAGTTAAATTAGTTATATAAGAAAGCTTTATAAAATAATTATATTAATTATATAAAAGCATTGCTGTTATAATATTATGATAGAGTATTATTGTAAAACTATTAGTATAGCTGTAGATCTTATTTCTAATTTATGGTTGCTTTTTTGCTTTTGAAATAGTTGGAAAAATAATCACATTGAGATAAAGATAGTGATTCAATAAAGAATTGGCATTTTATCTTTATTGATGAAAAATAAACTTAGAAATAGATTATACCGTGAAATAACTTAATAATTTATAAGTTTTGATTTTATTATAGAATTTGAATTAACCTACTAGATATAGGTTTAAGCATAACTAGTAAATATTATATATTAATATAAATAATATACTTAATTAAATTTTTGAATATAGCGTATTTAAAAATTTATTATTATATCTTTACTTAGAAAATAAAAAATAGATATTTGAAAATTATTAAAATTGAATTATTATGAATAAACATTTTATAGAAGAATCTTTATTATTTTAATTATCTAAAGTTTAAATAATAATATCAAGCATTTTAAAGCTTTAGTCTAATTAATTTTAGATCTCTAAGTATTTTTATTCCTTGAATAAAGTATTTTTTGTAAAATGTAAAAGTAATTTTTAATTTATTTTTCTATAAATCTTTTTACATGAAACGTTTCATAAGGTTTAAATAATAAATATCTAAGCTATTTTAATAAGTATTATTAAACTAAAAAGTTAATTAATTTAATTAATATAAATATTACCCTTCCTTTACTTTTAGATTCTTATTTATTATATATAAAAAAGATGCCTTTCAAGAATTAAGAATTGCATGTGAAAATTTCTAGCAATAAAAAAGACTTAAACAACGATTTCTATATACTAAAACTGGATAATTAGAAATTAACAAAAGAAATTGAAGATATAAATTAAATAACTTAAAATCTTATGCTAATTATTAACAAATTAGTCAACTAAAAGTGCGCAAATTAAGAAAATAACTTATAACCTCAGATACAATAAATGGAAAATAATTTAACACATAAAAAGGAATTTAAGATAAACTTTAGATCAGATAATTAATTAACTGGAACGTAAAAACATAAATTAACTAAATAACCCAGAATCAAGAGCGAAACAGAACGTGTTCCTAGACTTTGTATACTAAAAGAGAAAGCTAAAATGCAGATATTGCAAAAAATAGGGACATATGATAAAAAACTGCTACAAATTTTAGTAGAAATATGATATAAATAAAATAAATAAATAAAAATGATTATAAAGCGCGTAGCATCTCATTGGCGCGCAGCTCTTCTAATATTAATATTTAATATTAAGAAAAACGTTCTCATGCTTCCATCTAAATTCTAGAGGTCCGATGAATCATATTATCTTCTCCAAATTGGGAATCTTCTTATTAAAATTTATTCTTAAATCTTGAATCAAATGCTCAGTCTTCTTGAATAAGGTCCAAATAAGAGATATTTATTAAATCGGTAATTAGAAGGCCCGTCAGTCAAACTTTCATACTGCTAGAGAGAACCCTCGGGGTAAGTTAGGTATGTCTCAACAGAGTTTATCCACCCTTCCCCGTGGTGGCATCTAGTATGAGATTACTCGCAATGCAGTATACACTGCACCAGATTATCTACTAATTTGTCTGACGCGGCCGACACCCATTTTATAATATATCTAATAAAAGAAAAAGAAATCTACAGTCTATTTAATATTTATTGTACGCCAGAAGGAAGACTTTATCAGAAAAAAATATTTTAACCATACGTGAAAGCACCAAAGATAACAGATACAACGAGAAAATTTGAGAGATGATAATTTGGTTTTCATTATAACCAACTAACAAGAGAAGAAAGCAAGTAAATAATAAGAATTTATATCCAGATAAACCAGAAGGATTCGATTATGAAACTTATTAAGAATTTGAAACTTCTAAAAACTTTAAATTAGTGACAAACCGAACAAAGGTGACATCAATTTAATATATATTAATATTAAAATATTGGGAATTTTAATTTTTTAAATTTATGAAATTTAATTAAATATGGCTAATTAGATATTTTAATAGCTAAATATAAATTTTTTACATATTTTAATAAGTTTTATAAATAAATATTAAATAAATAAATAAATTCGATTATAGAGCGCGTAGCACTCTCGTTGGTGCGCAGCTCTTTAAATTAATTTTATTTAATGTTGAAAATTTTTTTTATAGGCCTCTCTTTTCTCTCTTTCCTTGTTTCCTCTTCCTGCTGTAAATCCCTGTAATTTTTCTTTCCAAAGCACAGGGATGCAATATGCGATAACGGGTAAATTTCCCAATCTATGATGAAGAAAGTTTCATCCTGGCATTCAGAGTTCTCCAGCTTGTCACATCTTCCTTCTCTTGTTATTGGTTTCTCTTCTTCCGATTTATCCTCCGTCCGTGCTCATTTTTTTGTTGCCTTGCTGGGCCACCAAGCAGGATCCGATAGAGAAGGCTTTCCACCCTATTTAAACTAAATTATATAATAAAAGCATAATTTTATTCTTATATTTCGAATTTTTTTCTTCTGCGAATTTTTTTAGAACGATGTATATTTTTTTCCGATTATATTTCTATAAGTATAATTTAATTTGATTTTTTTTCTATGTAGTAGAAGTGAAAATAAAATTTTTACAAAAACATCAAACATTTAACTTTAAGAAAAATATAACTATTTTAAATGAAGAAATATTCATAAGAGATCCCATAATTTTACAATTAGAATCTAAGAAAAAATTAAATTTAATTAAATAATAATGGAACATCAGCATTAATTTATATTAATGAAAGTGATAGATATAATTAACTAATTTTGCGAAAATATTTGAAGAAATAAATTTTACGAACAAATTAATGGAATAAATGAAGACAGAATAAAGAAAAGATATATATAAAAAGTTTTAAGTGGACAATATGAAGATTTCAAATTTTCTATTTATTGTTTAATCATTCTATTTTAATTTTATCTTCTTTTAGTATTTAGTTATATAAAAAATGGATAATTAATTATTGGAAAACCTAATAGGTAATTTGATACAGTGTATACTATATAAGAGTAGTCTCGTAATAGATGAAAAATAAATTGGAACAATAGGCTCTTAGAAGATAAACCTAACTTATTCGAAGGTTTTCTCTAGCTGTATGAAAGACTGTCAAATGATTCGGTATAAATATTAAAACTTAAGTCCAAGTCTGAGAGTTTTTGCGCCTTCACATCCTGTAGCTTTATTATTTGCAAGCTAAGATATAATTTTTTTAATTTCAAATCACGTAAAAAGAGGCATATTTTATAAATGACTTAATTTCTAATTTAAGATAAAAGATTTATTTCTAAATATTTCCTCTATTTTTCTATTTGATATCTAGAAGTTTAATATAATTTTCTTGATTAGAGCAAAGTTCTTCACTTTTGATCAGTTCTTACCATGAAAACACGATATGCTTTAAAATTTTAAGCATGTTCACACAATAATTTGAAGCAACTATTTTACAAGTATTGCCGAAGTATCACAGATATTGAAGGATATTACTATAACATATCATTAGTTGAGACATTCCAAGAGCAAATATCATCTAAGATGAGCTTCATGTTTATCGGCAGAATTAATGAACCAAATTTTACTGAAAATTTTTAAGCTCAGATCCATGGATCGAAATATTTTAATGCATAATGAAATAGAAACTCTGAAGAAAGAAATAGAGTAGGAAAGCATTTTTTTAAGAATTTCAAGAAAACTAAAGAATACGAATGCAGAAGGACGTTTTAAAAATGATGGGAAAGATTATCCAGAATACAAAAATTAACAAATATAATAATGAAATAAAATAAAAGTCATTTTAAGTTAAATGAATAAATGGAGTTAAATGCTTTGTACAATGAGACGTTGCAATTTTATTTATTATATCTTTTTTTTCTCTTTTCACTCTTTCACTTTTATCTTTCTTATTTTATCTTTTTTATAATTACTTCTATATTTTAATTAAAATAACTAAAGTAGATAATGAAACTAATTTTTGCTCAATAATAAAGATGCAAAATTTTGTAAACGATGACCAAATAGATAATAGTCTATTAAGTATTGATTCCTATTAGATAAGTATATCTTGATCTGTAGTGTCTGATTGATTTTTATGCAATAAGCTCAAATATGCTTAGCGATAATAATAAAGATTAAGAACATGCAAAAGAGAATATTGCTAAAGACAGGAAGAGTTAAAATGATCCTATATTTTTAAATCTTAAAGCAAAAGAAATCACGAAATCACATACATAAAAAATTAAAAATTATGAACTAATTAAACTCTGAAAATCTAGAAAAAATTTTAATAAAACAAAAGTCAATTAGAATCAATAAATATCAATTTTGAAACTTAAATAAATCGTGAAAAATACTATACTAAAAAAATCAAACAAAAATAGAATATAATAAAAAGTAAAAAAAACTGAAAAAAATCCATTTTGCATTAAAAAACTTAAAAATCAAATTAATTTATTTTTAGTTTGTTAAAAATGGTTATAAAGTAGAATAAAAAGATATTTAAGGAAATATGAAAATTTCAAAAAAGAAAAAAAGTTGAAGAAAAGAGAAAAATGAATTGAAGAAAGATAAAGATGAGCAATCAATCTGTTTTTTTAATTTGCTAAAAGGTATAAATTTAGAAGAGAAAAATATGCTAAAAATTATATGCTAAATTTAAATAAGGAAAATATGAAAAAATAGTTTAAAAAAAAAATCTGAAAAGAGCTTATTAAGAAAATCAATATTCTATATAATTTGTTAAAAAGTTAGAAAAATAAGAGAAAAAAATTAATTTAAAGGATAAAATATAATAAAATAATTACGTAAGATCAGTAAAAGGAGTAAAAGAGTTTAGAAAATTAGCTAAAGAAAATATTGAATATTTTTTGATAGTAGATAGGTATAAATTTAGAAGAAAATGAATTAATAGAAGAAAACTTTGAATAAGAAAAACATGAAGAAAAGTATGAAAAAGAGTTAGAAAGTATGTTATAAGAACGTTTATGCATGGATTTGAGTAATCAAATTTAATAAATTTGGAAAAAGTAAAAGAAATATTTTAATTATTTTTATATTATTTTCTAAATTAATTTTTAATAGAATATCTTAAATTAGTTAATTATCATAAACAAACTATTCTATAAAATTTATTAATTGGATGAAAAAATATCTATATCTCATAAAATAAAAAAAGGAAATATTTTAATGCTTATATAGAAAGAAGCTTTGAGAGAAAATAATAGCTAAGCAAAAATATAAAATGATAAATAAAATTAGTATAGAAAAGATGATTTAATTATATTAGATAGGAAATTATTTGAAAATATTATAAGCTTTAGTTATTAAATGCTTATTCATAAAACAGCAAAAATAAACTTAATAGTATTGGAATATAAATTATTTTAATTTCTATTAGCAAATATAAAGATTTAAAATATTTCATTTTTTTAAGTCAAGATAAGCATTTTAATAAATTTATAATTGAAAAGATGCTAGGAACTGATATTGAATTTCTTGACTAAACTTTCTGGTTTTATGGTTAGGAATAAGTTCCTTTTCTATCGTTGAGAAAGTCACTGATCAGAGTCGTTTTCTGAAGGGAACACCTTCTTTGAGATTATCCGCTTTTGGTAGGGGCTTGAAGCCTGGCTACTTATAGCGATGGAATTCCCTAGAAGTTGTGCCTGGAGTACAACAGGATATCTCCGTTATTCCTTAAAAAGAGAGCGTCAGGTCGTGCAATCGAAAAGGAGTTTCCGGTCCAAAAAATCTTTTAGTTGAAATTAATTAATTAATTTAAAAATTAAAGATATAAAAATATTAAATCTATAAAGCTTATTAAATTATTAAGCACATACAAAACTTATATATTCCTAAAATCAACAATCAATCTTTCTAAATTAAGCATTTATCTAAATATAAAATGTTCAAACAGATCTAAAATCAAATCAAAACTTTATTCTTTGCAATCATACAAAGATAAGGTAACTTAAATTCTTAATAGTTTTGAAATCTTAATTAATCAAGATTTAATTTTGTATTAGTAATAGATCATCTTTTTATCTATGAAATCAATGAGACTTATAAAATATTTATAAAACTTAAAATTCATAAAAAATTAATTTTTTAGAAATAAAAAATATATAAACATTTTAATTCTTAAAAAAAATCTCTTAGAAAACAATATAAGACAATATAAAATAGCATATAAGTAAAAAACATTTAAATATACTTCAGAACCAAATCGAAATTAAAAAATATTGTTTCAAGAAAGAAAGCAAGAAACGCAAAAAAGAAATTGGATTTCTAAATAAAGCAAACTAAAAATTTAAGTTAAAAAAATAATTAAAAAACATGATATTTAAAGAAATAAAAAATATTGACTTTAAATATAAAATATATAATTTTGAATAAAATAATAATGAATTTTAAATTAAAAGAAAATTCTTAAAAAATTAAGTTAGATTTAATCTCTTAAATTTATAAAAAATCCTAAACACAAATTATAGTTGAAAAATTTAGTATATGGAAAATAAAAATGAGCATAAATAATAAATAAATAAATTTGATTATAGAGCGCGTAGCCACCTAGGTACATAGCTCTTTCCATATTTCTATATGTTTCTGTTTCTTCAAGTAAGCCTTCATAATAGAAATTCTTCTCTTATTAGTTACATATCTTCATCATTTTCCTCTACATTATGCTAACTTTTTTATTTTAAAATTAAGTTTTTATTTTGATTTTTTAATATTTTTTATCTTAGTTTTATTTCTTAATGGTTGTTAAAGACGATTTAATTTTTTTTATCTTATAATTATATTACTATTTTTTAATAAGGAATTTATTTAAATTATTTCTACATTTTTTCTTCTTACATTTATTAATATTTTTTGTAATTGTTTTAGATTTTATTTTGCTTAGAGATACTTTTATTCTAGATTTTTTTTATCTTTTATTTTTCTTTTAAAAATTTGAAAAACAGCAAAAATTTATTCATTTTTTTACTTTTTTGGTCGAATTATAAATTTATTTCCTTTTTTTTATTTTTAAGATAAGAAAAAGTTTTTTAAAGTTACTTTTAAATTTTTTCTTTCTTATAATTTTTTTAAAATCTTTTTATTATAGCTTTTTTTATTTATTATTTAAATTTTCTTTCGTCATTTTATTTTTATTGTGAAATTAAAAATTCTTTACAAAGTTTTAGTATTTTTTTTAATTTCTTTTGATTTTTTACAAGTTTTATATTTTGACTAGATATATTACTTTATTTTTATCTTTTTTATTTTAACTCTTGAATGATTGTCAATTAGATTTTGATTAAATATGTTTGATTTTCATATAAGTTAATTTAATTAAAGCTATTTTATTTTAGTTTAAAATTATTGGAGATTTTTCATTTAAAAAAACTTAGTAGGAAACTATTTTAATAAATCTTCTAATTATGAAATATTTTTCATTTAATATTATTTTTATTTTAAGATTTAAAATAATGATTCACAATTTAGTCTTTCATTTTTTCAAGCAAACTAAAATGTAAGATTTTTTATTAACTTTTTTCTTCAAAATTTTTAAAAGCTTTTTTTAATTAAATTTTTTAATTAGATGACAGTTTTTAGTTTAAGCGAATTTCTGTTATATTTAAAAAAAAAAAATTTATTACATTTTTTGAATGAAAAATAACAGAATATTCTGAAATATCTTTTTAATCAAAAACATTAATTATTAAATTTTTCAAAAATAAATTTTTAAAGTTCTTTTTTAATATCCTTTCTATATTTATTTTATAATTGTGTTTATTATTTTATAGTTGTATTTATAAAAAATGTTTACTTTTTTCCAAAAATCATAGGTATATATATCTTTAAGCAGAAAGGGAATTTTAATTTTTAATTATTTAATATATTTATTCTATTCTATCTATTCTTCATCTTACAATTTTCTTATCTATTTTTTAAGAATATACAATGAAATATTATATATTATAAAATGGAAGTCGTCCGCATCAGATAAATTAGTAGGTAATCTGGTGCAGTGTATACTGCATTGCGAGTAATCTCGTACTATATGTCACCACGGGAAGGGTGGATAAGCTCTGTTGAGACATACCTAACTAACCCAGAGGGTTCTCTCTAGCAGTATGAAAGTTTGACTGGCGGGCCTTCTAATTACCGACTTAATAACTAATTCTTATTTGGACCTTATTCAAGAAGACTAAACATTTGACTCAAGATTTAAGAATATATTTTAATAAGAAGATTCCCATTTGGAGAAGCTGACATGACTCATTGGACTTCTAGAATTTAACAAGAAGCATGAGAACATTTTTCTTATTATTAAATATTAATATTGAAAGAGCTACGCGCTCTATAATAATTTATTTATTTATGACAAATTTTAATAAACATTATTTAAAAGAAAAATTCTTCAATAAATAATTTAATTTATATTTTAAAATTTCTTTAACATTTTTAAAAAAAAATTTAAATTTTCTATTTAATTATCCAAAAATTTAAAATCTTAATCAGCTCCAAAAATATATTCTACTTTAAATTGCATATAAAATAACAAATTTATTTTTCAAAAATCTTAACTTCAAATATTTCATTTTGAGTTTTTTATATTAATAAATGAAAACATGATTTCAAAAAGAAGCTTAAATTCATTTTTAGAAATTAAAATTTATAAAATTGAATTTTGAAGAAAAATTCTAAAAATAATAATTAACGCTAAAAAATTAAAAAAATAGATAGTTGATCATTAAAAAAATCTAATGATATCAAATTTTAAGAATTTATAAAATACCAACCTGAAATAATTAGGTTATCCTCCATAGTTTCTTATAAAATAAAAAAGATAAGAAGAAGAACCTAAAATTTTTACAAAGTTTACTACCTTTCATATGTTTGCTAAAATTAATCGAAATTCTTTATTTCAAAAACTAAAAAATTTTAAGCATATTCCCCTTTATACTAAATACATTATATCAATTTAATTCACATTAAATTATTTTTCATATAGTTGGAAATAACATCCATTAAATAAGTCAATCTATTTCACTTTCATATACCTAAATTTTTAATAATAAGCAGTAGGAAAGACTTTTATATTAAATAATAGCATGCACACAAATGAGATATTATTAACTATATAAAACTTAAAAGATTTTTATATTTATAAAGTCTTTACTTTATAAATACTTACATGAATTTACTTAATTTTATCAATTATCTTCTTAAATTGTAAAAATTTATAAGTCTTAAATATATTTGCTTGCTCAGTTAGCAATCTTCCACTTTCTAACTGTCTTGTCATTAGCTCCAGATACTAACCACTTGTTATCTCTACTCAAAGCCACAGTATTTACTTTATCTGTATGACCTTATAAAGTACATACGCACTCACCCTATGAGAAATTCCATATCTTAATAAGTTTAGCTTGATTTCCTGATATTATGAACTTATTATCCTTACTTATTAACACTTCACCATAACGATTTTCTGGTATAGTTCTTATACATTATCCTGTTTAGAAATCCCATATCTTAAATGATTTATCACCAGATCCAGATACTATGAGGTTATTATCATTTGATAACACTACAGATTATACATAATCTGAATGACCAGTCAAAGTTCTTATACAGTTTCCAGTCTGGAAATCCCAAACCTTTATAGTTCTATCTGAAGATGCTGATACGATCCATTTCAAGCCACTTTTTATTGCTATTTAATTAACTCAATTCGTATGTCCATTCAAAGTTTTCATGCAGATTCCAGTACAGAAATCCCAAATCTTTATCGTACTATCTGCACTTCCAGATATAATTCATTTCTGGTCACTTGTTATTGCTACCGATAAAATTTTACCCTTATGTCCGGTCAAAGTTTTTATAAAGCTTCCAGTCTGTAAATCCCAAATTTTTATCGTTTTGTCTCCACTTCCCGATACAATTCATTTCTGGTCATTTGTTATTGCTATCGATCTAATGTAATCCGTATGTCCATTCAAAGTCCTCGAACATGTTCCAGTCTGGAAATCCCAGATTTTTATCGTTTCATCGTCAGATGCTGAAATTATTCATTTCTAGTCTTTAGTTATTATTACTGAGTTAACTGCGTAAGAATGTCCGGCCAAAGTTTAGTCTAAAATATTAAAGAATTACTTTTAGATTAGTCGTATATAATTTTATTTTCAACTTTTAAAAAGCTCAAGTTTGGCAGGATTTCGTATTTAAAAAGAAGAAAAGGTATTCTGCCTAGGGAAATATTTCTTTGTCTTAGAATTTTTCTTAAAAAGATACTTTTAACAAATTGTGCTTCTTTATTTTCCATTTTTATTTTATAAATTATTTTAATAATTACTCAATTAAAACAATCCATCTTATGAAAATACTTCTCATTACTTAAATTAAACACTATTATATTTAAATTATTTATTAGAATCTTGGATATAGGTACTTTAATATTAAAACATCATTTAAAAAATTTATTTTTTACTTTCGATTAGACTGATATTATTTAAAATAGTTCAGTTTAAATAAGTTTTGCAATTTTTTATTTTTTTGGTTTTAAATTATTTTATCAAAAGTGATATGCAATAGTTTATATCCTTATTATAGTAACTTTGCCTTGCTTTTATTAATTATAGCTTATTTGAGTTTTAATCTAAACTTTTTAATAAAAAAATCAGTTTCTTTTATAAACCCTTTTTATAATAATAATAAGTAAAATGTTAGATTAGGATACTTTTAAAATTGCTGCTATTAACTATTGTTTTTCCCTTGAATTTAATCATTAATTAAATACTATAATCTCCCATCATTTTAAATAAAAAACCGCTTTCTTCTTAGCATTTTTTAACTAACTCTTTGAAAGGCGAACAGACTGCTCCATTTTTTTAATTTATTTAATGAATTATAAAATAATAAACTACTTTTGTAATAATTAAATAAGAGATTAGTTAAATAATAAATTTAAATTAATTAGTAATAAGAAAGTGGATAGTTAAATAATAGCTTCTAAAATAAGGAAATAAATACTGTGTTTAAACTATTTTTATAGTTTTCTTACTTACTATAGTTACGATGAAGGAACTCATGAAAAAGCAGCAATAAGATTAAAAATCAAGTTCTTCATCTGAAGGAAAAATAATGGTTGGATTAGTAGAGATGAAGGAATCCAAAACCGAAAGCAATCTAAATATTCAAATTTAACTTGAATCTATGAAAGCTCTCATTTCAAGGTATGAAGAAACAATCTTTAATCAAGGGGAAAAATTAGAGAACTCATGAATAACATAGATGATCAAGATAATGAATTAACGATACTTAGACGTCAACTAATCAAGAATAACCTAGTTACTGAATAATAACTCTATGAATAATCTCAATCGAACTTCAAGCAAGAATAAAATATGATTATAGAAAACGTATCTCCTTAAAAGTAAGATCAAGAAAAACAATATGAAATTATCGACTTAACTTTGTTGAAGAGAATTGATAAACTAGAAAAAAAAAGTTTTTCTTAAATAATCTTAGAAAAGTATAAACCTTGCTGGTACTGCAACTCTAAATTTCACTTACTACGACAATGCCTAGAATGAAAATAACTTAAACTAAAAGAAGAATAGAGAACATGAAGTGCCCTTAATCAACTATTTATAACATAGACTGGAGTATATAGGTAAAAATAGTTCGTTAGAAAATATGGAAATTCTCTGTGGTAACCATCCACATGCACAAAAGGTCGTGGTATACATTCACGTATAAAAAAATGTCAGCATATACCTGGTTGAAAGACCAGGGAAAGCAAAACATTTAAAATTCTTAGTTTACATTATTATTATTATTATTATTATTTTATAATTAATACTTAATATAAGTATTTGGTTATTGCAAACTAATAAATTAAATAAAATTGAAGAAAGGAAATAAATAAGAGTGTCATACAGTGAAATGCTTATTTTAACTCTAATTCTAGTTTAAAACTTTTTATTTATATCAAATAAGCTTTACTAGGTTTAAATAAGACTATAAGTAACTTCGCATAGCTATTAGCAAAATTTGTAGTCTAAATGTGAGTTTTTATTTAAATTGGGGAAGAAAAATAGAAAAGATAAGAAGCGCGTAGCGCCTCAATGGTGATTAGATCATTAATAAAGTTTTTAAAGTTAAAGAATTTATTTGCTGAAATCTTCCAAAGCGCTAGAATTCCCTTACGAATCTTGTCTTATAAAGGGATGTTATTTGAATTGTTCCCTAAGAGATTTTAGTATCTGGAACATTTCATTATTAACGCTACTTAATACCTCTATAGTCTTGTCTTCTCTTGGCTTCTACCAGGATTCTTCTGTTCTTCCCCTATGGGGTACTTCCTGGTACCAGAATTTAAGTCAAATCAGTTGGCGGATTGCTCCTCCCTATTTAAAATAAAATTGAATAAAGCATTAAGAAATTTTTGAACTTAGCTAAACTTTGTATTTGGTAAAAACATGTAAAAGTTACTAAGAAACAAAAACTTGTAAGGTTGAATATTTCATAATTAAGAGCTATTTAGTAATAAATAGACAAGGGAAAAGCTATTAGCAGTATAAAAAGAATTTTAAATAAGAAAAAGCAGCTTCTATAATCAAAAGAAGCTATTACAAACGATTTAGAGTCATACTTAAATATAGCTAATATCAATCTTCAAGTCTTTATTGATAAGTTTAGGATAAAAGCCTATAATCTATTGGCTTGTAATAATAGTATTAGAGTAAAAATAAAAAGGAGAAGGTTATCTAAACTAAGTTCTAAAATTGAAGAGTAAGTATATGATTAACATAATGATATAATAGATAAATTTAGATTAGAGATGTAATTTTTTATTGTTATGAAATGAGGGTAATAAAAATACTGCTGATTTAGCATGAGATTTATTAAAGCTATTTTGTCAAATTTACGTAATAGAAATACAATAAATATTGTTAGATTATAAGCCTTAAAGCTTTTAATTTTAAATAATGATAAATTATTAGCTAGTTTGTTACTATTTATTTGTTCGTTCTTGAATCCCTATCATTCACAAATATTTGAGTATGCATATAATATAGTATGAATTAATATTAGCTCTACTAATTAATTTATAAAGGTAGTAAATAAGAGTTCTACAAAACAAATATCTTTGAAAACTATGATGACTTTTGCCTTGAAATTTACTTGATTCGCTAGTTTATTCTTAACTAGATATAAAATATAACTTCCTTTTTCTTTAATCAATTTCTATTCTTCATTATCATGAAATTTAGTTAGTTTTATTTTATTTTTATTCTTTTTATAGCTTGAAAATTTAATTTTTATTTCATTTCTAACTAAAGAAAAATATAGCAAATCTATAACCATTATTTGTTATTAAATTATAATAATCATATTAATTAATTTTCCCTTATTTTTATACTTTTTATTCTAATTTTATAGTTTTAATTCCTTTTTTATCCTTTTCTAAGAAATTTTCTATTGAAAAATAATGATGAAATTGAATGCACCTAGAAACAGATATTGTAAATCTCTCTAATCAACTTTATGATTCTAATTATCTTACAATTTTTAAATTAATTTCCTTTTATCTTGCCAAATGTTTACTACTACATCTTTTATATTTCCTTGATATTTTTAACGCTTTTTTTATTATCAAACTATTAATCTATTATTTTGGCATTTGGTAACTAAATAGCCTTTCAAATTGATAGAATTATAATTTTAATATTTTCTTAATTTTTGGTTGATTGACAAATTTTTAAATTAACCAAAATAGTTATTTAATTACTATAGGTTTCCTAAAGAATTGTGCTCTTTTCTATTTAAATTTAGCTAAATGTTTATTTATTCTATTTATAGTAAATTCATTGCATTTGAGATTTTATTATTGCTTCAATGCTTAATTTTGATATTTTTAATAGCTTTTGTTGTTAAGTTTAAGAATTAAGATTTGAGATTCTTCTTAAAGTATCCCTGATTTATTATAAACCCAAAAAAGGGTTTTAGCTTGGATATTAAACTAGGGAAATAACTTTAGTTCTTATATATGAAGGATTTATTATATTATTAAAAAAGGAAGATGTTAGCAAAAAAGGCTTTTAGCTCACCTTCCTAATAGTAGGGAGAAAGACAGAAGCGTCAATTCTAAAGCACAAATCTTTTTTAAGCAACTTTTGAAAAATTAGCATGCAAAAATCTCGATTGAGGAACTCCTAAAGAAGTGGAAAATCGGTGAAGTCTAGTAAAGAACTGCGCGGCATCGAAAATGCTACGCGCTCTATAATCAAATTTATTTATTTGCTTAATTAACTAGAAAAAAAATTGATATACAAATTTAAAATATAAGCAATTAGAAGATCTAAACAGAAAGCACGAATAACTTATAAAATTTAAAATTTTACTCCATTTTAGAAAATAACAATGGAATTTAAATGAGACTGAAACATCAAAGCAAATATAAGCTTAAGAGTAGTTTATCTAAAAAGGAGTTAAGTAATTTAAATATCAGAATCTTTTGTATAAAATAAAAATAGATTAATTTATGAAATTATTGCTAAAAAAATATGAAGGGGATACAAAAAAACATAATAAGGATAATTGATAAAGCACTTACTTTTTAAGAACTTTAAATGAAAAAAAAGTAAAAAATATTTTTTTAATTTTAAATTATGTGGAAAAGTTATATGGTTTAAACGTATAGATCAAATCAGAAAAGGCATCTCCTAAGGAAAATTTGTATTTAATCATAGTTTTTTATTTTAATTTATCACTTTTATGCGTAATGATTATTTGATTAATTTCTAGATAAAAGCAATAAAATGGCTAATTTTAGGTATAATTTTCTTATAAAAAAATTAATCCCCAGCAGAAGCAGTTGATACGAGTGCATGAACTAAAGGTACTAGAGTAATTAAATTAACTTAAATATCTTACTAAAAGTAACTAAAGCAAATAAAGCGAGTAAAAACCAGTAGAGAGATAAAGATGAGATAAATCGAGTAACCATGAGAGAGTCTCAACAGACTGTAAGGAGAGCTTACTCTCATGTGTACATCCCAGGTCAATATTTATTGGTCTACAAAGGAACTATCCTATCTAATTTTGTGATGAGTTGACCTTATTCTGTTAACAGAAATGAAAAGAACTTGGGGATAGAAAAGTATTGTTTTCATAAGTAGATAGAAGGCGTCGCTCCCAGATTAGATTCTGATTTAGAGGCCGTTCAATCATAATCTATGCAGATGGTAGCGTTGCCACGCGGGCTGTTCAATCAATGGTGATACCAGAAATCTGGGAAAAAGGTGCCTCTCGAACTGAGTTAGACTTCTGATGCGATGCAGTAATCATTAGAGTAAAACTAACCTGTCTCATGACGGTCTAAATCCAGCTTACGTTCCCTTTTGACGAGTGAACAATATGACGCTTGGCGAATTCTGTTTCACAGTGATAGGAAGAGCTGACATCGAAGAATTGAAAAGCAACGTCGATATAAACGCTTGGCTGCCACAAGCCAGTTATTTCTGTGGTGATTTTTTGACACCTCTGGCTTAAAACTCGTAAAAGGCAAAGGATCGATAGGCCATGATTTCCCAAATCCTGACACTGAGAGGTTTAATGAAGCCAGCTTTTCCCTTTTGGTCTGTGAGCGGTTTCTGTTCGTTCTGAGCTAGCCGTGGACACCTATATTATCTTTTAACAGATGTGTCACTCTAGTCAAATTCTCAACCTGGTGATTTCTCCCACCCAGTTACATTGCTAGAAAATCACTGTATGACAGAATAAGTAAAGCGAAATTAAGAGTAGTGATATTTCAAGATCGCGGCCTCCCACTTATTCTACGCCTCCTACGCCACTCTACGCGCCAGACTAGAGTCAAACTCAACAGGGTCTTCATTCCCTTTTGATCATGCCATGCCGTTCCCTTGGATGTGACTTCGCTAAGTAGTAGCTGGACAGTAGGAATCTCGTTAATCCTTTCATGCACATCACTAATTAGATGACAAGGTATTTGGTTCCTTAAGAGAATCATAGTTACTCCAGCCGTTTATCCGCGCTTCGTTGAGTCTTATCTCCTTGAAATTCAAAGCACTAGTCAGAAAATACACTGTTTTATCATATCATATCATATCATATCATATCACACTAACATTGCTTTATTAGATAGAGATTTTTCACAAACTTTTCAAATTCTTTTTATTTAAGTGCTTTTCTAAAACATGAAGCCTAATTTTTCAAACAATTAATTTGCACACTTTTAAAATTTTAGATCCTTATAGATAATTTTAATTAATATATTTTGATCAATATCATTTATTTATAAAATAAAATTCTAATTCCATTTATGGGTAATTTACATAATCAGCTTAACTTCGTTCTTATACTTTTAAAACGAAATTTTTTTAACCAATAATGTTAGGTATCTTTATTCTTGTATATGATTCTTAATTTCTTAGGATATAATCTTTCTATCTTTAGATTTTTTTTATCTTGATTTTTCTTTTTGTTCTACTATTTCTTTTAGTATTTCAGCTTGAAGTTGTGAAATATTTTGCATCTTTTTACAGATACTTTTGAGAGTTGTAGTAAAAATATCCTTCCATTTCTAATTCAGGCTTAAATATTTATTTTTATTCTTCTTTTATTATCATTTAGTCATTTTCCTACTCTTTTGGTTCCATTTTATGCCAGCTTATGCTAAGATTATTCTCCTTTAACTATCTAGTTCTTTCTGCTTCTATTACTAATTTTAAATTTGCTATTCTGATCTTGAGAAATATTTCAGAAGTTGCTAGATCTTTTCTTATGCTATAAGTCTTGATCTTTTTTTAGTTTTTCTAATAATATTATATAACTTTTCTTCAGATTTTGATACTGACCTGAAGGTAAGGATAACTCTAATCAGCTAATAAACATCTTATTTACTATTTTGTTGTGAAATTAGAGACAACTAGATTCCTTATATTTTTAGCCTAATTCCTAGGCTTTTCTTCAATAATAGTTGTCTCAATTATTAGGTAACCTTTTTTATGCATTTTTGCTAATCCTAACTTTCAATATTTTAACTCCTTTTTTGAATCTCGAAAATTCCTGATCTAACCTGTTAATATTATTTATTGAAATTTAAAAAAAACAGATAAATATATAAATTTATAAATAAATTGGATTATAGAGTGCGTGGCATTCTCGTTGGTGCGCAACTCTTTAAATTAATTTTATTTAATGTCGAAAAATTCAATTTTATGGGTCTCTCTATCCTTGTTTTCTCTTCCTGCAGTACATTCCTGTAACTTTTCCTTCCAAAGCATAGGATGCAATATGCGATTACGGGTTCATCTTTCTCCGACCTATGATGAAGAAGGTTTTCTCCTGGCATTCAGAGTTCTCCAGCTTGTTGAATCTTCCATCTCTTGTTATTGATTTCTCTTCCTCAAATTTATCCTCCGTCCGCACTCATATTTTTGCTGCTACCTTGCTGAGTCTCCAAGCAGCATCCTAAGAAGGTGGCTTTCCACCCTATTAAAATTAATATATAATAATTAAAAAGAAGCATAATATATTCACATAAAATAAGATTGAAATAAATGAACAAAGAACAACTCATTTAAAAATAAATTTTTATCATTTATAGAAAAAAATAGTTTAAATAGTAATAGTTACTCAAAGAAATAAAATATGATAATGCAAAAGGTAGCGAGAGAAAAAATTATGTAAACATTAATGCTTAAACAGTTACTATAACTAGCTTTTCCCATTTCTAAACTTTCTGCTTATTCTAATTTATATTATCAAACTTATTTAAGTCACTTTCAACTTCATAGATTTTATAATTTAATTTAAATAGGGTTGTCCTTACCTTTTAAAGTCGCGAGAAGAATTCCTCAGAGAGAAACTGACTGTGAAGCGACCTTTTATAAATGTTGGCCTGATTAATCTCTTCATCATGGGTTGAATACCTACCTGTAATCGCCTGTTGGCGTTCTGTTCTTTGAAGATTTTGAACCGCAACCTTATCCACAAATAGAAGAGAGAATGCTATGGTAATATTGGAGATTAATGAGACTTATAAATCGACTTTTTTAAAGAGATGCGCTCTATTATAGGGCTACGCACTCTATAAAAGCATTTTTTTTAATCATTTTTTAATTTTCAAAATATTAATTAAATAAGTAAATTGATTTACCTTGTTATAATATTATTAAATTCTTGAAATAAAATCATAAACCACTTTTAAATTAATTTAAATTAATCAAAAATTAAACAAAAAAAAATTAAATTACAGCATTGAATTTTGCTTCGAATTTTAGTAGTTTTAAAATTAAATTTTTTTGCGTATGTAGAAATATTGAAATAAAAGAGATATTTAATAATGTATTTATTTTAGAATTAACTGTTATAAAAGTGACTTACTATTAATATCTTTTTATTTTGCGGGGTGTTAAAAATGACACATTTGAAGTGATTTCTTTTATAGAATAATTTTCAGAAATTTTGATCTTAAAGAGCGCTTTTATTAGATCATATTCTCCTTACTTCATTTTTTTATATTGACACGAAAAACTAAATTCCATTTACAAAATTTTTAGTCTTTTTTTTTGAAAAATTTCTAGTTTCCCACTTTAAAATTTATATCACAATAATTATATAAAAATGATTTAATGAAGAGTTTTGTTTGGTTCACTGAAGAATAAAATCTCTCAATCATCAGGATTAAAATAGTTTTAAATAAGAAATTTAAAAAACAAGTATAAATAGAAAGATAATAATAAAATAAATATATAGCAATAAGTATTAATAGTCTTAAAAGTATAGCTTTATTATTATTTAGCTCTATAGAATGAAAATAATGCATTTCACTTTTTCTTATAAATTCTGAATGATGGTTTATGAATTTTTAAATATGAGATCTATTATTTATTTTAAATTAGGTATTTGGATGTTAGTTTATTTATTTGTTTGCAATCGAGATTAAATCTAAGCTTTATATTTTATTGTGAAAATATTAAATAAAATATATTTTAAATATGTTGGAAAGCCATCTTCTTAGGATGCTGCTTGGAGGTCCAACAAGGCAACTAAAATAATGAGCGCGAATGAAGGATAAATCGGAGGAAGAGAAATCAATAACAAGAGAAGGAAGATTCAACAAGCTGGAGAACTCTGAATGTCAGGAGAAAACCTTCTTCATCATAGGTCGGAGAAAGATGAAACCGTAATCGCATATTGCATCCTATGCTTTGGAAGGAAAAGATACTGGAACGTACTGCAGGAAGAGAAAACAAGGATAGAGAGACTTATAAAATTGAATTTTTCGACATTAAATAAAATTAATTTAAAGAGCTGCGCACCAACGAGAATGCCACGCACTCTATAATTCAATTAATTAATTAATTAGAAATAATTATATATCTAAATTACTAAATTTAAAATTATTGAAACTAGATATTTGGAGATATAAATAATTCATATTGCCATGTTTTGTTTGCCATTATGATAGCTAGAAAGTTAAGATTATCTTATTTATTACTTCCTATCAATCTTATATTGTTTAAATTTTATAAGGATTATCACTTCTCTATTGATGATCTCTTTTGTATTTGTTGAGGTTAATATAACTTTGAACAAATCATGGATTTAATTTCTATAGATATTAGGGAATGATTAAAGCAAAAAGTTTTTAAATTATGGTTTTATGCGTTTTATACTATAATATCAAAGTTAAATTAACTAAGTCGCAAGCAATTAATTGTAATTTTTGGATTTGGAAATAAAATTATTCCACAAAATTTTACTAATAGAAGACTAGAATTTTTACGTTGGATGAAAGCTAAATAAGAAAATACTGGAAAAATAGTTGAGTAAGAGAAAGTACAGTGATGAGCATTTCGAAATTAATTTCTTTAATTAGAAGAAATCATTCTAGCAAGTAAAGAAGCAAATAAATCTTCTTTTATTTAGTTTTCAAGTTTTGAATATTTAATTATTTAATTTAGATAAGGTGGTTAGCTCTTTCCTTTGAAAACTGCTGGGAGGTTTAACCAGGTAATTAGAAGAGAGCACTGCTGGAGGGTAAACTTTAGTAGAAAAATTCAATATCTTAAGAGATTTCGTGATGAAGGATTCCCTAAGCTAAAGAAATTTAAATATCAGAATAGGTTTAAACTAGAACTTCACACTGCATTTAGAGAAATAATCCCGAAAAACGTTGCTAATGATAGCGCTTTGCGCCAATAGGGTGCTACTCACTCTTTAGTCTAAACTTTTAATAAGTCTATTCAAACTAATTCTAAAATTAAAAATAAATAACCACATACAGAATTAAAAAATTAGAATCTGTTATTGGTTACTTGCTAGTTTCAAAAATACCTAATTTGATTTTTTAATAGAGCAATATTTCCAAACAAGCATTAATTTTAAGAAAAAAGTAAAGTATTTATCTATTAAGTTATTAGTACCTTTATTTTCAATTTACAACTAATAATTAAATTAAAAATCTAAAGATATAAAAGCTTTAATGGCATCATTTTTTGTCTAGTTCTGTAAAACTACTAATTTACCAGAATTAAAAATTAACTATCTAAGGGTAAAATTTGCAAAAAGTAATAAAAGTGAAATGTCTTAGATTTTTAAATGTCAATCTTGTCAAGGAGATTTCGATAGCTAGATGAAGATTCCAACGGTTTTACCTTGTGAGTATAATATATGTTTTGAGTGTGCAACTGAATAGTACTAGAAAAACATGTCCATCAAATGTGCTTACTAAACTTGCTAATAAATTCATAAGATACATCTTTTAAAATTACGTGAAGATTCTTAATTGTTGAAGCGCTTAAAGCAAAAGGTGATACTAGATAGCATAGACTTACTAGAAAAATAATTGACTTAAATTAGATCATCTCACAATTAGCTAGCTTAATAGCAAGCTAAAACGATTAGTTAAGCTATGTAGCTTCTAAGCGCTCACGTATTAAAAGACAGTTTAACTATTTAGAGAGAGTTAAAAAAGATTGCTAAGTTAATAAGTTAGTAGTTAAACTATCTAAAACTATAGTAGAGCATAATGACTAAGCAAGAGAATCACTAGTAACACTAGTAGTTCTAATAGATGAGCTTCGACAATCCTCAATTGGAATAGAAAATTTAGCAACTCATAAATGAGTCTTAAAAAGACATGTAGTAGAACTCTTAGGTATTGATTAAAATTAATGAGTAATTAAAAAATGTCAACGTCGTCATGAATAGCTTCAATCAAGATAACAATAACTATGTTATTTAGATTTAGTAGCTAAATCACTAAATATAGAGTATATAGTAGGAGAATACTAATTTTTAGAACTAGATTATTTTATTAAAGAAACAAAATTAAGGCCTTACTAAAAAAATGAAAACTAGAGGATAGAGAAGAGGTTTCAATTAATCTGGTAGGTATCTCCGAAGTAATAGAGGATAAGAAGGAGGATATTAAAATAATCTGGGAAGGATAAAACTAAAGTAATGTATGTAATTAAGAAATTTAGTAGTATGAATGGAAAGGTGATAATGAAGAAACGGGTTGGAGTTGATGAACTTATTCAAAATGACTTTATAAACTTTCTTAAATGCATTAAACTATTAATATTCTATTATTTTAAAGTGATTTCTTTACAAATATTTTTATTACTTTCCAAAGTTTAACCCATTTCTCAAAAATTTGCTTCTCCTTCATAAAATATGCAGCTTCCCTTCTATCTGATTGAAACCTTCTACCATTTTTTTTCTAAATATAAGATAATAATCAATTTTTGTTAAGTCTACATTACACTAAAATTATTTAAGTCTGTATTTCAAAACCTTAAGACTAATTTTTTGCTTTTTCTGATTATTTAGGAAACTTTCATCATCTTAGTTTAATATGTAAATAATTCGCTTTTCTTTCTTAATACATACTTTTCTTCACAAATATTTTATATTATTCAAAATTCTTTGTTAAACCAATCTAATTAAAATTTTTTCACTTTCATATCTTTATTTAGACTTAGTTTTTATTGCGTTAATTATAATTAAACTTCATCTTTGCACTGCTCTATCATTAATAACTACTATTTTTAGTAAATAAACTTTCTCTTTCTTTGGATTTTAAATTAAATTCTTTCTGTAAAGCATTCAATTTACTATTTATTCTCTTTTTATCTTTAATTATTTTAAGGAAATTTGATTTAATTTTCAATAATTGAAATAAATTAATCAAAATTATTATTTCGTCTAATTATGCAGTTACATTTAGTAATCTTTCAAAGTCTTAAAGTACTTCGTATGATTTTACGAGTTTCTAGATATTTCCTTAATTTTGAAAAGTCTAAATAGAATACGATAAAGATGTTACAAGAAAAAATATAGATATTTTACTATCTATAATAATTAAGAAGAATGACATTTTAAGTGCTTACAAGTAGTAGAAAGATAAATATAAAAGAATAAAAAAAGAAGAAAAGTAATGAAAAGAAAGATTTATCTAACTCTAAAAAAAGCGAAATTTATAAATTAAAAGAAAGATTAAAAGCATTTTATATCTTTTTCTAATTATTCTAACTTATTAAAGACACTGTTTAATGTTATGAATCTCAATTTCATTGTATTCCAACTTAACTTTCTCATTTAATTTTTTATTTTAACGTTTATTGAAATTATTAGAAAATAGATTAATATCTTATTAATAGAAAAAATAATTAAGTAAGTTATTTAAATTTCAGAATTTTAAATATTCTTTAATTCTTCCATTTAACGATAATTATTAATCATATTGTTTATTGCTTTATACATTAACAAATATAATTTTATTATACAGATTTAACTAAATAAAGTGCTATTTATGCAAGATTAACTATTTTAATAATTTGTCTGATATTATACATTTAATTATAATCAAGCATATTATATTAAAGTTAGCTTAGATCAACTTTTGATTGCTTAATCTATATTCTCTGATATTTTTTATCCCTCTGAATTAAAATAGTAATTTAAGCATTAATTAGCTAATAACTTAATATATCTATAAATATAATATTTTATTACTTTTATTATTATTTATTTTAAGCATTTTGCATTCCTTATTCTTATAATGAATATCAAAAATTATACTAGACATTATTTAATCAAATGAACTTTTAATACATCAAAAAACCTCTTATAGTAGGGATTAAAGTAAAATAGAGAATTTATAGGAAGAAGCTGAATTAGTAAAATGATAAAAATATTAATATTTTATTAAGCATGTTATTTAAATTACCTCCTTCTTATTTTTCTTTATTTAGTTCTCAAATTTCTTCTTTTAAATACTTATCTTTATTAAAGTAGAAAACTGTAAATAGCAAAATATGATAGAAGTATTATAAAAAGTTTTTATTAATTTAGAATATTTATTTTAAATTTGTGAAAGTAATCACACTACCAAAATATTTTACTATCTTGAGTAACAACTTTCTGAAATTTGCGTAATGATTCTGAAATATGGATATATAAAATATATTTTATAAAGATTTAAATTATAAAAAATCTGTTATTTTGCTTATCTTAATTAATAAACATCCAAAATATCCAAATTATAAATGCTAAATCGCTTTTGGTAACTTAATTTTAAAATTGCTAAATATTTTAAATTTAATAAGTCTTAGTTAGGTAATTAGTTTTTCTAAGCATATTTTAAATATTGAAATAAAATATAATTAACAAATAAATAGAATCGTGACTAATGTTCTAAAAATGTAATTTGGATATTTCTGAAACATATCATAGAACTATAGCATTTAATCTTATAAATAACAATTTTAAAAATATAACCAAAAAATGAATGAAATAATGGAAAATAAACGAAAAATGTAGCTTTAAATTAATCAAAAGAAGCAAAAAATTGATATATGATAATCAAGAAAGATTATATCTGACCATCAAGTCCAATAAGAATAGCTAAAAATGCTATTACTGTAGTTCAGTAGCACAATATTTAAGAAGATGCAAGTAATTTATTAACTTTAAAAAGAATATTGGGAATAGCTAAGATAGTTAAAATGAAAAAAGGAATAAATAGCAGTAAATAAAATTAAGAAAAATATATAAAAACTATAACATAACATAATAAAATAATTTATTAAAGTGATTTCATCTTTATTTGATTTGCCACTAATTAGTTTATGAGTTTTAAGATGTAAAGGAATTGCTCAGGTCTTCTTCGGAGCTTGCTTCTTCTATTGCATATCGTGTTGTACAGATTTAACCTTTCTTGATCTTAGGAATTTTTCTTCAATCTCAATTAGGTCCCAACATCTTCTTCATCCTTCTTTTTTGAGCATTTACTACATCCAACTGTAATTAATCTCCACCGTATAATTTTTTCTAGTAAAGTTTTCCTTCTGGAGAACAGTATAATTTTGTCTTATTATTTCATATCTTTCAATTATTAGATTCTTGCTTCTTCTTAAAATACTAGCATCTTCTAAAGATGTATCCAACCTTTTAGCAATAAAAATATCTTGTTTTACAATATTTCGAGTTATGTCCTATTTTTAAGCATTTTTAGCATTTTTGAAATTTTAAAAAATTGACAATTTTTTTCCAATCCGAAAAAGAGATTAAATTTTGTTCTTCTATTACCATAGGATCATTGTTTAGATTAGAATTGTATGGTTTATTAATTTCTACTATTTTTTGCTCCATTTTTTTCAGTTTTTAATTACCTTGCAACATCAAGACTTTAGTGCTTATTTCCGTTTTTAACCATTAATTTTCGTTTTATAATTATTGCACAGTAAAAGTTAGAGAATCTAATCGTTAAATCAAGTCTAGAAGTGATTGTTGCATTTTTTTGTTTTCCTTTTCTAAGGAGTATATTTAGATTAGATAATTTTATTGTTCTATTTCCTGTTAGTTTTTGGTCGATTATTTCTTAGGAGCCATTTTATTTAATATATATAAATAAGATTATTATAATATGATGAGCTAGGATAAATTTACAAGAAAAATGAAGAAAAGTACCAACAGAACGGGAAATTTTAAGAAGTTTAAATAAGGCAGAGAATGCGAGGATAAGAAGATTTAAAATTTTATTTTTAGCCTCTAAAGCATTCTATAGGCCAGCATGAAAGAGGCTGAAAATCCCTTAAGAACGCCAAACATTTAATTATCTATCTTTGAATCAATCTAATTTTATATATCTAAAAGCTATTATAAATAATAATTAACTAATATTTTATTATTTTATTAGTTTAATTCAAATATTTTCTTAAGAAAATCTAGATAAAAGACTTAATGAAATTATATTAAAAAATATTACTTTTTGCTTATTTATCGAAAAAATTAATAGCTTAATGCTTTATCATCGGATATTTGTATAGTGAAAATTCATATATTTATAAGTTTTACTTCTAATAAAGTAATAATATTTAATATAAAAATCATTAATTTCTATCATCAAAGGCTAGGATGTGCTTTTGAATAATTTTAAGCTATTTTTAAAATTATCTTTTTTTAGACTATCTTAAGTTTTATGATATAGTTTAAATATGTGCTTACGATAGGAAAAAATATCATATCTTTATATTTGATAATATTACAAATCAGTTTTCACTTATCTCATTACTTTAAAAAGATAATTAACAAAATTTTTTTCAATTTTTTAAAGTCTTTAGTTTGCTTCCATTGATGTTTTTAGGTTATAAAAATATATTTATTTTAAGCTTAGAAAGAATATAAAATTACACTTTTTTATAAAACATATTTTTAAATAGAATTTTACATTGTTAATTGAAAATAAACTGATATTATTACTATTGTTCAATATTTTATCTTCTATTGTTTATTTATAAGAAGTAAAAAGTTTTAAATTACTTTACAAAGCCCCTAGTATAATTTTAATATTTAGTTGTAGGATTTATTATTTATATATTGATACTATAATAATAATTAAGATTGTTCTCAGCCTATAAATAGAAATAGTCTCTTAAATATACTGATTGTAAAGGTAATTTAGGAACTAAGTATTGACTTCATTTCTATTTATTTAAATTATTAAATAACTGTATATTTTTAATTCATATTAGATCTTTATCTCTTTAAATCTATTAAAATAGATAGTTTATTAATTATAGTTTTTAATTTAAAGTAACTATTTTTGGTTAATTTGCATAATTCTTAATAAAATAATAATTGAATAATACTATTTTATCATAGCTAATTAAACTAATTTCCTAATTTTTTATTATTTTAAGTAGATATTTAATTATAACTAAATATACAGATAATATTCATTTAATATAAGTAAAAAAATGGATTAATCTCTTCGACTCTCAAAGAATTAACTTAAAAACTTAAAGAGAAAAGCGGCAAAAGAAATTTAGAAAAAATAATAGCAACGAGAGGAGTCAAGTTCGTCATCAGAAGGTAAAGTGATGGTAGGACTTATAGAGATAAGATAACCTAAGAACGAAGCTGATCAAAAACTTTAAATTTAATTAGATCAAATGTAAAATTAATTTCAAAGTATGAAGAAGCAGCTTATAACTAAGGAGAAAAATAAGGGAATTAATGAATAACATAGAGGATTAAAACAGCGAATTATTAATACTCAGAAGACGGCTCATTCAAAGCAATTTGATAACGGAAGAACAACTCTGAACTTAGTCACAATAAAACTTTAAATATGATTCGAAAATGGAAATAGAAAAAACACCAATATATTCAAAAGTAGAATAAAATCCAGGAAAAGAAATGATCGAAATGAACTTCATTTAAAGATTAGAAAAAATATAAAATAAACTATCGATAAAAAGAACGAAATAAAAACGAGAAAATAAACTGTGCTGATATTGCAAATCAAATAATCATTTATTAAGAAACTGCTGATAATGAAAGAGAATAAACGAATAAGAGCAGAAAAGAACATGAAGACAACTTAACAAACTATGGATAACGCAAACTGGGATTTATAAATAAAAAATCTTCGCAAGACCACTTGGAAGTCTATAGTGGTAACCTTCCACGTTTAAAAAAAGGTCGTGGCACACCCACGTTTAAAAAAATGTCCGCAGGAACTGGTCGAAATTCCAGGAAATGCAAAACCTTAATAACTTTAAGTATATTATTATTATTATTATTCATTTACTATCGTAATTAAAACTAACTAAAAGTCTATTAGATATAGCTATTTTTTATTAGTTTTAAAGCCTGGTTAATACTAATTACTCTCAACTTAATACATTGTGAATCATTTTGTTACTTTAACAGTTAAAAAGAATATAATGAGTTTTTTAAAATACTTTGTAAAAATATAGAAATATAATACTAAATTTCAAAATAATAGTGTAAAAATTAATAATTCTAATTTCTTATAAATAAGGGAAAGAAACCTTTTAGCCTTAAAAACAAGTAGCAGTATCTAATTATAACAAAGATAAACTTATTTTATCTCATTATTTTAATGGATGGATAGAGAAACATTTAGAGTTTCGATAATACAATAAATAGAATTAATATGTTTTAACTATATTTCATAAAGAAATAAATTTGTTTTTAATACTTATTCTCTAAACATCTTGAAGTATTTCTTGTTCATCTATTTATTTTACTTCCTTTAATGCTTTCATTTTCATTGTCATCTTATCGTTTTCATCTTCTTCTACATGTCTCTAAATTCTTCCAATCAAAATTGTATTTTCTTTAAATTTCATCATTTTATTCAAGAATATCAATTAGTTTTTATGGTAATTTTTGATGAATTTTTTTTAATTTTAAGTCAACTTTCTATAGTTGTTTTTAGGTTTTGAAGTAATGATTGAGGTAGCTTTGATTATAGAATAAGAACTTATTATATCATAATTTTTTATTATTTAAATTCTTGAATAATTTCTTCCAAATTTTTACATTACTATATAAGAGTAAAAGAATCAGAGATCTTGCAAATACATATTCAGAATGCATAATTTTAAAATGCCTTTATTGTAAGTTGTATGGACATTTTTCTCATTTGATGGTAAATAAATAATGAAATTGTTAATTTTCCAACTTTCATGTTAATAAAATGTTCAGAAAAATTCGAAAAATATAATTCATTTTTTTTAACAAGAATCAAATTACTTTTAACTAATATTCATACCCACAAGTTAGAGTATTTGTATATAAAAAATAGGTTAAATTTTATTCTAAAGCGGTAAATTATATTATCTTTATATTCATAATCCAAATTCATAAATCAACGTTTATTAAGAAAGTTCCCGATTTATAAAATTATTTCCTTTATTTACTAATCCATAAAAAAACATTTTTAATCTAAATTTTATAATTTTTATTAAATTAATATAATCAACTACTATTGCTCAATAATAATTTTTATCTATGCATAAATAAATAATTAATTAATAAATTAGTGTGGAACCACCATTATTTGGTTCACCACGAAAAATAAAGAAACCTAATTTAATTGTTAATAATAGGCTAGAAACGCTTCTATCTTCATCTGGTTTCTTTGATTTTCTTGTGCTACTTCCAGTTGCTCTTCTAGCATTTTTAATACCTTTTAATTTGAAAGTTTTGAATCAGTTTTTTCTAAAAGATCTTCCTAAAATAATTGTACATTGATTGATATCTACTGATTTCTTATTTTATTCATCTGTTTAGTCATTTCTATTTCATCTGTATGTTTCTTTTTAACTTTCCTTAAATTTTATGGTGTCTTTTTATTGAATTTATCTCATTTTCTTTTTACTACCTTATGTTTTAACCTGTTGACAATATTTTAGTTATTCAAGTTTATTCGCTTAGTCAACTCTCTAATCTTTACCTATTACTTTATGGAAAGAGAGAAGTTTAGCTCATATATCTCCGCTTCCTTTTTCTAAAATGCTTTTGACAAAATCTTTAATTCATAAATCTATTATGCTTTTGGTCTATTTGAAATGACCGAATTCAGTTTTCAAAATCAAAATTACCTCAAATTATTTTGGCTAAATTTAATTTGGTTTGCAATAAATTTGCTTAACTTTTATTGAGTTCTATTGCAATTAGTTTATTTTATACTTCCTCAATTTCTTATTTGTATTATTAACTTTCTCAAATTATATGAACTTCATCCTCTAATCCATTTCTGCATAGATTACATATTTCATTCTCTATTAAGTGCCTTACCTTCAGTGTCTGTGCTGTCCCGCTGCTTTTACCTCTTAATCTAAACAGGTATCAATTTTTCTAATTTCGATTTTTATTATGCCTTAGGTAATTTGGTGGACATTTAATAAAGGATTCTATCCATTGACTTCTATAAATAAAAGTTGTTGTCATGTCTTGCGTTCGGACTATAGCCTCTACTTTATTGTTGAATTTTATAACATCATTTATTAGTGTTTTTATTTTTTAACCATTTTATTCATCATGTATTAAAATTTGATTATTAAGTAGTAATTTTTCTAACACTTTTTATGAGTAATTTTTGAATGAGAAATTTTTTTTCGTGATCTAAAAAAATCAATCATCTTTTGTTGTTTCCTTTATTAGGAGTAATTTACACCTGAATAATAGTATGCATTATCATAGATAGTACTGTATTTTAGTAAATTGCAGTTCTTTTTCTAGTATTTCATTTTGAGCACAGAATGGCCCATCTATTATGGCTCTAAGTGATTTTCATTGAATTATTTCCAGCCTCTCTATTATATCTTATCCTATGATTTCTTCTATGGATCGGATGCATTCACTTCCATATCCAAAAATTTGATTGGACAAGATCTTTAGTATCATTTATGCATTATAGGCAGTGATACCCCTTTTATATTGCTATCTTGTTTAGGATTCATGCATATGAATTTTGACATTCTGAAATTCTAGTTCTAGATCTTTTTGAAATGATATTTCTTCCTGTATTCAATGATCAAGATATTTAAAAGTATCCACCTTTTCTATTTACATTCCACCTATATTCATTTTGTTTATCAGCTATTGCATTATATATCTTTTAGATCATGTTGTTTAATTTTCAAGTAGATCTTGCAATTGGTCTGGTTGCACTATGCATGATATATCATCTGCATATGAAAGTATGCCACAGTATCTATTCATTATATAGTGTTCTGTCTCGAGTTCCATTGTTACTCCAATCTTTTTTACTCTTAGACCACTTAGTAAGTGTTTTTTATAATTTTATAGGAGCACGTAAATCTTTATTTGACTCCTTTTTCTGACGCAAATTTATCTGAAAGAAGATCACTTATTTTAATTTGGTGTTTTTTCTTAGATATTTCGGAAAATAGTTTTATTAACTTTTCTGGAACTTAATTTCGTTTAGGCAGTGTCATTTGTCCGATCTTATTACGGAGTCGAGTGTTTTCTTTATATAAATAAAAATTACAAACTACTTTTGTATTTTTTTAATAAAATCATTCTTATATTGTCCTTAATTTGAAGATTTGATGAATGCATTATTTACTTGGCTTAAATCTGTTTTATAACTCTTCATCTTAAGCGAATAGGCATGGATTTAGTTATTCAAATATTCATAGATCTATACTTTTTAGGATATGATAAATAAGAGAGTTGGTCTACAGTTCATCGGATCATTTGTATTTTCTTTTTGTATATGAGTATTATATATGATTCTTTAATTCTTTTAGGAATATTTTTTATTTAATATTTCTTTTAATAGCTAAGCTGTTATATTTATCAACTATTTCCCTCCAGAGATTGTTGTACATTCCTGTATTTGATCAGGTCCTGCTGCTTTTCATTTTGTTAATTTTCTTATGGATTATTCTATATCATTGATTTTGATTTTTATCGCTTGTTAATTTCTAAATTAATTTGATAGATTATTATTCCCATTCTGATACAGATTTTCTTAGCTTATTTTTTAATGTTGAATTTATTCTTCGTTTACTAATGTTCTTAGTGCTATTTTCCCTCTTTTAAATAATCTCTGTAATCCTTTTGATTTGTCATTTAGATTCTTTTTGTTATTTTTTTTGAGGAAAATATTAAATTGGTTTTTTAATCTTTTTTCATACATTATCTATATTTTCACCTAAATTTCTATCTTATTTTAATTTCTCGAGTTATTTCTAGTTCATCTTGCCTTATTAATTGCTTTACTTTTTTGGCTTAGTTTTTAGATATTTTTCTTATCTATTTTATTTCGTTTGATTAGTTGTATTTTCTTATTCCTTAGGTAATGTGTCCACATATTAAGGCCGTATATTAATAAAGTTTTTCTTATTATTCATCATGGAACCTTCGCCACTTAGATGTTGGAACTCGCTTGTTCCATCTCCTCAAATTATTTCTTAAATTTTTCCTAGATAGATTCTTATTGGAGTTTAATGAAAAAGATTTTTTCTATATTTAGTATTTGCTGTTTTTTACTATTTTTAGTATTAGCCTGCAAGTTTAATGATATCCTACTGTTCAGCATTGGTAGAATTTATATAATAATGTTGGGTGTAATAAACTGATCTGTTAAGAAGTAGTCAATTTTAAATTTCCTCTACCTTATATTGCAATATCGTTTATTATTATTTTGGATCTCTATATATCAGATTAAAATCTTCCATGAAATTCAGTAAATTTTGTCCTGCTATATTTAGTTAATTTGTCAAAAAGTATGGTATGTGAACATTAAAATCGCAAATCACTAATATTTGAAGTCCTAAACCAATTGCTGTGTGTACAAATTATCTTATCCTTTCATAAAAAATATCCAGTTGTGTTTACTCTGAGGTTGTCGGTGCATAGACATTTATTATTGCTAGTCTGTTATCCAGACTTATACCAATTATTCGGTTCCTCTGATATAATTCAACCTAGTTAAGACACTACAATTCTAGTTCTTTTATTTTATTTATTAATTTCTCTCTGACATAGAATGCTACTTCAATCTGATTTGTGCCTACCTTTATACTCACTCTAAATCCATAAAAATGTGACATACCATTAATATACGCTATATTTATTCTTTATAGCACCATGATATCTATCATTTTTTCTTCCATAAATTTCAGTATTTAAGCTTTTTTTGGTCTTATTCCTCTTATATTTGAAATGTTCTAATTTATTTTCTCTCGCTCTATTTGCGAAGACTTAAAAGTTATATTTATATGAGTATTTTTGTTTTATGTTTAACCTTGCTTTATATTAAATGCATCTTCTATTTTGTTTTAAAGTGTTGTTGGTTGTTTCTCATTCTTCAAGGTATTTTATGATATTATCTGTTGATGTTCAAAACCATAGTCTTTTGATTTTTAATCTTTTTTATTTTCAGGTATATATTTACTGTCATTACTGTTTATACTTAGTTAATGATTTTCACAAGTGTTTTTTAACTTTTTTCTTAATTTTTTAAATAGGAAATTTTTTATCTTGTATCTTATATTATTAATTCTTGCAGTTATGTATCACTCTTCTTATCATTTTACGTCATTTTTAGAGATTTATCTTGCTTTGTGACGCTTGTTCTAAATGTCATTTGACTAAAAATAAATCTATTTTATTTAAAATTTAGAGTATCATTTTATTGCCAAGTAAGGAGTTTACTTAAGCTTCTTTATGTTGTTATTCATTTGCATTTTCTTCTTTTTCTTCTTCTACTACGTTCTGCAAAGAGTTACTTCTTAATTCAACCTGAGTAAAATTGCTCTGTAAAATTTTGTCTCTTTTTAATGACTTTTACTTCCCTTCTTTTACATTGATATGTGCTGTGTCCAATTGTTTTAAAGTTCTCGCAATTTCATATATCTGGTTGGTTCAATATAGCCGTCTTATCTAGGATTTTTATTAAGTTTGGGATCCTCTATATGTTTTCTTGCCTTTCTAGTTGCATGTAAAATGTTATTTTGCCATTTAGCCAAGTTATGTTTTCATGGATGTTGATGACTGTTTGACTTATTTTACCAAATTTTTTTAATTTTTACTTTCATTTGGGCAGTGGTTAAGTTGACATCTAAAGTATTATGCACTGGATAATTTAAGTAGTTGAAAAATTACTCTATATCTCTTTTCTCAATTGGTAACACTTGCGTCTTATACTTCCATTTGGTTTTTTGACTAAGCTTTATGTAAGTTTCTATGCTTATTAATGCTATTAAGATTGTTCCTGTTTGTAGCCCTTAAACCCTTGCAATATTTCAATCATAATTTTGCTTAAATTACTTAAAAAATTCTTACATCGCTTTGTTCTATTCAATTATTTAATTATTCATATTTTGGTTACCGTATTTTTGTGAAGATAAGAGTTAACATAGGCAGCACTATTCATTTGGAATAATTCTTCTACGCATTTTCATGGATAGTTTAAAGATCTTGTTGCTTATTTGTACCTACTATCTGAATAATTTCTTCATATTCTTTTTGGGATAGTTACTAGTGCCGTTATTTCATTCCTATATTGCCTCTTTTCTTTTTGATTATTTGTTTACGCTTGATTTTCCATTCCACCTAATAATATTCTGTTTCCTTTCTGTATCACTAATATTTTTGAAGTTTTGAAGCATGGAATTTCCTAAAAAATGTTAGAGGAGAGATAAGGAAGCTCTTCCAAGTCTTTGCCAATCGAGTTTTATCTACTACCAAGTTGGGCGATATGTGAAAGCAGGAGATATTTTTTTAGATTACCAAGAGCCACTTTAAAAAATGTATATATAATAAATTAATGTAGTTCCAACTTAATTTGGATTGCCACAAATCAAAAAATTTATATAATTTCACAGAAAATCTAGGGTAGATACCGTTCTTGCTTAATTTTCTTCCGATTCTTCTACATAAACTTATTCTTCTTTAAGTTCCATTAATTCTTCACTTGATATGTTTAAGTTAATTTCTTTTATTAAATATTTTTATATTAAGCATAATCTACTTTCATTAGCATCTTGCTTTAGTTTGAAATAAAGATTTCATAGGCATAATATCTTAACTTCTTCATAATTTCTATGATTTATATCTTTCTTGATTATAAAATTTCTAAATTACCTATTATGATAACTTAAACCTTTCTCTAAAATTAAAAAATTAGGTTATCTTCTTATTAATTATTAAGCTATATTTAATTTTAAAATAATTATCCATCTAGAAATGAGATTCAGATAGTTAAGTTTAAATTTAACTAAAATAGTTTTGTGATATATTTTGCTGTTTGAAATGTTTCCTTCAATTAAATATATTATAATATTATTTCAAAGCTTTTCAAACTTTCATGCTTTTATCTTTATTCTCTTCTTCAGCTAAATCATCTTCTTCATCAATTTATTAATGAGATTCAATTATTTATATATATTAGATCTAATTATAATTAAGTGCACTATTTATTAGATTTTTAGCATGGAATATATGATGAGTTATTTAATCATTATATTTTTGTTATATATTTAATAGAAAATAAATAAGCAGAAAGTAAGCTTTAATTATAATGCAGACAAGTATAAATTGTCTGATAATCAAGTTTATTAAAATCAAAAATAAGTAAATAAGCAGCTTTAATCATAAACTACTCTTCTTTATTTCATGGATATTAAACCTAATATTCTAATTTCCAGTAATTAAGCAAAAAATTAAGAATGTAGATGCTAAAAGTAAAAAGAACACTTGCTTATATTTACACTTCTCTCAAGAGAAAATATACCAGACTAATAATCTATCCTAATATTTTTGTGTCTTCGAGCTATTTTGAAGAAATGTAATTATTAAAGTTAAACAAATAGATTCAGAAATTTTATAATACTTACTGCAAGAATATATAATCAAGAAAAAGGAAATAGATATAAAACTTAGAATATAAACTTTGAAGTATTAACCTATTGATGATGTATATATCCACTACAATTAGACTGTATTAATCTTATTATTATATCTAATTATAGATTTATTAAAAAAATAAAAATAAAAATTTTAAAAAAATTAGATTATTGAGGCCAAAAGAATGGTGAAGTGAGATATCTAACTATCTGATTATGCTTCTGAACATTAAAAAATATTCTAATTTAATATCTTTAAGGAAATGTATTTAAACAATTATTTGATTAGTTAGGATTTAAATTCTTAAATTAAGAAGTATTCTCATTATTCATTGCTTACGAAAAATAGTTAGATGAATTTTTATTATATTTTAATTAAGAGTCATTCAGATTAAGCAGCACAGAGAATTTCTTGTTTTAAAGAATTTAAAATTTCTCAGAAAGCTAAAAAATTTAAATATCTTAGATAAAAATTGTATGCTTTTTTAAACATTTTTATACGATGCTAAATGAGAGAAAATATGTAGCTTATCACTATGGAATTTTCAATTAATTTAATATCTGATATTGATAAAATGGTGAGTAAAATTTAATATGATGATAAAGTTTAAGAATTTAGATTATAAGATGTGTTGAGATAATACACCATATATTATAAATTAGTTCCCATTTATACAGAAAATTTTATAAGAATGATATGAACTATTATCTAAATATCTAGTTTAGTTATTAAGCAATTTATATATATTTCAAAACTTGCTTATTCAGTAAAATGATATATCAATAATCTAAAGTTTTTATACTAAAAGCTTTATTTAATTTTTATAAAAGTTAACTTATAAATAAATAAAGCTAGTTATTTTTAAGATATTTTAAACTAATACTCACATTCTACTAAATACATTTTCTGGTTGATAAATAAAAAAAATCTATAACTGTACAATTATGCGCTTCTCTAATTCATCTTGACATTTTCAGCTTTTTTTATTTATTTCCATCTATAAAAATATAATAATTCATAATTCTTTTGATATTCCTTAAATAATAATAGAAAACTTGAAAATTTATATAGAACCTTTAAATGAATATTATTGTATTATTTTACCAAATTGGCATAATCTAGATATAGAAAGATGTTTAGAAGATTTTTATGATTAAGATTTTATAAACTATAAATTTAATCTACTTAATTCTATTACTACTAGCATCCTCTTGCTATTTAGCTAAAATAATTGGGACATTCTTAAGGTATTTTCTATTTTCTTTTATTTAAAATTTAATGTAATATAACATAAATCTCTCATATTTCAAAGAGGAATTACTCTTGATCTATTTGCCAAACTACCATTCCAAAAACATATATATATATCCAATTATTTACTGTACTTAGGTATAATTACAAGTAATTCTAAAGACATTCAACATGTAGTTTCTGCTTATTAAGTAATACTCTAAAATTTAGATTCTGTTTTTATTTTAGATAAGCTGAAATCAGTAATTTCAGCTTATAATTAGAATCCAATAGCTTATTATTACTTTTTAAATCTCTATGAATTACATGCAAATCATGAATATACTATAATCCCTATACTATATCTAAGCTTATCTTATACCTTTTTACTCCCATTAAATCTTTCCTCTACCATGCAAAAATTCGAAAAATGATTATTACACTAACTCCATAGTCAAATTCATTAGAGAAGGACCTTACCCATAAAATAAAACTACATTTGGATGAAAAAGCTTTTCCAATATATTAAGTTCTTATAAATCTTCATTAACTATATAATTTATTAATTTTGGTTTAATAAATCCTTTATAGCTGTATCATTCTTATTCAGTTTTCCTCAGTATCGCTCTACTTAACTACTTGCTAAAGAAAATTATATGATCTAATGACTTGTGTTAAATATTTTTACTCCAGATGAAATAATTAATTGTAACTCTGCTTTTAAAGATAAATATTTTAAACCAAAAATAAACTTACTAAATATATAGAGTTTCTCTAGAAGGCTTCTTATTATTTCTAAACTCCTTTTTCTCTTAATATTTCTTAAAAGTATTCGCTTATCTAAACGCTTTACCATTCTACAGCTTAGATCCTTTTTGGGATATTTTCATTCATAACATTGAATAATTATTTTTTCTCATTTCTTCTAATGAGAAAAATTAAATAGGTTTAATAATCTTTCTTAATGATACCTTCATAATATCGTTAATACTGCTTGTAAAATATTTTCTATAGCAAATAATAATATTAATATAAGTCTAGCTTGGATGCTTAATTTCAAACAAATTTGATACTTAAAAGTTATTTAATTTTAAAAACCTAAGATTGATTAAACGAATATAGCTGCATCTTTATAATGAACTATCAATCATTATATTATTAACTCTATAGTACTTTTGGAAAATATCTACCTTATTGGCTTTATTTATAGAAGTATTTTTTTATTTAATTACTTTAAATAAAGTTTGGGTATCTAATCTTTGACTTACTTTCTATCTATACAATTGAAAAATTATATCGAAACTTTTTATTTTTCTTCTTAAACTTCCAATTTATTTCTTTCTAAACCTCTCAGTAGTTTTTTAGTTTTTCATTTATGAAATGCAAATAAAATATTCCTTCCGATAAATAATGTTTAAGATCTTTAGTTTTTTATCTTATAAATACTTATCTGAAGGCTAATCTTAGCTTGTATACTAATTTCTATTACAGTTTCTAATAATATTAAGTACTTTTAGAAAATAGACCTTTTAATGTTTTGATGATAGACTTTTTATTACATAATTTTTAATCTAAAGCTTATCTTTTTCTAGCAATGACTGTTATTGATATCCTCATTTTATAAGGATAATAATCATGAGAGTTTTATATCCTAAAATTAAATACTAGATACTTTAATTTAAATTAGCTTTCCATATTCTAAGAAATAAATAATTACTATATCTTACTCCCTTTATTATCGGTTCTCATTTTATCTAAAGAGCTTTATTTACCTAGATAGTCATAAAATCTCAATATTTTAAGAATTTTTATTAACCTTTTCCTTTTAATAATTTTCCACTTTCGTAATGTATAGAACTTAAGCATAGTTCTCTTAATTAACCTACTAAATAAAACTACTAATTTAGCTTTGCTATATAAGAAGATATAAAATAGAATCACTTTATCAGTTGTGCTAGCTTATTAATGTGCTTTATTTTCTTAATTTTAAACTTTAGATTTTTAATAAAACTGCAAGGTACCTTTAATAATTTTAGCTGTGGTTAGATAGAAATATGTTTCAGTTACTAATTTAAGGTTATTTAACAGACTGAAAATTAAATATTTGCTTATACGATTATATATAATTAGTTACATGCATTCTAGCATCCTTTTTTAAGAAGCTCTATTTTTTACCTTTTAATTCTGCTGTTGTATACTTTCCCTTCTTAAAAAGGTATATAATCTTACCCTAAGATCTAACTATAAGCTTCAGTCTTATATTTTATTCAAGTATTTTGATTTTATTCAATTTGCTAAACGGTCTTCCAAATATGGATGAGCCATTTCCTTATAAAAGCTTAACTTTAAATTTTAGGATAATAGGACTTTAATTAAATGTTTAGACTGTAATAGGAGATAATCGATTATAGTCTACTATTAATAGTCTTAGTTCTAAATTGCTATATTCTTGGTCTTATTTTAAACACTTTTCTAATATAATGCCTAAACTCCTAGCTAAATGGTTATTTTATCATTATCTTGACCAATTAAAGGAGTATTTAATTAATTAAGTTATCTAGACTAATTAGCAGCTTTACTAGTACTTAAGATAGTACTATATTTTAACTAATTCCTACTACACAGTTGGTTAGTGTAAATAAAGGTAAATGATCCTTATGAAGAAGTTTATCAAGATTCGTGTAGCTTAAGCCATTAATCAGTTCATTCATTAACTTCATAGTTAAGCTAAAAGGTTCTTAGCTGTTGCATCTTCTTTTAATTTAATGGTCAATTTGAAAGAATCATCTTATATGAGTTTGCAGATAAAACCTTCCTATTTTAAGAGAATTTGGGAATAGTTAAACTACAATAAATGCTAGGCCTTAACAACTGATGGTATTAAAAGGTATAAGGAATGGCTATGAAGCCAATATCAGAAATAGAAAAGTTTATATGGTAATAATGATTCAAGTACTTAAATAAAAAGCCTAAATAGAAACATTTTATTCTAATCTAAATTATACAGATTTTGGATCATTAAACTTAGTAAGTAGTAGTCAAATTATCTAATTGTCAAATCATGTCATTTTATTTAATTAATTTGAAGGAAAAATTAGCTAGCGATAATGTTAGAGTCTAATAGAGATTATTATATAGTAAGTAATATATCAAATAAAGTTTAAGCATTAAAGTATTTAATGCATAGAGAAATATAGCTTGGATAGATACTTAAATGTAGAGATTTAATTTATATTATTTACTAAAAGACACAATCAAAGAGACTTAAAATACTAAAGCTAAAATAAAAAGTTGCAGATATTTTGGCTTTATTTTAAGCTTAAGTTTCTTAGGCTATTTAATAGAGAATCATTCAAAGGATCTAACTATAAAATTGAAACCTTTTTGATATCTTAGAAGATGATACTTACAAACTGATATATTTATGGATTAAAATTCTAAAAGGAAAAAATCTGCTTAGCTTTCTATCAGGCTATAATTCAAACTGATATACTTTCTAATTAATTATAAACTTAAGATATATTTAAATAAATATTTGCAGTTTAATGATAACATTAAGAAGTTAATGTTAACACTGAAAAATGAAATAAAGTTAAAAATTTTGTCAAACAAACTTTATAGATATAAATCACTAAAACTTCAATAAATATATCATTAACTTAATATGGAATTCATTTTAAATATCTAGAATAACTTAGAAAACTAGAAGGAATTATATTAAGAAAATAAGAAATTAAAAATAATTATTTAAGCAAGAGACTCAACCTTGGAAAAAAGAATAGCAGATTTAGATAACTAATATTTAAATCAACATTGCAACTCAAACTACTAATAACTATTTTAATTAGCTCAAGAGGAAGCATGAAGTAGATAATAATAATTTAATTCCACCAGCTAAGCGCTCAATGTAGTAGAAATTAAATTTGTAAGAATCTGATAAAATAATAAGAGAATTCAACTTAACGGGTCCTTAACTTTAAAATTTTATTAAATAAGGAACATGAAGAAGAAATGAATATGAAACGAAAAACATACAAGGAAGATATGTAATAATAAATAAAAAATTAACATAAGGTACAGTAGATAGTACAAAAAATTAAATAGTAATAAACAAAAAGCTGTTAGAGGAATATACAACTCAGGTAATTTACATTCTAATCTAATTTTACCATTAACACCCTGAAATTAGAAAAGAATTAGTACATATTCAGGTTGATAAAAAGGGATAAAATAAATATATATTTATAAAGGAGGATTACCTGCTGGATCGTAAGCACAAAAATAATAAAAAATAGGACATATTAATATAAATTCGATTTGCAGTAAATAATTGCTTTATAATCTTTTATAATTGATAATGATTTTGATATTTTCTCTATAAATGAAACATGAACATAAGACTAATAGTATTGAATGACTAATAATACAACACATTCACTCATAGAGTAAACAACTAAAATTACTGTAATGATTATTTCCTAGCGACTAAACACTTGAATATTGATGATTTCTCTAATTTTTGTGTGATTCAAAATTAGGGTTTGTATACTGATAATTTCCCATTAATTATTACTCTAAAATATGATTTAACTATAATATATCAAAACTAAGAATATCGTTTGCTCTTTAAAATTTCAAAATTGTAGGATCCTAATGTAAGAAGACAATATCAAAATCTTTATTAGGGAAAGTTCTCCCATTTTAAACAAATAGAATAGGATGATGTTGAAAAGTAGTACTAATTATCTGTGATTTAATTGATGTTAATGCTGGGATTGCACTTGGTCAGCAAGTGTAGAAAAACATTATTATAAACTTCCAGTTCATTTAACAAAACTATTTTCTTAAGCTAAATAAGATAATATTTAATACTAAAATTCTTTAAACTTTTATAGACGTCAAAATTAAGAAATAGTAAACTTATGAAGAATAAAAAATCAATCTTATAAAAAATACCTACTCAAATTTTGGAAATGAAAAAAGACATAAGCTAAAGAAAAGCATCAAAATCTTAATAATAATGCATAAATAATGTTCAAATAAGCAAAAACTTTAATTAATCCTAAAGTATGTAATTAGATGAATTGAATTATGAGTAACAATTGCAATTTATTTAAAATTGAGAAAATTAAGTTTTTGACAAACATTCAAATTTAAAAAAGAATAGATTGAAAATTCAAATAGAAACATTAATACAATATATAAAATAAGCTTTTTATTATAAATTTTGATCCTTGTCACTTATAAGAAACTCCTCTTTTTAAAGAATCTGAAATTAAAAAATAATCAATCAATTAGCAAATAACAAAGCTCAGGTAGTGATGGTTTAAAAGCAGAATTAATTAAATATGGAGGATAGGAATTACATAATATAGTTACAAGCTTTAGTAACAATGAGCTAAGAACACTCACTATACCAAATGAATTGAAAAGAATTAATATTTTACCTGTTTTCAAAAAAGGAAGTAAAAATTTCTGAAGAAATTGAAGACCAATAGCCCTACTGAATTGCTTACTTAAAATAAATGATACAGCATTAACTTAAAGACTATATAATTTAATATATAAAAGAAATATCATTCATCAAGTTTAATTTGGTTTTTATCGGAAAAAATCGATATCATAACAAATTTGAACAATTTAATAGACTATTGACTTGTATCGTAGATGGTCATAAAAAAATAGTTAATTCTACTCTAATAGATATGGAAAAAATGTTTGACAGTATACCAACTAAAATAGAATATGGAAGCGATATAACTCCTTGAAGTATCATGTCAGGACTTAAAGGAATGAAAGCTTAAATAACTAAATTAAAAAGACTCATTTCAAGGAAAGCATTTAAATCTCCTTAATCGGCATTCAATGAATCTTACTTCATTGATCTTAATTGACTTCCGTTTACACATCTGGCTATATTAAAACCCATACGTTTTTATTTTAAACTAGAACAAACCAGTAGAGAAAACCTGAACTCTGATTTAGCATTCTTATTTTCTAAATGCAAGCAATAAAATTTACCATATATGAAATACATAAATAAAAGCCTTGAATAATATAAAATTGATATTGAAAGTATGAAAAATATAAAAGAATTTAATTAGCATATTATTCTAAGAGTGAAAGAACTATTTTTATAAGAATGTTTATAAAGAATACACGGATGCGTACAACTTAAAGATACATGTAATCAATTTAAAATATTCAAAGTGTATTTCCTGAAATAACTTATACTAAGTTTAACAGACATAGAATATAAGACATAATTTCAATTTTCAAACCGAGAACATTCACCTATAATTTCTAATACGAACTTATTTCAATTCACATAAGCACATAAAATGGAATTGATTGTGCATGTGGTTTAGCTCATGATGAACTCGATCATATATTTGAATGCATTTTATATAAAGATGTCTTTTAGGAATTATCTAATCTAAAAATATTTAACGGTAAAGATTATAAAAAGCTAATTCTGTACGACTAAAATTATATTAATTCGAACTTTGCAAAAAGAAAAACCCATAAGATTGACAAATATATTAAAAATTTTCATCAAAAATTGCTTAAAAAAAGGGTAGAAATTTAAAAAATTTAGCAGTTGAAACAAAAAGAAAAATTGATGGAAGAAAAAAATATAATTTAAGCAAGAAACTTAAATAATTGTTGTGAAAACAAATAAGAAGAAAATTGAAAATAAGAAGAGAGAGAGGAAAACGCGAGAACACAATTTATACCAATATAGAAGAAACAAAAGAACAGGAGTAGGAAGAATTAACTAGAGGCTGATAATAAACTTACATAAACTCTTATACTTAACATAATTCGCATGAAATAAACTATAAGTAGTGCAGTTATGTCCCAATACTCAAAGTATTGAAATTTTTTTGTCTTATTATTATTATTATTATTATTACCCCTAAATATGCGTAAAGAGTATGAGACATTTTATTATATCTTTAAATAGATATACTGGTCTTAATTAAGGGATTTACTATCGTAAAAATATGGGAATTATGATTTAAGGCGTTATTTAGCTCACTATTTAAATTAAATATGAAATTGAAGAGATTGATATTTTGTAAATTTTAAAGTGATAAATAATTATTGTTACTATTCAAAAAAACGCTGTAAAAATTTACTTTTTTGTTTATTTTTTTATTTAATTTATTGTATAAAATACTTCCTATTTAATTAAATAATGATAATAAAGATGAATTAATGTTTAGTAATCACTTTTACCTATCTCCGGAAATTTCTGTAGTTTAAAAAGAATTAGAGATTTTTGCTTCTAATCTTGCTTAATTAAATTGTTGATTAAAGTATATTTTAGAGGATTATATATATTTATCTTTTAGATTTGTCCTAATTATTTATTTTAACTTTTCTTATTATCACTTTACAGTTCTTTAGTGCTATACACTAATTTTTATTACTCTTCCTATTCTTTTTAAGTTTATTTTTAAATGCAAAAAATCTCGGTATCTATCGCGTTTTTGGCTCTGTGAATTACGCAAAATAACATTTTTAAGTTTTTTATATTTTCGATCTTTTTTTCTCAACTTATATTTTAACGCCTCTTTTATCTTGCAATCCTCTTAAATTGAACATTTTGGGAACTTCTATACTATTTATTTACTTCTTATTGCTTTAATTTTTTTAAACATAGCTGAAACATTAATTACTGAACTTTACTGCAATTATTAGAAACATTTAGAATTTGCTTCTTTGATTGAATCTTGAATCATTTTCTTCTATTTTATTAAGCTTTTTATTTAATTTATTGTTATCTTTATGTAATTTAATTTAATTTAATTTAATATAAATTAAATATTATTTTAGTTATTTACTAGACATTTATTACTAAGTACACAAAATTCACAGATTTATAAAATAAAATTTTTTCTTGAGTTTTTCTCTTTATTTTACAACTTTCTAATCTTACAAAGATATCATGTTTTTCTGTACTTTTTAGAACTTAGAAAATACCTTTAATATTTCTAAGATTTTATTTAATTTTTAGTTAAATTATTTAATTTTTTTAGTTTTCTTTTTTATCTTATTAATCTTTAATTTTATTTATTAATAATTTTAATTAAACTTCAAAATTTATTTAGTTGAGAGCTAATTTCCTATTTTTTATATAAAATTTTGAAAATAATAATAATATACTAAATTAAATTGTTCGTATCTCCGGGGATTTTAAGCCCCTTCAATACTTACCTCCAGAGTTCGTTCCTTGAGGTTTAAAATAAAATTCGGGACTCCCAGTTTTTTTGGAGTTCTGACACTCCCTTGAAAAAGCCACCTTCTAAATATTCTTCCAACCTTGTCTACATAAATTCTTGACATTTCTCTTCAAATCTCTTCACTGTTTCTACTCTTTTTATCCAAATTTATCTTCCATTTTTTGTATGTGTGGAATCTTGCTTTGCACAGGTAGCACAGCTTGATGATCCTTCTGGGAGGAGTTATCTCGATGGGCTTTATGTATTTTAGTTCCATTTTATTTTCAGCTAAGGTTTAAGGTTAAATTCTTTTTTCTTTAAAAATTTCACTTCGATTTCCTGTTTCATTAATCTTTCTTCATTGATTTAACTTTTCTATAATAATTTTTGATTTTCTTTCTTTAATATTTAAACTTCTTCTTATAGGTTACGAATATATTTCATAAGTTATTCTATTATTAACTATTTATCGTTTTTCTATTTTTACATTATTTTTTAGTTACCACTTTTCATGTAGTTGCTTGATCGTGGCTATAGAAGTATAAAGTCTTACTTGCTTTAGTCAGTTTCTGTTGATTTAATTTCTTATTCAATTTAAGATTATCTTTGTTTTTCAAAATTTGGAGGTTAAAGAACCTAAGAAAATGATTATGTTATTAAAGAAGAAGTGGTAGTAGAAGAATTAGAAATCTCTGGTTTTCTTTCCTTTTTCTATGGAGCTGGAAAAAAACCATTTTTGAGACCTTTTGCCATTTTTGATAAATTATTTTATGATATATAAATTAAAATTATTAAAGATAAAAGAAAATTTTTAAATATTACCCCAAAGGGGAATGGTTCAATGAACAAAACTTTAAGTTATTATTTTTGGTTAATTGCGTCCTTTAGATTGTTTATGAGACGAATTGCCTATTTAGATATGCCAGAAGATGAAAATTCGATAAAGACGATTAGAGTTTAACCTTTCACAATTTTTGTATTTAATTGCAGAGGAATATTGATTTGATACAACCTAAAGATTAGGCGGAGAAGATAAATCCTCAATCATAACTTCTCTTTAGTATTTTTTTATTTGTATTACTCACTTCTGGAAATCCAAAATCCTTTGCTTTTTATAATACTTATTATTTTCATAAATTAGACTTGATTAAAAATATCTAAATTAAAATTGAATGGAGAGTTACTTAATTAATGTAGTTAAAATCTTAGTAAGCAATAATTATTGATTATCATTATAATTTTATTTAAATTAATCTTATTTATTAATGCCTTAATAAGTTATTCAATTCATTTACAATATTCATTTTATTTATCATTTGAAAGTAATTATTATTTTATATTTTAAATTTGCTTAGATATCATTTGTAATAGAGCATAATTACCTTTCTTTATCTCTTTTATCGTTTTTACATTTTATAATTTTTAAGAAATCTTAGTGAAATTAATTTCCTATGACTAATTTAAATGAAAATTAATTAAATCATACATTTAAAATTTATAAATTATATAATTAACTATAATTCAATATTTCCTAACGCCAAGTATTTATTTAATACTTTATTATTTTTATCTTATCATATACTTTTAAATTTGCTTTTATGTATAATTTCGATAATGCTTTTCAAAATATTAATGATAATATCTAATAGGATTTTATATATCTATAATCTTTAAAATTAGAAATAAAAAATATCAACTAACTTATCTTCGTTTTATTGCTTTTCTTTCTATAATTTTAATAATATTAAATTTAATAAAAAGTCCCTTTTCTTAAGTAGAATTAAATCTTACTAAATTGTATTTTACAACTAGGATTATATTTTGGACGCAAAATAATATGTCTATTATAGTTCTAAGCAATCTTCTTTACATTTTTTTAAGTTTCTCTAGTTTATCTTACTTATAATCTATTTTATAATTATCATGCATGTGCTTCCTTATCCAAAAATTTAATTAACTAATGTTTTAGCACCATTGACGTATTATAGGGAGTAAGATCTTTTTGATTTATGATTTTATTAAGATCTCATATCTTTGTCTTTTTACATCAGTGATTCAGGATATTTAAAAGTATTTACTCTTTTTTCTTGTGCTCTATTTATGTTTAATGTCGTTTATTAGTTCAAACTATTTCCATTTTATAGCATTCATTTTGATTTGTCAGCATTTTACAAGATACATCTTTTACATCTTTGTGTTTAAGACTTCACTTATTTTTTGTAACTGATTAGGCTACATTATGTATATTATGTCATAAGCATACGCTATTTACCTATATCTTTGCATTATACAATATTCTGTTTTAAGTTCCAGTTTTATTCCAATCTACTTTTCTCTTAGTCTGTTTAATATAATAATGATATTTAAACTACTAGAAGAGCAATTAATAAAATAATGTATTAAAGAAGAAATATTTAAAATAAAACTAATAATTAAAACTTAATTAATAAGGAAAAGTTATGCTATTAAGTATAAACTAATAACTTACAATAATACTAATTATTTCTATTATTATTCTTATCATTATTAAAACTATAATTAATTCTTACTAAAACTATTATTAATTAAAATACTTTTACACTAAACTCTTTTGATAATTAACAAAATTATAATCTAAAAATAAATAAAATTGAATGATAGATTATTTTATTAGCTAATAAGCAAAATAGTTTAGTATTAAGTACTATTTTATATAATAAATCTCTATGATTAAGATTAAATTATAATAGCTATATGTTTATTATATATATTACTTCTAAGCTGTTATGAGTTAGTTATAAATAGACTCTTATAAGTATAAAGTATTTTATAATAATTATTTGAAAGTATATATAATTTATTATAGGTATTTCTAATTTGTTATTACTTACTGATATTTAATAATATAATACAATTTATAATTATAATTATATAGGTTATAATTAAATAATATAGAATATAATTAAATAAACTTATTTCCAATAGTAAAATTTAAATTATTTTACTTTTTAATTTATTAGCTTTTTGTTGTTTTAATCATTAGGAATCATTTAAGCTATATTTGCTTAATTATTTTATATAAGCTTTCGAGCTTTATTTTCTTATCCAACTTTTATAAAGAAAGTTTTAGTTTGCTTTTTAAATGCTAATCAAATATCACTTAAGTAAGCTTCATTCATTTTTCCTTCATAAATTTTGTTTGCTTTGAGAGATATTTTCTAGGAAATGTTCTATATATTTAGATTTCCTCTACTTTCCTAATTTTAAATAAAAAGTTCTAAAAATGCTTTAATTATAATTTCGAGAAATTAAAGTCTGTTTGTAGTATAACGTTTACATCTAAATATTCTTTATTATAATATATTAATTTTCTCACTTGTATTATTCAATTACAAGCTTTTTAATCATAATAAAAACTCTTTAATTAGAATATCTTAACAATATATTTATAATAATATGAAAATAAAGCATATATATGTATTATATATAGTAGCCTATTTTAAATTAAAAAAGAACATTATATAAATTAATTAATTTGATTATAGAGCGCGTAGCACTCTCGTTGGTGTGCAGCTCTTTAAAAAATAAATGTTTCATACTGACAAGAATGTTTCTTACTAATAAAATTATCAGATACTGATAAACCTTGTTCAATACTGGTATAATTATTCAGTATTGATAAAAATGTTCAATACTGATATAATTTTAGAATACTTGTAATCTTTAATACTTGCTGGAGGTCCAAGGACATGGCAGGATTGTATCTCATTGCATCGCCAAAGCAGAGCACGACACGTGTCAATTATGGGTACTTAAATTCCCCACCTCTGATGAAGCTCGCAATATTATTTCTTTTTCGTTCCAGAATTAAAAATAAATTAAGCCAAGCCAGTGTCGAAGGTCTACGAATCTTATGTCTCGAGGTCAAACCAAAGCAGAGGAAGACATGTGTCAATTATGGGTACTTAACTTCCCCAACCTCTGATGAAGATGACCTTGTTGTTCACCTTCGAACAACTATGGCGGTTTTAAAAATATATAATAAAATATTTCTTATCTAAATATTAATTTGGATAATAGAAATATTGTAATTTCACTGTTTTTGAAGATCATCAAAAAGTTAAAGCTTTTAATTAAAAAAAGTAAAATTTATTTTATCCAGCACTAAAAATGATATAATTTAATATAAGTATTTAATGAAGAAGAATCATAAGATAAAATTATAGAGTAATAATAATTAAAATATATAGATATTAAATTGTATTAATTATTATATAATTAAATATGCTAATTACTTTAATTCTTCTATATTATTATGCTTATTCTTTTACTATAATACATTTTCTAATATATAGACATTTATCTAAATATTGCTTAATTTATTTGGATTTATAAACATTTTTCCTATATTTTATAAACTTGTTTAAATTAATGACATAATAGTATATGCTAGATTAGTTATTAAATTGATAATTATTTTAAATTTAAGTTGATAAGAGATTATACATATAAAAATGACATTAATCTACTAAAAAGAATAATTGGATAACTATAAAATTAAATGAAAAACATAAAAGAATGGAATTTAATTAATATATTTGATGCAAGCTTACTTTTTTATTTTAGACTAAGAATACATAAAATATAAATTTTTAATGTTTAAGCAAGTTTAGTATTTAAGGCTAAAATTCTTAACGTTTCGAATAAGAATTAAAGTAAATTTCTAAATTAAAAATTAATTAAATTAAAAAATATATTAATTAAGTAAGTAAAAACATTATATTTTGATAAAAATATCTATAATGCTGCTAAGTAATAGCATGATTAAGATTATACTTAAGAACTGTATTAAAACACTCAATAATTAATCTATTTTTGTTTAGGTTTTCAAGGTCTAAATATATCTGGATAGCCTCGAATTAAAAAATCTAAAATTCATACTACAAGATTTCGAAAATTTTTAAGGTTTAAGATTTTAGATTTATTTATAAATTAATTTATTGAAAAAATAATAGTAACAATACTTATATTTATGAAAACCTAAAATTGATAATATTAACTTATAATAAATGCTAAAAAAGTATTTAAAAGAATTCAATCTAAGACAGATTATGCATTTATCATTTATAATAATAATAAAAAAAAAAAAATTTTAGCAAAAAATCAAGAATAAGCATTTTTACAGAAAAAACTAAAGCTTAATTTTTAAAATAGATATAAAAATTAGAAAAAATTGCAGTAAAAAAAGATAAAACTAATTGTCTATAGGAATAATTTAAGCTCTGATAAAAATTAAAAATTATTAATAAGTAAATTAAGTTATTTATTTGTAAAAAAATTGGTTATCTGATATGAATAATTCACTATTAGATTATTAAAAATACAAATTTGGTGATTTTTCATTGTTAAATTTTAGTATAATCTTTCCATTATTAGATATAAATACAGATTAAAGCTTTCTAATTTCCATTAAGTTTTATTAGTTTTATAATCATTTTATAGTACTAACACCTATTTTAAGATTCTTTCTTTATTTTATTTAGAAGATATGTCAATAATAATAAGTTTCTCTCATATTATTATAGTTAATAAAAATATAAATTTAAAATAGGGTTTAATATAAATAATAATAACTAGAAAATATACATATAAGCAATGCATAAAATATTCATATAACTAAGATAAAATAACTAATAAGTATCTACAAATAAAAATATTTATATGATTGAAGAGTCAATATCAATTAATTAATTAAAAGTCAATTAATATTTTATGGGTATTTCAATCTATTATCGATTAACGTCTTTTCTTGCTAAAAATGACGCGAGGGTTTTTCTGGTACTCCAATCAAGAGGATAGACCATCAAAATCAGGAGAATTAGTATTTTCATAAATAGATTTCTCATTTAAACTTATGGTTCTTGATTGAATCAATATAAAAAATAGTTTAAAAGGTAATAATTCTATTAAAAATATATGAATATTAATTAAATAAACAAAAGTGTTAATTAAAATTTAAAATAATTGGAAATAATTTAAAAAAATGAAATAAAATTGAAAGTAAACAAGAAAATTAAAAAAATAGATAATTTTGTAATTAGATTAGTAAGTGATTTAGTTACTCGTTCTCTTTTGACTTTTGATTTTATCTTTGATTTAAATTTATAAACTTTAAAGAAGAAAGTATTTGATACACTTGCTAAGTTAAATTAAAACTTCTTTACTTTTTTGATGTATATAAATAATTTATTTAAATTATTTAAATAATTTCTAAGATTATTGATGTATTTGTTAAAAAGCATAATAAAAATATACTTTTAAGCTTGTAATTGGTAATTAAGGTATCCCTTTAAAAAGTTTTATATGTTTATATTGACATTTTAAGATTTATACTATTTGATATTATAAATAATCAAAATAGATTTAATACTTCATGTTTTCTAAAAAATTTAGCATTAGTTAGACAAATTATAATAATAAATAATTATATAAATTATTAATTAGATTAATACAGGTTAGCAAACATTTATTATATATTACTAATTAAGATGATAATCTATTAATCTATTATGTAATGTACATTATACATAATAATAGAAACTTTATTAATATTATTTAGTTTTTATCTTTTTTGGCTATTGTCATTTTAATCATGCATCTATTTATTCAATTTTTTGTAAATGCTAGTACATAAAATTTAGTTTTTTCTAATAAATTAGAATATTAAAATATATAAAAAGTTTAATAAATCAAGATATTTTTAGTTAATATTATTGTAAATAAAATAAAGGAAAGCAATAAAATTAAGATAAATTAGTTAATATTTTAATATAATATTTATTTTTTAACTGCTTTTATGTAGGAAATTTTAGTTTTGATTGTATTTTAGCATATCTAGTAAGTCATATCTATTTAAGTCTTAAAATTCCTAAATAAGTCTTGCAGAAATTCTCATGATTAAATAAGTAAATTTTATTTTAGTCTCCACAATGTAAAACTCAAAGTGTTTAATTTTGAAGTGTCTTTATTATAAGTTATATTAGAGATACTAGCAAAAGGCTCAAAATTAGTATATAGAAATTATTTCTCTAATCATAAATTTATTTAATTTAACATACGTATAATCTGGAAATTATCTTGTTTCATTATCAAAATCTTCAAAGTAAAAATGTGCAGTTTACGTTGATCTCATCCTTTCTGTAGAATCAAAAAAAGTTTTTCTTTGATTTAATCTTAAGCTTTATTCAATAGTTTTTTATGATTTTTGATATTATATACATCTATTTCAAAATATTAGGTTAATTTCGCCAAATTTTTAAATATCTAATTATCAATATTTGTTTTGCTAAATAAAAAGGCAAAATCAGGAACAAAACTTTAAATATTTCATAGTTATATAGTGCTCAAAAAGTAGTCAATTTAAATCTATGAAGTTCGATTCGTTACATGTTGGATTTGGGCTTTAGAATGTAAATTTTGCTATTTTTCTTTAACTAATCAGTATATCTTTCTTTATTTTTCTGTTATGTAGAATTACTCATGGAATAACTTCTGAACCAGATTATGCTTTAGGAAGTAATAAGACTTGAAAAATCGATTTTAAAGTTTTAAGGAGTGATATTTTGATATTTTAACACTTTAATATGGATTAATTAGTACATTTCTTATACTTTTGCAATATTTCTTAGTAATACTTTATAATATTTGTTTTTATGAAAAGTATATCACAAGTAAATTTCCTTCTTAGATCTTCCAATTTCATGATTTTAATATTTAAAAAAATAAAAATAAAAAAATATAGAATCTTAACAGATAATAGATAAGAAAGAAAAGTAATTGTAACTTATGTAGTTTTATACTTTCAGAAGAAGAGAAAAATAAAAATATTGATCCATTAAAATCTATTGATCTAAAGTAAATAATAATTATAACATTAATTAATTTATATAAAGCTTGTAAATTTAAAATAATCTATTTACTATAAAACAGTGACTTATTGGTAAAAATATTTTCTTTATAAAATATTTAAAAATTAGCTTGATATTTATCTTTAATTTAATTTAGATTGATTAAGGTTTTTTGCTTATGTGAGTTATTTAGAAATAATTAATTAATGATAAGATATAATAATTACTATTGAATTGATTAAGAATAAAACTTAATTAGAAAAACATTAAATTTAAGGGCTTTTAATTGGCAAAATTTATAACTTGATAATTACAAAATTGTTAGATAAGTAATAAAACTAACTAAAATAAAAATAATGGATCATAATACTATTTTTAGAGTTTCCAATTATGAAAAAATATTTTAAAGAATCATAGCAAATCAAATATTTTTTAGAATATGAGACAGAAATAGGAGTTCAACATAATATGTATCTAAATAGTGGATGAAACAGCTACAAAACCCATAAAGATAAAAATTATAAATTTATTTAATTATTTATTAGAGAAAATAGCACTAAAAATTATTTTTGGCAGATTCGCTCTTATTAATATAAAATAATTACATTTAATCCATTAAAACCATAATAAAAAAGAAGATAAAGTTGAACGAAAAATACAAAAAAGGTTATTTATTCTGATAGTAATTATAATTTAAAATTATAAATAATATTACAAAAATAAAATATTATGCAAAAGCGAAAGTTTTGGAAATAATAAATTAACTAACTAAAATATAAATAAATGCTTCTAATTAAATAAAATTAAGCATTCTTATTAAAATAATTAGTTATCTATTAATTCTTTAATATCAATTTATTTTAAGATATTATTAAAACTTAAAATAAAAGGGTTTTTTATGTCTTAAATCGCAAGAATTGCTTTCTTCAATTATAGAATTTAGTAAATGTTTTTTAATTGTTTATTAAATTTATCTTTATCTTATCATTTTTCTTATTTACTCTTGCTTTTTGCTCATCTTTAACTTTTTCCTATTTAATTTTCTCCAATTTTAGAATCTTAAGTCTTCTTGTCATTAATTTCTTGTGAACTATTTTATTTATAAATATAAACACTCCAACATAAACCTTGAAAATGATTTTATATATTCTTGATTGTATAGTATGAGATACCTTAAATCATAATCCCAGATTATTTTCAATAGTAAATCCCTTATATTAGGATAGTATATGCGTTTAAAGATATTTTCAAAAGTTCCATATTCTAGAGATTATCAATAGGATAATTAAAATCTTAAAGATTCTTACGAAAATTATAAAATTATTATCTGAGTTTATATATACTGATAGTTTTTCGACTATACTCTCTGTTTAACTTCGTATAGGTAATTTGTGGAAATAATTAAATATTTCTAAATTGCTTAGTATATATTTTTACAGTTTTCATTCTCATAAACTTTTAGTAGCTGTATTATAGAAATGTTATTGTATTTTGTCTCTTATATGTTTATTAAAAGTTTGAAGACTTGTATTATTCTAGTAATTCTGAAGATCGATATTTCCTTAATTGAGATGTAAAATATTTGCAAATAAAATTTTTTATTATTCTAAACCTGCTTAACAAATTTTCAAGTTAGTAAAGATAAGAAAGTCTTGATAGATCATAAAAGATATAAGATAGCAAGGTTAATGGAAATAAGACAAAATAGAGAAATAATTATAATTCACTGAAATTTAAGAAATTAAAATGATAAGCTTATAATATTTAAAAAATACTAGGGTTTTCAAAGGAGTTCCTTGAGGAAGTAAAAAAGAATATGTCATCGGGAAAGTATAAGTGCTTTTCTAAAGATCCCGAGTCACCCAAAAAGAAATAATAAAATAAAAATCTCTCTAAGAGCAACCAATTTAAGAGTACCGATTTTTTGAACCAGAAAACTTGGAATAGGAACTGAAAAATTTTAGAAAAGAAGATCTGATTGTAATCTTTAAGGACCTTAGGAAACACTTAGACTTTAAAAAGAAAAAATGTTCATGATTAAATAGAAACTAGAATGATATATTGAAGATGGCTTTCTGCATGAGTTTTCTTTAGCACAGATAAAATGATACCTGGAATTCAAAGAAGATGTTGGAATTCTCGGAGAGTAGCAAGAGAAATAAGCTATCTAACTGAATGAATTATTGGTTCTACTAAACTAAAATTTCGAAAAAAAGTGAAAAAAATGTAGGCTTTGATTTACTAAAATTTTAAAATTTTCTACCTGAATACTAAATAAATAACCTTTTAGAATAATCCTAATTTAGTTTGCTTTAAGATTGAACATAGAATACGTAGTTACTAATAATCTATTTTAATTTAATTTTTTCATTCATCTTAGGAAGTTAAAAAGCAAATTATACTAACTTAAAGAAAGTTTGAAATATTCCCTTTTTAGTTCATCTTTATAAATAAATATCAATAAAAAATAAGACAATACTCACAATTAATATAATAAGCAAACTTCTATTATCTTAGACAAGTTAAATATTTAAGTTAAGTTTATAAAACAAAATTTAGGTTGTAACATTATTTTTATGCTAATGATATTAAAACGAATAATTTTTGTTTATAAACTACTAAATATAAAATTATTATAATATGGAACGGTAGAGATAGGAATATCCAAGCGTTTAAGAGAAGTAATGCAGAGCTTAGTAAGTTGAAGATTAAATTGTAAAGAAAAGATAAAAAGTATCTAGCTCACATATAAACTCTTTGCCAATCTATATTTTAGAAAATATTTTCTCATACTTTAACTTAATAGATATATGCAAATGCGATTAAGTTTAAAGAAAGTGATGAAATGCTAAAATTAATTCTTTTTAAATAAATGATGATTTACTATTTCATTACATTAAAAGATAATTGTAAGAGGAAGGAAGTCAAGAAGTTGAAGAAAACACAGTAGTTTAGTTTATATAAAGTGTAAAATTAAACTTCAATAAAATAATGAGGCATAACTCTTAGATTCTAAATATTAACTTAATAAAAACAGGAAATTTATAAAAGCATGAGCAAGATAATTATATAATTAAGAACTAAATAAAAGAAACACTAGATTATTTAATTGAAATCCTTTAAAAAGAAAGGATACATAAATAAAATAATAAAGCAAAATTATAATAAGACACTTATGGAAAATATATAGAAAAAATTACTTTATAAGGTGTGTGTTGAAATAACTACATTGGATAGATTCTACAAGTTTGCCCTTATTTATAATATTTAAAATTAGATAAATGTAATATTGATGAAATAAATTTGGAAAAGTTATAATAATTACAAAATCTAAAATACTTTTCATTAGATTGAAATTATAAAAAGAAAATGACAGGAAATATTATAAAATTTAATAAAGAGTAATCTCTTCAAAGTATTAGTTTCTACTATAGCAATATTGTTAACATTCAATTTTTAATAGACTACTTAACTTAAAAGGGGTAAGATCTTTAGAAATTAAGACTTAGTATTGATAAATAAAATTAAGAGTAACTTATTCAACTATTCGAATACTGTCATAATCTAAATAAGCTGTAGATTGATACTGTTCTATAAGATAATTATCATTGATTGAAATATATAGGATAGAATTTTAAAAATCTTAGAAGCTTAACTTTCGAATATATAAGATTAGGTAAATAGTATTTTATAGAATTTTTTTAGGTTAACAATTCTAAAATTTAAAAGCTTAAGTTGAATTCATGTGCCATAATAGATTTATAAGTTATATAAACTTTACTATAAACTTAAAAGCATCTAGAATTACTTATTTTAGATTCCTGTAAAGGAATAAATGAAGAATGTATCGAATGCATTTTTAAAAATAATAGAAGTTTAAAAGAGCTAAGACTACTGTTTTTAAAATTTAAAAAAGAGAAACTAAGTATGAAAGATAATCAAGGCAAATTTTATGAATTCTGAAACAATTTAAAACGGTTTTAAATTTTTTACTGTGATTTTAAAAATGAGGGAAACGCAATAGAAATGAAAGTTCAAATAGAAGAGTTAAGAAAGAAGTTTCCCTTATTAAAGGTTAAAGTAGATTAAGACTTCATATTATTAATATAATAAAATCAATTAATGTTTAATCTATATTTTTCATTAATGATGCTAATAAAATAATTAATCTAAAATTAATTTCTAATATCTGAAATTGCTATAAATTAGGAATTAGAGAAATAAGTTTAACAATAGATAAATATATTAATATCTTAGATTTAATGCTATCTAGATAAATAAATTATTTAGATTAACTTAATTTTAATTTAATTTTTAGTGAGTTATATCAGTTATTATAAATCATTATTTATCTATCTAGTAGTTAATTTTTATTTTCTTTGCTATCAAGTTGTTAGCTAGTTAGAAAAATTTAGAATATAATTTAGTAAGATTAAGGAAATTATAGTTTTATTTTATTAGTTACTTGTTTAAAATAGGTTTGAGCCTCTAATCTGTAAATATTATGATTCTTAGCCTTTTTAATTTAAATTGAGGCGAAAAGAATATAATTTGCCAAGAAATAATTTATTCTCATATAATTGAACAATTTAAATATATTAATGAGCTGGAACATTAAGTATGTTTCTTTAACTTTTTAGTTATTAGTCTTACTTCAAATCTTAAATTTAACTAAAATAAATATTTATATTTATTGTATAAATAATATAAGTTATAATTATAGATATCAGTTATTATCAATTTTATTTTAATTTTATATTTTTTTAATTAGCTTTATTTCATAATATTTTACTCTTATTTTAGGGCTTTTAATAATTTTTCAAGTTTTAAATCACAAAAATTTTATTACTAGTTCATTTTAAGTTGGTGTTCCTTAGTAGTTAATATGAAAGAAAATTATTTTTAATTATTTTTTCCATAGTTTTTATTTTAATGCTATTTTATTCTTAAGTTTAAATATCAGCTCTTTAAAAAAATCACTTTTTCCTCAATATTCTGTCTTATTTTTTTTTATTTTAAGAAGTAAAATTTTAAACCTTTTCACTTAATGATAGATATGCTTTCATTCTCTAATTGAAATTTGAGATTTTTAATTTTAGCTTCTTCCAGCTTTAGTCTTAAGTTTTATATCTCAAATTTTTTTAATTTACTTATTAATTAAAAGCAATTAATTACATTTATTGTATCGATTCTTCAAATTTATTCAAGTCTTATGCTTTAACTCAATACCCGCCTTAATTAAATAAAATTATATTTTTATCTAATATTCAAAAAAACATAAAAAATAGTGGAAGTAAGATTTTTTGCTGTTTGATCATACTTTTAATCTTTAAGAGGTCTCTTGCTATATCCAAGATTTTGAAAAGAATGTTCTGAAAGATTATCTGTCTTTGGTAGTTACTTGAAGCATATGATTTTGAGAATTCCTTCACTAATCATGAAGATCTCTGTAAAAAAAGACTGCAAATTATAGTATTTTCATCTTTACTCTTTTAAAAAATAAAGAGGATTAGTTTAAAATAAAGTGAAAGAAGTATTAAATCATTAAATTGAAATTCTCTAAAAATTAATAAATTCTATAAAATATAAACACATAAGAAGAACCAAACACATATGGAAAATAACTTTAAAAGATTTCTTTAAGAGGTAAATGTTTAAAGTATAAAATTGGAAATATTCTTTAAGTTTGTTCTAATTTATAATATTTGAAGCTATATGATAGTAATATTGATGAAACTATCTTGAAAAACTTATCAAAATTATAATTTTTTAAATAATTCTAACTTAACTAAAATTATAAAAAATAAATGGAAATTATCTCAAATTTAATAATAATTGCTTTCTTAGAGTATTTCTTTATTACACAGCAAAATTAGAAATCTTTAATTTTTAATAGACTACTTGTCTTAAAAAGTGTTGAAACTTTTTAAATTAAGACTTATTTCATATAAGATAAACTAGTAATAACTGATTGAGATATTTGAAAAATATCACTATTTATAAGGATTGACAATTACTTATGATGGAAATATAGAAGGATAATGTTTTAACTATATAGAATAGAACTTTTAAAATCTAAGAAGTTTATCTTTAAGAGATATTCACTATGATAAATAATAATTTATGTATCTTTTTGATCTTAACACCTCTAAAATACAAAAGCTTAAATTATTTTAATGTGATTAAATAGATTCATAAGTTATGCAACTTTTAGTATAAAATAAGAAAAATCTAGAATCCCTTACTTTATACTCTTGCTATAAAATTAATGAAGAGCGTATTGAATGTATTTTTATTAACAATAGAAGCCTAAAAGAGCTAAAATTAAAAGGTTTGTATTTGTTTAATAAGAGAGATTAAATATTAAAGATAAATAAAGTAAGTTCTATGATATTTGAAATAGTTTAAGATTTCTTTAAATCAATAACTGTATATTTGGATATGAACATTTTACAGATAAAATGGAAGATTAAATAGAAGAATTAAGCACCAAATTTCCCTTACTAAAATAGAGTTGCATTAATATTAAAAGTTTTTCTTTTAATATATTAAATAATATTAGATGAATAATATATATTATCAATATAAAAGTAGCAATCCGATTAATTATACATCTAATAAAACTTATTATTTAATACTTAAAATAACTTTATATATCAATAATACATGCAATAAATTCCTATATAATAGGAATTGTACTATTATCTTTGACATTAAAGTCACATGATTAGATTGATGCTAAAGTTCCACATTTTTAGATTTTTATTATTAATTTTATCTTTTTTCTGAGCTATATAGTCATGTAGATTTATACTTCTAGACTTTTTCTTGTTTATCGAATGATCCTAGAATCATTATAAATTTATATTAATGATTTTACTTCTTTACCTATTGTATGCATTTAGCTCATTAAGATCATTTCTCTTACAAAATTTTCTTAATTTAATCAGCATCTTTGTATTAATTCTTATAGGAACTATTATTGAAAGCATTAAATAGAACGGGAAAGAAGGGTGCCCTAAAGCTTCAAAAATGTTTATTTTTTCAACTATCACAAGAGTAATTATTAAGAAAATATGATCCAAGATTTACAAAAAGTAGCTATTAGATCTCATAAAAGTGGATTTTAAAGTGTTTCAAGAAATTTATCTAGTAACTGTCGAATTTAAATAATAAACAAATATTTAAAGTTAACTTGTAATAACTTAAAGCCATAATAGAACTATTAAAATAGAATTCGCTTAAATTTATTATTATTATATAAAAATGTAAATAAGAAAAATAAGCATTATTAAAACACTGAAATTACAAGAAATTCAAATTTTTCCTATTCTAAATAATTAAAAAACTAATTTAGTAAAAATTAAAATTAAACAATATAAAAATAACTTATAGTACAAATATTCATATTAACTAAATATAAGCGAAATAAAATAATAATAAAGAATAAAAAAAGATATTTATAGGATAAATTAATTAATTAGTTTAAAAATATAGAAAACAAACAAAAGAGGATGCAAACAAATTCTATATCCGAATGAATCCAAGATTAAAAATTTTAACTCAAATTTGTAAAGCTTATTTTCTAAATTAATAATTGCATTTACTTAAATTTTTATGTTATATTTATTAAGTATAATAAATATTTTATTTGAAAGTTGAATTAAGTTTATCAATTATATTATAATATAATAGTCTATTTTAATAGTTAACTTTATTTAGTAAAGATTTCTATAAAATAATAGTTATAGTTTTATTTTTCATTTTAGCAGAAATAAATTTTAAATATTAAAACACAATTGTCAAAGACTATCATTGTCAATATTATGCTTTTAAATATGTCATAAGCTCCAAACTTAACTTTCAATTTATTAAGTTTTCTTAATTGCCTTTGAGCTTTAGAAACTTTTTCTAGTATTAATAATTTATAAAAAGATTTAAAGCATTAGAATAAAATGATTTATTATATCTTAAACTGTCTAAATTATTATTTTAACATCATTAATAAATATTATAAATCAAACATAGATTAATATTAATATATTAAAATAAAAGTTTATAGTCTTAAAATATCTTTAATTTAAGTGAGGGAAACTTATTTTTTAACTCTTTTATTTAATCTTTCATTTCTTTAGTCTTTCGTTCACTTTTAAAATTACAGTATAAAATTTAAAACAGTTTCAAGTTGTTTCAAAAGATGTAGAAATTGCCTTCTTTATCTTTTATACTTAATTTATCTTTACTAAATTACAAATCTATCAGTTTTAATTTTTTTAAACTTCTATTATTTTCAAAAATGTATTCAATGCTCTCTTCATTTATTTTTTTACAGGAGTCTAAAGTTAGTGATTCTAGATGTCTCTAATTTTATGTTAAAAGCTTTATGACTTAAAAATCTACTTGATTACATCATTATAACTTAAGTTTTTGTATTTTAGAACTATTAGTTTTAAAAAATTCCATAACATACTGTTTATTATATTCAATGAATTCGAAAGATAAACATCTGATATTTCTAAAATTTTACCCTATATAATTCAAACATTGACCATTTTTACTATAGTCCTAACTAATTGTTAATTCATTTAAGTTGTGACATTTTTCTAATAAATGAATAAGCTATTCCGTTTTTATTCCATCAAAATCAAGTCTTATCTTCTTAAGATTTTATTATTTTAAAGCTAAGTAATCTATTAGAAATTGAATGTTTTTGATTTTGCTGTTATAAAAAGAAACGCTTTGAAGAGAGCATTCCTCATTAAATTTAAGAATATTTCCTAGTATTACCTTTTTATAATTTCAATCTAATCAGAAATATTAAAGATATTATAATTTCTATATGTTTTATAAATTATCTTCATCAATATCACATCTGTCTAATTTCAAATATTATAAATTAGTGCAAACTTATAAAATCTATCCAATGTAATTATTTCAATAAGCACCTTTAAGAGTTAATTTCGTTATCTGTTTCCCATATGTGAAATTTTATTCTTTTTATTTTATATTTTACTTTCTCAATTTTTCTTTTTAGAGGATTTCAATTAAATAATCTAACGTTTCCCTTATTTTACTATTAATTACTTCTTTTTACATAATATCTTAGAATAGGTCTTTTATACTTAATAAATTAATGGTTAAAGTATAAGGATTATGCTTTAAGATTTTATTGAAATCAATCTTAATACTTTAATAAAATTAAATTAACTTTATTTATTAAGAATCATTATTTTCTTCGTTGCGAAATAAAGGTTAGTATTTTTAGAGTAAGTAATTATCATCTATTTCAATCGATTTTATTTTTATGTTTATTCATTTTCTTTAAACTTACTCGCATTTACAGATTTCTCTAAAGTTTAAGTATGAAAAAATATTTTCTAATATATAGATAGGCAAAGAATTTATATGTGCATTAGATATTTTTTATCTTTTCTCTGTGTTTTAATCTTCAACTTCTAAATTTTAAGGTTACTAATTTTGACTAGTTGGATTCACCTACCTCTACCGTTTCATTTTATAATTATTTTATTTTTAGTGGCTTATAAAGATCAAATATCCGTTTTAATATCATTAGCATAAACATTTTTAGAATCTTATAAAATAGTTTTATAACTTTTACATTCATAATTTTATTTTTAATTATACTAGCATTATCTAAATGCAAATTAAGACTAGTGTTAAGTTTATTTATTATTTAGATTTTCTGTATACAAATAAAAATACTAAATGAATGTTTGCAACTTAGTCATATCTATTTATGATATATTGAATAATATCTTTTATCATATTTTCTAATGATTGTCATATAAATTAGTGAAATTTATAAAGAAAATAATAATATTGTATATATTACAAATATAGTTTTATTAACTATTTATTTACTTTTTTTACTTCCCAATTTACTTTATCATATCAAACATTATAATGATAATCATAATTTTTGCTAATTTTTAAAACAAAAACTTACTTTCTCTTGATTTCAACCAGTATTTCAGATAAATATTTTTCGTGGCTATATATCCCAATACTTTTTATAAAAGGGTAGTTACTATAAAGTATTTTCTTATTGGTAGTTTTTATTTATAGACGCCTCATTCATTTATTCATAATATATAGGTTTAAGACTAAATTTTTATCTGTTTTTTGTTTTTTCTCAACTTTATAGAAATTTATTTTATCATGATGTGTAAATTTCGCTATATTTTACACTATTTTATTTATCTGAAAATTTAATTGATTTTTTATAACTAAAATAAAAAATAATTAAGAAAAAATAATTTTATTATTAATGAAAAACTATGCTATTTAATAAATAGGATTCTTAGAATTATAGATTATTAATAACTTAACTATATTTATATTCTAATATTAAGATTATTATTAAAAATTTTTGATTATTGAATTTATTAGTAATTAAAATTCTGTAATTTCCAATAAGGTTTATTAAATTTTCCATTATTTTATAATATCATTAATCCATTTTCAATAAATTGTTCTGTATTTTAATGGAATCATTAATCATTAATATAGTTCTTCTTTCGGCTTAAGAGTAAAATTAATTTTGTTTGCATAATCAGCTCTTCTTCTAATTTCTCCTTGTTTTGCATTTAATTTTAAATCTCGTTTCTTTCTCCAGATTTTTGCAGTTCATTAATATAAATTTAAGAAGTTCTTTCTTTCAATTCCTAGAAGTTAATAATTCGTTATTTCTTTTTTTTTGGACATTTCCGTCACAAATGTCACGCACTATTGCAAATGTAACATCTTTTTCTTGATCTATGAAGTGTTTATTTCTTGTCTTTTTATTTTAATGGAGGCTCTTTTTGAAGTCTTTGCTAACTATTAATTGAAATAATGAGACTTATTTTACTCAATTTTTCTCGTCTTGTCTCTCATTATTCGAATAACATTTTCTAATCCTATCATTCGTTCATAGACTTCAGCTTTAGCTTTTCAGTCTACCATATGGACTTCATCATCATCTTAATGATTTATGCGATATTTACTTATTTCTAATATTTCTTCCTTCTATGAGTTTAAATCCTCTTCGAGTTTTGTATTTTTTTTTATTAGTGTATAAATTAGCTGTTTCATCTATTAAGGATCCATTTATTCTATTTCAATATTATCTAAATCAAAGAAATATCAGGGTCTATATTGAATTATCATACTTTGCCTTCTCATTTATTTTTTAATTCTTTATTATTACTTTTAATTATTCCATTTTACAAAAATTAAACATTAATTAGATAAATTATGACTATAAAAAACTATCAATTTAAATTAGTGTTTTTAAAGAATAAAGCACATTTCATTTTATTATTTATGCTAATAAAAATTTTATAATTAAATCTATAAAAAAATTTTAGGATAAAATAGGTGCGATTGATAACTCAGTATTTTTTGGAAAATTAAGTTCTAACGTAATTTTTAATCTAAACAGTATCTTAAAGGATATAGAAAGAATATTTACTGTTAAGTTTATGAAAACAAAACGCACGAAAAAAAATGTATATTTACATATTATAATTTGTAGAACTTTTTAAGGGTTAATTCCATGCTCATATGACATATATTTCCAAAACTTATTTTCTATTTAATTTCCTAATAAATCCTGATTAAAATTATATTGTTTCTTTCATACTTTTACAATTACAAATTTTTTGAAATTATTATCATAAAGATTTTGAATCAACATAAGAGCTCTCAAAGATTTAAATGAATAGAACATTTAAAACTATTGATCCTGCCATTTTTATCTATTATTCAAATTTTTATTTATTTAATAGTTAAAAATATTCTTTTTACTAGTTTAAATTATCTGAAAAATATTTTCCGTTAGACCTTTTTAAATTTAATCTATTGAATATTTTTATTTAATTTTCTTTTTGATAATTTGAATTTTTTATTTATTTCCTATTTATAAGTAAAACTTAGTTCTTGTTGAAAATTTTAATTATGTTTACATTTATGCTAATAAAATGTTTATTAATTTGTTTTTGCATTAATCATATTAATATTTTTTTTTATAAAAAAGTTCTATTATCTTAAATATGTTTTCACTCGACTTAAGCTTATCTCTTATTTATAACATTTTTTTAAGTTTTTCATTAGTAACTAATGTTGTTTTAGCTTATAAATATCTTTCATTTTACATTTAACTAGTCAAAATTATATTAATTGTATTAAAATCTAAAGTGTAATTCATAAAAATTTCGACTAATATTATAAAAATATGCTAATTGCTTTCTAATATTGCAGATGAAGAGTTTCCTTTTAATATTATTTTGTACGAAATATATTTCATTTTCATTAAATTATTAGCTACTAACTGTTATTAACTGACAAAATAGTTATTTTTGTAATTTTCTTTAGTATCACAAAATCCTGTTTCTTGCAATTTAAAATGGAACTTGAGTTATTTCTTTCTAACCTTCTATTATAAGAATTTCATTAAAATTTATACTTTTTTAAATAATAAAATTTGTTATTTTTATTTCAACTTTATAATATTTCTTAGTTATGTACTTCGTTTTGAGGGTTTATAATAACACGTTTAAAAATATTTTAATACAACATATTTATTAGATATTCTTTTGGTAAATTATAATTCAAATAAATTTGGATTAATATATAGCAAATTTTTTCTAACATTTTTATTCATTTTTAACATAAGTAGCTTAATAAGACTCTAGTGTTTAAAAGAAATAAAAAAGTAATAATTAAAATAATTTGATAAACTAATAGAGAAAAAAATAGGCTAATAAATAAATTAAATAGTAAATAATATAAAAAATTTTCTTATCATTTGTATGATAGTAAATAGAAATAGTTACTTGGTTGCTTTTAATATCCTTTTTCTCAAAATGTAATTAGAGAAAGAGAAAAATGATAGCTAATTAAATCGCTAAACAAGCAGTAAAATTGAATCTTATTTTTTCTAATCCAATTTAACAAAAATAGAATGAAAAAGTATAAGAAATTTGAGAATTTCGGTTTTAAATTATATTTTAGATTAAGAAAATATAAATCTTTTAAAAAAATGAGCAAATTAGATTAAAATTATGGCAATTAAAAACTATAATTTCTAAAAGATATAAAAGAAAATATTAAATGATTATTTTATTTTTATAAATTTTTAACATTTATTGTTGTTAATTTAGCTGTTTTATTTGTTTTTCTTGTAATAAATTCAATTTTACTTTGAATATTTTATAATATTATTTATCCTTTCTTTTAAATATCTCTTTTTTATAAATTCCTATTGGAATCATTTTTTTTCATTTTTTTGCTTCATTAATTTAAAAATTATTGATAAGTTTAAAGCTTCTTTGAATTTATATAGAATATTTTTTAATTTTTGCTAAGATTTTACCTAAAATAAACAAAATTTTTCTTACATATTTCTCTGATTCACTATCTTTATGCCTTAAGTGCATAACTAAAATTTATACTAAGTTAATTTATAGATAATTTTAATCAAACCTTCTCTATTTTCCTTTCAAAATTCTAAAAAATATCGTTTAAAATCTTTTAAATTTGAATTAAATAACTTCAGCTTTAAAAGAATTATTGCCTTTCTATTAGATAAAATTAATTTCAACTAAAAAAGTTTTTGGACCGGAAACTTGTTTCCAATTGCTCGACCCGACGCTCTCCTTTTATGGAATAACGGGGATATCCTGTTGTGCTCCAGGCATAGCTTCTAGGGAGCTCCATCGCTATGAGCAGCCAGGCTTCAAGCTCGTACCAAGAGTGGATAATCTCAAAGACAGCGTTCCCTTCAGAAAATGACACTGACCAGGGACTTTCTCAGCGATAGGAAAGGAACTTGTTCCTAGCCATAAAACCAGAAAGTGTTATCACAAAGGTCATTCTCAGCTCCCACCATCTTTTCAATTATTAGCAACAGTTCATTTTTTACTTATAAGATAAACGTAAATTAGATAGACAAGTTCAAATAATTTCAAATAAGTTATAAATTGAATAAATCAAAATAAGAAATTTGAAAGTAATCGTATAAAGAAGAATATAGAGGGACATATGAATTTTTTAATTAATTTATTGATGAAAAAAATCTAGAAGAATAATACGACTTTATTATAAATCTAATTCATATATCAGCATTCAATAGTGTAAGAATCAAAAGACAACAAGAGGTTAAAAAATCTTAAAAATAATACTAGTTGATGCTGAGAAAAAATAAAGCTAGAAACTTGTATATGTAAGAAATAAATTAATTTAATAGAAATAATGATTAAATATTAAAACTTAAAAAGAAATATTTAAAAGAAAAAAAAAAGTAAAATGTAAAAAGAAGAATAAAAGAAAAAGAAAGACAATTAATAAATATTTCTAAATGATAATAATCAAGAAATGGCTAATTAAGCCAATAAGATTTAAAATCCAAAAAAAGGAGCAAAATGAACCTAACTAAAATATTATATGAAAGATTCATTCGGAAAAAAAGGAATTTAATAAATAATAAAACCTTTCTCTAAACTAAAATAAAAAAATTAATAAAGAAATTGACAAAATTTATGGAACAAATTTTAAAGAAGATTAAAAGAAAATTCAAAATGAAAAAATATTTTATATTAATAAGTATGAGATGTAATAAGATTTTTACCTAACAATAAGGCTTAAGGATTCGATTCAATATAAAATGAACTAACAAAAAACGCATCTCGCGAACTATGACAAATAGTTTGCAAATTTTTCTAAAATTGTTAGAAGTAATTAAAATTACCCAAAAATATGAATAAAGTTAAAATAATGATGCTCCACAAAAAAAGAAACAATTAAAACTGAAAAAATTACCGACCAATAGCAATGTTAAACGTAATTTAAAAAATATTTGATAAACTAATAACTAACCAATTATAGTAAGAAATATAAGATTAAGACATATTAAATAAAGATTAAAAAGGATTTATTAAAAAGATGCAAGCAGATAATAATATATGATAATTAAACAAATAACAGAAAACTATAAAAATAAAAAGTTAAAAGAAAATGAAAACTTATTAATCACATTGATTGATGTAGAAAAATGTTCGATGCAATAAATCGTGAATTTTTATTTGACCAGGTGACAAGATTAAACATTTCGTAAAATATAATCGATATAATAAAAGATATTTATTAAAAACAATACATACACTTCTATCTTGATGAAGAAATAACAAGAAAAATTCGGTAAGTAAATGGAGTCTTACAAGGCAGCTCAAGTGGACCACTATTAGCAACAATATACTATGATATAGTAAGATATTTAGATAAATATGAAAATCTAGGTCATACAGTTCGGAAAATTTATCATGTTAAACTTACTTGAGCAGATGATTTAGCACTAATATCAAATAACCAAAAAAGTATGTAAATTTTATTAAACGAAAATGAAAAAATTTTAAATTAATAAAACTTAATATTAACACGGAGAAATGCGAATTTATATAAATACTCAAGAATAAAAACGCAAAGAACAAAGAGATTGAACTTTTTCTATTAGGGAAAAAAATTTAATAGAAATAATAAATTTAATACCTAGGATCAAATAAACTAGCTTAATGAAGAAAAGGTTGAGGTTGAATAGCTCTTTAAGAAATTTTAATAATCGATATTTATATTCTAATCTTAATTCTTTAAAAACTATAACAAAACAAAGCCAATTAACTTTAAGAACTTATTCAGATTATTTATAATGCCAAAACTAGAATAATGATCGGAATTAATCCAATATAGTATTTAAGTAGGACTTACAAAATGAAAGAATAAAATTTAAATAGCACAAAGATAAATCATAAGAAAATACTTAAAAATTCCGCAAGCATCATTTAAAGAAATACAGTATATAGATTTTAACTGATATAAATTCTAAGATTCAGCAGCATAAAGATTTTTAAAATTCTGCAAGAAATTATAAGATTAATTCAGAAATGATTGAGAAAAAGAAAAAAGCAGATAAGATACAAAATTCTAATCACTTTTCAAACAGAGTTAAAAATAGAACTCAAATATAAAAAAACATTAAAAAAATTGAAAAATTCTAAGAAATAAACAATGAATAAATAAAAAATCTTAACATAAAAAATTATACTAAAGAAATCTAAAAAAGTACAAACAAAATTTTTCAAGGAAATAATAAAGATAATATAAGATATAAAAACAGCAAAAATAATTTATAAACAATATAAAAATGAGACTAAATTTTTAGAAATTACGTATATAACAACAAATAAAAATCTAATAAAAGAATAAAAATTAATTTATAGACTTAAAGATCAATTAATATTTTTTAAAGCTGATCTCTCAGAAAGACACATTGATTAAGAGTAAATATTATATGTTTGTAAATAATAACAAAAATTTGAACGTGTCTTTGATTGTTAATATTACAGATAAATTATATAAGAAAGCAGTCTTCAGATTCAAGAAAAATTATAAAGTCTAAGCACAAACATAAATCTGAAAAGAAGGAAAGAATAAAGCCTCAAATAAAAAATAGAAAAAACTTGGAAGAGATGCTAGAATATAATCCTTTTAATAAATTAAGAAACAAAAAAGAATAAATAAATATTAGAAGATATTGATCTTAAGGTAAAAAAACATGGTTAGAATAAAACAAAAGCAATAACAAATAACTTGATTTTAAGAATGAAAGAGAAAAATAAATCCACTAGTAATATGAGAATAAAGAAGACTTAAAATAATTATTTTTAATATGAACAAAGATTAAAGAAGAAGAGAAACAAAACAATAAAAAAATAAAGTCAAATCGAAACAATAATGAAGGCCAAAGAGTTTAAGAAGAAGTGTGATATCATGAAAAATTATTTTATTAAGCTGAAAGGTGAGTATTATTTAATTTAATTTAAACGAATTTATATTCTAGAACAAAATGATGAAATATTAAAGGAAATTCAACTCTATTTAGCTGACTTTAACAAAGATGTAGAAGAAGATGAAAAATGAGGAGATGTCAGTGACAATGAAAAAATGAACAAGCATTATAGGGAAGTAAGAGAAATAGATGAGCGAGAAATACTTCAAGATGTTTGATGAATAAGTGCTAAAAGCAAATTTATTTCAAAATGAAATATACTAAAAACATATTAAATCTATTTATTTCTAAATTTTTGTCTAATTCTAGTATTTACATCTAATGTATTTAAACATTATTATTTTAAGAGTAAAAACCTTTTTATAATAATAATGGAAATGTCTGAGGATATTAAATGCTAATCTTGTAAAGGATATTTTGAAGGTTTGCTTAAGGTTCCAATGATTCTACCTTGTAAGCATAATATTTGCTATACATGTGCCAATGATTAGTATTAGAAAATTATGTCTATCAAATGTTTCCAGTAAGCTTGCTAGTAGGAACATAAAACACATCATGTAAATTTATAGAAAGATGAATTATTATTAAAGTGTTAAGAGGAAAAGGTGCTACGGGATAGCATAGCTCTGTTAGAAAATCAATAGTTTGGAGTTAGATCAGCTTTTATATTGTTGGTTGAATAATAATCTTTCGTTACTTAATAGCTAATACAGCATCTTAATAACTACATGCTAAAGGACAGTATAATTTTATAGAAAGAGTTGAAATAGATCGCTAAGATAATCTAGCAAAAATTGAACTTTTTCAAACTATACTAGTAATAGATGAAGTAGCAAAGCAATCAATAATAGTTCCTCTATAAAGATTTTGATAATACATAAACGAAATAAAGAATCTAAAAGTCATTAGATGAAACATAAAAAGTCATTTAGTAGAATATCTAAGTGTCTACTTAAGTGTATGAGGATTTAGCAAATATTAAGAGTAGTATGAATAAGATCGTTTAGTCAAGCAATCAATTGTAAATCTAGTAATAGAGGCTTAACTAGTAAATATTAGGTCTATAGGAGGAAAAGATTAATTTTGAAGATTAGATCAAGATTTTAACGAATGAGAATAAAACAATTACCTCATAGTAGAATGATAAATTAATCAATTAAGCTAAAGAAAAATAAAACTAACTCTATGTCTAATAATCAAATACCTTTTAACCTATCGAAGCTTAACAAAACTATTAGTAAATCTAGAACATTTAAGTTATCGAAGAAAATAAATCTTGCTAAGTTTAAAATTAGAACTAGATTCAAGAAGTATATATAATCATAGTATCGCCAAATAATAAAACGGTCTAAATACCATATAAAAAAGATATGACTATTTTGTAAGTAAAGGAATAGATCTAAGAGCAAACTTAATTATATTCATATACATTGGATCTCTTCAAGAGCAATAATAAGTTAAAAGACAACAAGAATATATCATCTTATCAAATAGTGAATGGTGAGAGAATATAGTAAGTTAAAATAAAATAATGAAATAGATGGTAATTAACTTTAAAGCAGGATGTAATAAGCAATTTATAAAAATAGGTAAGTTGATATTTAGCATCTAAATTAAGATTGTAAGTCAGTAGTTAATGCAAAAATGAAGTTTGTAAACTGATTTATTTTGAAGAAAGTAAGTAGACATTTAATGCTAAAATGAAGAAAGTAAGTTGATATTAAATGTGAAACTTAAGATTGTAAGTTTACATTAAATGTAAAAATAAAGATGGTAAGTTGAAATCTATGTGAAGCTGGTAAGTTTACATTTTATGGAAAGGGAGTAAGTTGACAATTAATGTGAAGGAGGTAAGTTCACATTTAATATAAAGGGAGTAAGTTCGTATTTAATGTGAAGGGAGTAAGTTCACTTTTTAATTAAAAATAAGATTGAATTTGACTTTTACAAAAATTATGTAGGGGGTAAGGGAAAATTTTATAATTAAGGCTGTAAGTAGACGTTTAATGCTCTATAGAGCGTAAATCTTTTAAGGATAGTATGTAAGTGGTAGTTATAGGTATTATTAGATTGTAAAGAGTTTAAAAATCATAAATAGGAGGTGAGTTAAACTATTATAGAATGTATGATTTTAAAATAAAAAGGGGGTGAGTTTAATTATAGAGTCAGGCTGTAAGAAAGAAATAAATGATATAGTAGTTTGAGTGGAAGCAAAAAACAAAAAACTATTTAAAAACCTTTAAAAAATTGAAAAATAGACTTAAATATTTAAACTAAATTGAAGTTATCTAAATAAGAAAATGAACATATAGCAAGTAGATAAAGATGCTTAATGTTCATTGGGATATTTATACCTCTTTTTTCATCGACCTCTAATGCTACCTGGAAATAAAAAAATGGTTTGGTTTTGAGTCTCTTATTTTCTTTCTTGGCAAAGTTTCTTGTCCATTAGTTCTCTTTTGTCAACAATTTTTTCCTTTAAATCTATAAATTTATCTTTAATTAATGCATCCTTATTATTCTTGCATTTTCCTTATTCTTTTTCAGTAATTTCTTCTTTAATTCTGTTGTTTTATTGTTTTTTTCTTAAATTCAATTTATTTGAATTTTATCCTACAAATATATAGATGTTTGGTCGAACTGCAATAATAGCATAATTTTATTTTCTTTTAGGCTTTACAGTTTTTGTTTCTTCTATTTACATTCTGCCAATTTCTTAAGGTAAGCAGATTTATTTGTCGTTAGATCTCTTCTTATTAATTTTCTATATCTCAGTTTATTTATTTTACTCTTTAAGTTATTAAGTTAGGTTGATTATTTTTACTTTTCTATCTACTATTAAAATTATTAATTTCCTATGTGTTCAACTATTTAGAACTCTCGAACCTCTTAATGAAAGATTGACTTTAGTCATTTGCAAGCTTTTCCTCAGATGTAGGAGTTTCTAAATTATAAATTATTTTTCTATTCTCCTTTTCCATTCATTAAGATTTTAGGTATTCATTTGCTCAAATTTTTTGAAGTTTAGAAAAAAATCCTTTTGAATTCTTTTATTCCTCTTATCTCATCTTACTTCTTCTCTCTTTCTACTCTTCACCGTCTCAAACAATTTGTATCTTCCATTGTTTCTAGCAATCTTAATATAATTTTTTCATTATGATCTATCTTTTCTTATTAAGTAGGCATATTTCAGATTAGTAAATAGTTAGTCAAGTATATTTGTCTATAAGATTGCTCTTTCCAAGCTTTTTCCAGAAAAAGTTTCAGAATGATTACTAACCATGTACTAATAGTAGACTAGATGCATTAGAATTTTAAGTCACATTTTAGGTATAAAGTATAATAAACTTCTTATCTGGCTTAAGTCATTTATAAATAGAACGAAATAGAAATTACCACAAGCTACTTCTTCCTATTTATCTTCAAAATAAGACTATACTCAAAGCTTAAATATTCCTTTCAATCTACCAGTCAAATTTTAACTCTATATTAAGGCTAAAATTAATAATCTATATAGGTTTAATTTCCGGAAATTATTTTTAGGTTATATGACTTTAATATTATACTTAGTATAAGTATATACATCTATAGCAATTATAAATTTAGTTCTTTTAGTTATGAAATGTACAGTTTAATAGATCTTAAGGTTTATCAAGGAACTTTATAAACTTGTTAATGTGATATAAATTTGATCATTGGCTCCTTATATCAATAGATTTAAGCTTTTTGTATCCAATGTTTTCATTTATTAATAATGGATTTAATGCTCTCACTCTTTCATCTAGTAATCAGTTGTGCTAACTTCTAGAGTTATTAAATAGAATATTAATGACAAATATCCTTAGACTAAGTCTACATTTAGTGCGCTCTGTTAAATAAATTCCATTCACTTTTTTAAGAGAAAAAAAGTTTTAACAGAATTGATGAATTTTCTAAGTATGATATCTCTTTATTTCTATTTCCTTCATTATAATATAGCGAAATGTAAATTCACTATTATGATGATATTGATTTGCAACCTGATTGACTTATAAACTACAATATTAATTCTATTTTTGGTTTTGTTGATTGAAGGAAAATATTCTGTTAAAAAATCAACTTTTATTCTCTTTTTGTCAGTTTGATTATTGTCTTCTCAGTCGTCTCATAGACTCAAATATTTTTCCTTAAAAAGAATTATGTCATTTCATCTAAACTTCTACTGAATATTACTTATAACAACCATTTTATATATTCATTTAAGTATTAATCTTGGGCGGAAAACTGGTATTAGTTTACCTTAAATTTGATTAAATGATTCACCTTATATTTCATGCTATTTATTTCCCATAATAAGCCTCTAATAGGCTTTAAGCTATCATCATTTAAAAATGAATAATCTTTTATAGTAAATCCTATTACACTTCTTATCATTTTTCACTCGATTTAGTATGGACATTATTAATATAATAGAGTGTAAAATCTATGTAGTTTTTCCTTCATGAAATCATCCTAAGCACTCCACTTTAAGAATTCAAATTTTAGGTTCAATTATTTTAGTTTCAATTGTGAGTTAAAGAAGGTAATTAAGCTACCAAAAAAAGTCTTCAAATCATTGTAGATTGAAAAATGAGAAAGTAGGTTTTTGAATAAAATGAACTCCTTTATTATTTCATTTAATACTCATTAATTAAACCTTCTCTATCTATTGAGCTTGTTAAGCAAAGAATATTCCTTATTGCTTAATCAAACTGAATAGAAGCTTCAATTATTAGCAAGAAAGTAATTTTCCAGAAGCTTTTTATTTCATTTTTTAGTTAATTAGATAAAAAATCCGGAAATTCGGGATTGAACCGAGAACCCTGAGATTTCCACAAGTTCTACAGTCTCATGCTCTTCCAGCTGAGCTATTACCGGGTTATTGGTTATTTAGCCAATGCTTTTAATAATTATCTTCCATATATGTAAAGGAATAAAAAAGCTTACTGAAAATAAATAAATAGGAAGCCATCATAAGGGCGTATTTTTTTAAAGGTTTAGTATTTTGAATCTTTTAGCTGAGTTCCGAAAATGCTAAATGTTTATAGTTGATCAGTTCGACTATCATTACATAATTATCAGCATATCATCATTTTATTTTACAATTTCATGTACTAACTTAAATAAAACTTCTTGCTTACCATACTAAGAACTAACTTACTAAAAAACTTACTTTTGGAAAGGTCAAAATATATTAATAGTCCAGATATAAAACCTTGTCTCTTTGACTTATGTATATTATCAGATATAAAAAGAACAGTAAATTCAACTGCATAAGAAATTGAGTCCTCACGTCTTTTTTTGCTTGAATAATAGCCAGATTATAACCGTTTCATCCATAGCGATAAGAAACAATTGCTCATATTATATTAAGATTCTCTACAAAAAGGAAAGAGAGAGTGCTTAAATGGCTTTCTATAAAGATGATCAATGTACTCTAAATTGAGTAAAAATTGGCACTTAATCTATTTTTAGCACTAACTATAAAAAATATTTCACTACTTAAAGTTAAAAAAATAGTCGATTACTCATTTAATTTTCTTCTGATCTTTTTAAAACAATTTTTTTCCAAAATTTCTAGATTTTCTAAGAAAGGTGGCTTTATAACTATTGATAATATCGATAAATTTTTTTATATTTAGCATTTGGATCTCATAAGCTAGTTAGTGGTAGCACTATTGAATAAGCATTTATCTGATGATTTTATTCTGTTTCAGCTTAAAAGACTAATTTGGAAATAATTAGGGTAAATAGATGAACTTAGTGTAAGATATTTGGTTTAATCTTCTTCGGTTTTATTTTTGATCTAGAAAACGAAATGCATTATATAATATCTCAAGGAAATAATTAGCAGAAAGTGATTAGGATATTAAATAAACTAGCTTAAAGAAAATGATTAATTTATCTGAAGCTTGAGATAAAAGAGAATGAGAGAAACTGAGAAGAAAATTAATTTGATAATATTAAATTTAATGATAAAGAAGGAATAAAATGAGATTTGGAATCTCTTCAAATCATTGAATAAAATTCAAAAAATGGCTTTAAGAGAAAAGAGTTGAAAGATAAAGAGCCAAGATTTCCTAAAATGTTTTCATTCCTAAAATTTAGCTAACTCTCTTTCATTTCCTCCTAATACTTACCTAATAATATTTTCATTATTAAGTCCTAATTTCAATTTACTAGATTTAAAGTCCTAATTTATTTAAGCTAACTGTGAGTGAATTTATTATTATTTTCCAAATGTGAAAATCTTTTTTAGATATGAAACTAGAATTTTTTTTAATATAGTCTAATATTTATATATAATGAGTAATAAAAGTTTGGCGATATTTGAAGTATTTCAGATTCTTTACCACATATCTTCAGAAATAGTCAGAGGCTTAGAAATATCCAAAATATTCAAAGGATTTTGAAATCTGATTTCTTTACTTGCGCATTTGCTTTGGAATTTTCATTCTCTAAATTAGCTGATAAGGCTTTCATACTATATCTTGCCATGTTTTATGTATTATAACTTTTCTTGCTATTTTCTTAATTTCATCAGATATATTCATTTTTATTGCTGCTGCATCTACCAAATTTTTTTTTCTGTAGTTTTAATTAAAGTTTAAGAACTTGTGACAGCATTTATATAAATATCTTCATTTTGCAAAAGTAGTATTTCTTTCTTGCTTTGTCTATCTGCATCGAATATAATTTAAATCTAGTAATCTTGTTTGAATTATAACAATTGATGCGCTTCAACTTGTTACTCTATTTAGTTATTTATTTTTTAAACTTTCGTCATGTATATGGAATTAGTTATATTGACTTAGTTGCATATTCCAGAAGACATTGATGCTCCGTTCTTGTGATATAAGTCTTGATTCTATTTATTTCTTACTTATTAAAGGAGTCCTAAGTTTCTAATTATTCAGTCTTTTCTCTTATTACTGGAGATTATCACCACTTTAAAATATTATTCGAAAATTATACGTTCTTCAGTGGTGAAATCCGATATTTATACTGCAAGATTTTCTTAATCTAATTCCTAGACTTCTCATCTGAGAAAGGGAGCCTCGACCTAATTTGTTGCATTCTTGCTGACTTTTCCTTAGTCCTAGAGATTCTAGGATGTCGTTTGTTCATACTTTCGGAAACTATAAAAACCTATACATATGCATTTCCTTATTTTTGTTCAATATTGTATCTTTTTATTTATTTTTTTATTAAATACAATTTCATAAATTTTCACCCTTTTATAAAGCCAAAATTTTTTTTTAGAAGATAACTTAATTTTTAAGTTATTTTTCTTTCTAATTTTAATTTATAAATGAAGAATTATATTTAAATATTTTTGTATGATTTTTTAAGTGTTTTTGTGATAATTTAGATAACAGATTAATCTTTTTAGAAATGTTTTCATAAATAAAATTTTAACTTTTAACAGTAAATTTTATAACTAAAAACTCATAAATTTATTATTTTTTAATAAAAAACTGAAAAATTCATAAATTTTTTTTTCTTTTTATTTTACTTTTTTTCTCGTATTAATTTCTATATTTTTGAATCACAAAAAATGAATTTTAAATTGTTTTTTAATCTACTTTAAAAAAATTTCTTCAGCATATTTTGCTTATTATATATCAATTTATCTGATTTATTATTTTTTTAATCTTGAAAACTTTTCTTTATGAATCTTTTTTTTTTCGAAAATAGTTTTATATACTTTCTATTTTACAAATAAATTCCCCTTAATTAAACTATCTAAAAATAAAGCTCTTAAGTAATTTTATTAAAAGCAAATCCTGAATAGTAAATTAACCAAGCATAGTAAAATAATTAAAAATTTAAACTAAGTAGCTTAGTATAATTAATGGATTAATGGAATAATAAGTATATGAAATTTAAAATACAGCAGAGTGTTCGTTTTCTTAGAGATAAATTAAAAATTTATTGGTTTTAAGCACTTACTTTTTTTTAATAGCATGATTAAAATTTCTTCGAATGTTTCCTTCATTCAAGTTTATCAAAATATTTAAAAGATGTAGTAAACATTTTCCACTTTTAAAAAAATATAAATTTATGTAAAAAATGGAATTTGGCTGGATTGGAAAGTATTTATATCGAAAAACGAACTGAGGAAGGTTAGAAGAGAAGAAAAAACTAAGAAATATGCAGATGTTTCTTTTTCATTTTAAATCAGACGTTTATAAGGACCTCCAGAAAGTATTTCGATAAAAGAGATGAAAAGTAAAGTTGTGTAGGATTAAATAAAAAAATGAAATAAATTCTTAATAAATAGTATTAGATAATTCAATCTTTCGGAGATATAAATAGAAACAATTGATACATATCGAATTCCTAGATCTAAAAACTTCTTATTTGAGAAAAAATAGTAAAAATAAATTAGTAATAGAAGAGCAGCTATATGATAGGCATATTTAACTTAATTTGGTAGCGTCAATAATAATTTATGAATTTTAGAAAGATAAAGCACCAGCATCGGAAAAAGAAAGCAGATAAATTAAAATGAAAAATAACTAAAATGATAGAAAAATTTATATTAAAAAAGTCAAAATCATATAAATTAGTTAAAATTGTCATTATTGTATCTCATCAAAGCACCTATTCAACTACTACTATAATTAAAATAAATCTAAGAAGTAAGAAGAATTAAAAGCATGAAGAGATCTAATAAGATTATATATTATCAATATAAAGTTTAAAATAAGAAATTAGGGGATAGAAAGAACCTTTGTATATAAGAAACGAAGTTATTATTATCCATATAGAAAAAGAAATCGTTGAATCCAATCATGCTAAAAAATCAACTGCAGGAATTGGTTGAAATCCCGTAACAAATAAATCTACAGATAAGGAATTCTTTAAGAGTTGTAGATGTTAAAGAATTTGCATCATGCTAATGTTATAGTATTTTATGAATATTGCACTTCTCTAATGAGTATAATATGGAATTGATATAGTAATCCCTTTACGATTTCTTAAAAGGTTAAGAAGAAATCACATTAAATAAAGATATAAAATTAGTTAAAATATAGTTATAAGACTAATTTATATACATATGCAAGATATTATTCATGAGACTCAAAAATATAAAAAATGGCAGAAGGTCTCAAGAAGGGTTTTTTACAGGCTTCATAGATAAAGGAGCAAAAACTAGAGACTTCTAATTCTTCATCCATCACGTCTTCTTTAATAAAATAATAATCTTCTTAATCTTAATAACCTCCAATAGTTAAAAATTTAAGACAATCTTAAATAAAATAAGAACTTAAACAAGCATAAACAGAATAAAACTAATAATAAAATATTGACTTTCTTTCTAAACCGAGACCAAGTAACTATAGGAAATAAGAGAATCCAAAAACGATTCAAAAACACACAAATGAAGAATAATTATTAATTGAAAGTCTTTTGACATTTGTAAGTATTCTGTAAGAAGAAGTAAAAATATTAAGATAAGAAAACAAAAATTATTAGAAAAAAGTTAAAATACTGAAGAAAGATTAGTCAAATAAGAAATCGAAGTTAAGTAACTTGGAAAAAAATAATAGAGCCTCTAATCTAAGAAATAAAAATGGAAGTAGAAGACGATAAGCAATAAGAACCAACCAATATTAGAAGGATTCTCAAGAGATGTTACCTGTGCTAATCAAGATTCTATAGATTCAAGAGTTGCAAGATATACAAGGAAAAGATGAAGAGAAACAACGAAGAAGTCCGAAGAGAATTAACAAGAATTTATGTGACGATGAAAGGAAGAATTTATAGAAGAATGTCAGTGGAAATGAGGTTGAAATACCTCAAAGCCATAAAAACTTTAATTAACTATACTATTATTTTTATTATTAGAGACTCAGAAGGCTAAATATATATTGAAAACTATTATAATGCAAAAATTATGATTTTGGCTTAGCAAAAGTGAAAACGGAATTTAAATCTTTATCAACTAATTAGAAGTAGGATCAATGCATTGGATGGCTCCAGAATTATTAAGCGTTTAACAAAAATATAGCAGACAATCCGATATATATGTATTGGGTATGATTTTGTTGGAAATAGCAGGTAGATAAATTTCTTTTAGATATGTAAATTAATAGCTTTATACAAGAAGTAAAAATGGTGTAAGAGAATAAATCCCTAAGGTTTTCCTAAAATATTTGCTTAGATAATTAGTGAAGCTGGTAATAAGAGCCATCAAATAGATTAGATCTTGTGTCAGTATAGCTTAGTTATTAAATTTAGCTTAAAAATAGAAAGAGATAAAGCTAATGTTTTGTTAAAATCATAAAAGAAGTCTATTTAAATCAAACTCCCGAAATAACGAAGAATAAAAAGGTAAAAGATAATAATTAACAGCAGACTTAGAAGTAGTACAAGTACCTTAATAAAATAAAGGCTTTTAAATATCTGACAGCTAAGAAATATTTCAATTCCTAAATCGATTTAAAGAATAATAAATAAATACTGAATATCTAAATTCAAGCAAAATAAATATTCCTGGCTTGATAGTTTAATCCAACACAATTTAATAATTAAAAAGACTGAGAGACAGCATAATAGAGTAAAAATTGATATAGATAAAAGCATCTAAATGGAATATTGAGATAGGTTAAGCATCAATCAATGCAATAACTATACTGAATTATAAAAACTTCAAGTAAATAAACCAAGATTTTAGCGCTATAAAGATTAGGGGAGCAGATCTTAGTGAAGCTTATTTTAAGTCGTGTGATTTCAGTTATGCAGATTTACAAGAAGTTAATTTGAAGAAAGCTAAAATCGGGAAATGTAAGTTTGATAATGCGAATATGACATACATTTTCCATGGTTAGAACAACTTATTGTATGAGCATATGTATGGAATTAATTAATTAGATAGTAGAAGCAAGGGACCAAAAACGAATAATTTCAGCGTCTTCAGATACAACGATAATTATTTGGAATTTACAGAGTGGAAGCTGTAAGAGTGCTTTGACCGGACATACAGATTTTGTTAGATTGGTAGTAATAGCAAGTGATCAAAAATGAATTGTATAGGGAAGTTTAGATTATACGATAAAGATCTGGATTTTCTAGATAGGAAACTGTACGAGAACTTTGATTGGACATAAGGATAGAATTTTGATGATAGCATGACAAAAACCTAGAAATGAATTGTATCGGGAACCAACGATAAAACAATAAAGATCTGAGATTTTACAACAGGTCAGCTAGGTCAAACTTTGACTGGACATGAGTTATGAATTAATTCGGTTTCAATAACAAGTAATCAGAAATGAATTATATCAGGATCAGAGAATAATATGTTAAAAAAATTGAATTCTAGAGGTTATTATTCTCTGAATAAGGACAAAAAGAGAAGATAAGTAAAAAATTTATAAGTGAATAAAGAGATAAAGAGATTTAGAGATTCATTTGAAAGGAATAATATGGGAAGAAGGAAATAGAGATATAGGACTGTAGTTTTAATTGCACCATAGTGAAGAAGACAGGAAAATTTTAATAAATAAATGCTTACTGTTCTGAGAAATTTTAAGACTAAATAAAATTTAAAATTAAGTTGAATTAAAGAAATAATTAATGAAAGTATTTTTGAGCAAAAAGTTTAAAATTTTTTAAATCAAATTGAAAGTAAAAATTTAAATCTGCACTAATTAGTGGTAAAAATAAAAAATTTCGTAAAGAAAAGTAATTGAACTTTTTTATTGTCGAAGCCTATTAATTAAATTTTAAATAGGGAGGAGCAATCCTCTAATTAAGATTAACTTAAACTCAAGTACCAGGAAGTACTTCAGAAGCTACGAACTGAGCAAGAATCTTGGGAGCCAAACTGGAAAGAGCTGGAAGGATTGAGTAACTGTTGACGAAAGATGTGGATAATTAGGTCTCTTGGAGCATCATTCCGACAATGCCCTATTAAAAGGAAAAATTTCCAAGGGAATGAAACATTAGAGGAAACTTCCAATGAGAAATTTTTATTTAAATAAAACAAAATAAATTTAAAGAGCTAAACACCATCGAGAGTACTACATGCTTTATGATTCAATTTATTTATTTAATTAAAGAAAAATGATAGAAATTTAAAAATAAAGATCTGTATAAAAACCGTAAAATGTAAAAAATTAGGATAAATTTCCTTAATTAAAAGATAAAATTTTTCATAATATTACATAAATATTGTTTTTAAATAAGTTAAGTTCTTTTAAGTGTTATTGTAGAAAAAATATTTAAAATAGTGTATTTAAAACCAAAAAAACGGAAGAAAAATTTTTTTTCTCAGTGTTTTAGAGTATAAGATATTTTGGAAATGGATTAAAAGCTTGAAAAATCGAATTTAAAATAAATAGGGAGAATTAAAAAAAGAAAAAAAAGTAGTAGAAGTTTAGATAAAGGTATGAATTTTGAAAAATTTTAAAAGGATAAATCTGTGTAAATTTTAAAAATTTATTAATTATATTTTATAAATTTTTTGTAGAAACTAACTTAAAATGTAAGATACAGTCCTTAAATATTAGTTACACGTTATAAAAAAATTACGTTTTACTTTCATTTATTGTAAATTCTAAGGAATTTTACCTTTTTTTAATTATAATACTAAATTATTTTATCTTAATTTATAAAATATTCAATTACACTCGAACTTTCTCTTAATAAAATGTTTTTTTTCCTTTTTCTGATTATCTATGATTTGGGGAAAACTATCAGCTTATTTTACTAGTTATAACAATACTATATTTTACCTTCTACAACTTTCCATCAGTAGATTATATTAAACGTACTTTCTTGATAAATATAATATTAAGATTATGGTTTTATAGAAGATTTATATTTGCAAATCTAATTAAAGTAAACTTTAGTATATGAAATTTCAATGCTTGGTTTTTATAGACATTTACGATATTTGAAGATCATTTTTTCTATAGTTTTCATCTCTCTTACAAGCAATGTAAATTATTGGATGGCTTCTTCTTCATTCTTACTGGTTATTTTAACTAAATATTTGGAAATTGCTTTCATGATATATATATTGTCTTTGATAAGTGGATTTGTTCAAAAATGTTAACTTATTTACTCTGAAATATAAGCATAATTATAGATTTGAAGAATAGCTCGCTCTTGAGCTATCTGAACTAAGAAAAGTAGTCTTGCTACTCAAGTCAGAAAACTCTCAAGTGTGGAGGAGGTGCTCCAATTTAACTTCGGAACTTCAATTTGACAAGAATGATCTGAAGAGAGAATTCTAGAGATTGCTGGAAGAGCTCATCTTGGCCAAGAAGATTGCATAATCTTAGAGTAGCATTCTGGGTCAGAGATTATATTCATAGGATTAAAAAATGAAAAGACATGAGCAATTTGGAAAAAACTAAATATGAAAATACTAAATCTTTTATAATAATTGAGAAAAGGAATATAGAGTGATTTTATAACTTTATAAACTATCCATTACAAAGAACGCTAGAAAAAACACGAATTTCAACTAAAAAAAGCTTAACTGTAAAAATATTGAAGAATCGCGCGCTTTTAAGATTAGAACGGTAAAAGGGGAAACTTGAGTCGTTTTAAACATGACAACCTATCTGGATCTGAAAGAGCCTAAAGAGACCGAAAAATTTAAGAATAGATAGACTTGAGAGGAATAAAAATTTGGTTAAGCCACCCAGCAAAACGAAAATGCAAGAAGTGTAATAAATAGGTTCATTAACACGATATAGCTTTAAAGGAAGCTTCTTTTTATGTGTTGAATAAAATATTAGAATAAGAATTGCAATACAAAATATTAAAATATTATCTTTGGGAAAATGCTATTACTCAGAAGAAAACTGCTACTAAATGAAAATGCCTCATTAGATGGCTGGAATGTTAGCTGTAAAAAAATAGAAATTTAATATATGAAATAAAATAAAAAAAGTTATAGAAACCTTAAAATTTAAGGGTCAAATTATAATTCAAGAAAATGAAAATGTAAAGTATGTAGAATCTTTAATACATGAATACGCACAAAATGTGATCGAGATACTAAAGCACTAAAATAAAGACATCTTATTGAAAATGCGAATGTATATACTTTTAAACAGAGAAAGAAGAAGAAATTAATATTATAAAGGTTTGCGAAGAATAATAATTAAACTTGAAATTTATTCTATATACAACTGAATTAACTACACTAAAATAAGCAAGAACTTTAAAATATAACATAACTTTATATAGTTGATATAACTTGAGGTATTATAAGTTTGTAAAATTATTACAATCTATTAAGGATAATTAAAGAAACCGAATAGATTTAATAATAAAAAATCTTAGCATAGAAAATTTGATTAAGAGGAAATAAGGATACATGTAAAGAATTATGCCCCAACAAAAAATAATAGGAAAAATATTATAGAACTTACTCCAATGAATATACCTGACTGTGTTATGAATAAGCAAAAGCAAAAACTAAAAATTAGTGAGGAAATGTTTATACATTCAATAATAGCATAGAAATAAATTTAAGAAGAATCAAAGAAGATTAATAGATAGCATAGTATGAGAAAGAGAAAAATAATAACAAAAAACCAAATACAGTAATGATTTATATTATTATAAAAAGATCTTATGATGGATAAAGTAAGCTTAATCATATAATTTTATTAAAATTAAAACAGTGATTCGTGTTTTGCCTAATAATGGTAGATACACATTAATTTATTATTATATATGAATAAATAGGGAGTAATTCTCCAACTGACATTGAGTTAAGATCTGGTACCTGGAAGTGCCCATGGACGAAGAAATGAACAAGAATCTTGAAAGGAGTCAAGAGAAGATAAAGACTGAAGAGGCTTAAAGTAAAGTTATTAATGAAAGACATCTGGTACTAAGGTCTCTTAGGCAGCATTCCGATAACAGTCCTATAGAAGACAAAACTCACAAAGGAAGACTAGCACTGTGGAAGACTTCAGAAAATAAATTTTTAAACTTTAAAAATCTTTATTAAGGAGCTGCGCACTATTGAGGTGCTACGCGCGCTCTATTCTTATTTATTTCTTTATAAAAAATATGGATAATGGGTTGCTAGCCAGATTAGTAGGTAATCTTAGTAGTGTATACTGTCATACGAGTAATATCGTACTATATATGCCACTACGAATAAAAGTGGATCTACTCCTAGAGATAAGACTAACTTATTCAAGAGGTCTCTCTAGCGGTACTAATATAACGCTTCTTTTAATGCTCTTTTCAATAATATTTTATTTCTATGTTAAATAATTTTAACTCTTCAAAATCAAGATTACCTAGTGTAAAGTAAGCATTTCCTTAGTTCTATAAATTTTTTAAGTAAATTACCTTTACTTAATATCTAAACTGATAGAATCACAATATGATATATTATTATTCTTCCAGCTATAAAAATAAATTTTTCAGCTAATTATTTTTGAACAGTAATTACTATTATAAATTTATTTCAGTTTGATTATATTGCTAACTTCGTTTTTTATCTTTCATTTTCTTAAGAATATAGTTTTATGTCATAAGACTTAATTTTTTCAATTTAAAATTTAAGTAAAAAGAGCATTTTAATAAAGATGTAACATTTGTCTCCTATAAATTCTATAAATATTTGACGAAGTTTAAATTCTATCAACTAGCCATTATAATTAAGTCTTCTTCTTGAGCTTATTTAATTACATAAGTTATATTTACTATTTATATTTAGGTAAGTTTTATTATAAAACAGCTTAATATATAAATCTTTTTAATATTGTTTAATGTTTATTCTAGGGTTACATTTTTCAAGTCTGTTAAATTTTAATTATATGCATCATCATATACTAACCAAGTATATATTGCCAGTGAAAGAAAATTTTTATTGACTTTTATACGTTAACTTCTAAAATGCATCTGTAAGTAAATTATTTATCTTCTACATTTTTAATATCATCTTTAATTCTTCCTATTAGTAATAATAAATTACCATTCCTTTGTTGATTTTAAATATTTTTTGTAAAATAGTAGGTAAATTAAATATATCTATGAAATAGAATATTTTATCCTTTTGTATTTTTTCTGTATTTATTTATAAGAATTTTACATTTTTTATATTTTCGCGTAAAAGAAAAATGTAAGTTATGAACATAATTAAATACATAAGTTTAGTTTTTTTCATGTAATATACTATTTTTTATTTTTGCTTATTTTTGCTTTTGATTGCTTTTGATTGCTTTTTTTTGCTTTTTTTTTGCTTTTGATTGCTTTTTTTGCTAATATACATAATGAAAATTTTCTGAGTATTTTTGAAAATTTAACTTTATTAAATAGCTTTAACTTATGGTTTTCAATTAATAATTTTACTATTATTTTGAGTTTTTTTTAATTCAACTTGAAAAATATTTTAAAAGTATTAAAATGGGTATTCAGCAATTAATTTATGATATAAAATTTTTGAAGTAAAAGAATGAAAAATAAATAGGGTATTAATTAGGAAAAAAGGAACTAGTAAAAAGAAAAAGTATTAATACTTAATAAAGCATATTATTAAACATATTTCCTGTTTATTTCTCTTTATTGATGATCTTAAAACTATTTTTATTATTAGAGTAGAAGATCGTTGGAAATAAAAAATATTATTCAAGTGCTAGGAAGAAATTGCATGGTGAGAAGTTTCATTTTTTTGAAAATTGTTAACGTATAAAAAAACGAAATAAGCGATGGTAAAAGCTGAGATTGAAGTGAAATTTCAAAAGTTAAAATAGGCTATGTTTGCTTTAGCTGGTGCTATTTTAGAAGAAATTAATCGAGATGACAAATAGAATTAGAACAAGAAATGATTAACAATTTCGTAATTATTATTCGTGTTAGCCTAATATCGATAGAGTTAAGTAAATTATTATTTTTTAGAGTTATAGAAATTTTTCTTTTATAGAAGAAGAATTTTTTATTTGTGGCAGTAATTATACATCTAGCAGACTTTATATCTTAAGTTACAACTTTCGAAAATTTTTGGATTAATTTGGAAATATGGACATTTAAATTTTATTTTGCGTAATTTAGTAAATACAGCCTTTAAAATATCCTTATTATAAATGATAAGTTATCTTACTAGGTAATTTTTAAATTAGCTCTATAATTTTAATTTAAATGAATGCTAACTTGGTAATTAGATTTCCTAGCATATTTTTCTTAAACTATAAACTGAAATAAATAATAACTAACCACCATTTTATAACTTTAGCTTTTCTTAAGAAAATTATAGGCAAATTCTAAATGAAAAGATGTTCGATTGAAAATGTTTATGTTTTGTAAACTTATCGAAAAAAAACTTACCATTTGCGTAATGGATTTTTACATTTAAATTCTTACTTTTTAACATTTTTTTTTCTAAAAGAATGATATTATAAATAAAAAAAAATTCTACTTAACAAATATTTTTGTCATTTTGAATATTTTCAATATAACTTAAAAATGATAATTCTTTTTTTCAGACTTTCTTAAGTTTTACGATATAATTTGAATATTTGTTTAATTTATAAGAAAAAACAAAATATTGCTATAGCTTTGAAATTACGAATTAGTTATCAAATATCTAAATTATTTTAACTAATAAAAATCATTTTTTCTTAGCTTTATTAGTAATCTTGCTTACTTTAGTTATTTCATAATATAAGTTTATTTTTTTATTTAAGCTTTCGAGGATTTATTTATATATTCAATATTTAATTAAAAGTTAATAGATATAAATGAAATGAAAATGGAAAGAGTAAATAAATATCTAGGATACTGAATCGAAGGGAATGTTTCATATAAGGAAAGTCTTGAGGTAAGAATTATAGAATGAGAGAAAAGCCAGTCAAAGAATACTAGGTGTGCTGATTATATCAAAAGGAATCACATCTTAAAATACTAAAATGATTTTACTATCATTTGTAAATTAAATATTTGCTTATGACACTGAGCGTTATCCCTTTATAAAAGAAGATAAAGTATAAGAATTTTTTAGTAAACTGAAATGATATAAAAAAGATCGCTGATAGATACTATAGTTGGATTTTTGGCTTAAAATTACTTAGTAGAGAAATATCCACAAATAGTAAAATTCCGATTCTATTTATAGCAGTATATGATAATGCTAAATCAAAACTAATAGTAGATGGTTGATTACTTATTTTAGCAAAAAAGAGCAGATTATTATTTTAAATTATTCAAGAAAGTTATTGGAATCAATATAACTTATTGATTAAATAACTATTCAAGAAAATGAAATAATAAAGATATTAGAACAAAGATATAGGAAGCATAATGCTTAATAATAATTAAGTCACATAAGTATATTATGCTATGTTATGCATATTAAATTAGGATAAAGATGTTTAAATAGTTTTAATCTAGAAAATAAAATTTACATTAAAAAATATTTTTTTCTTATCATACCTAAAAAATGTTTTATAGTATTTTTGATATCTCTTTCTCTTTTTATTTCTTGCTTACAATTTATACTACTAACCTTTTAATTAATTCTTAGAATTATTAAAACAGAAAACTTAATTAAGAAAATTATTTTTAGTATATTATAGAAATGTGTAATTTAAGTCTATTTGATGAATATAAAATTTAATGATATATCAATATTTTTATTTTGCTATCATATTGAGATAATTTTTCTACTTTTTAGTTTTTAAATCCTTTTCAAACGTAAAAAAGAATTGATAATAAAGTTGATTTTTAAAGGACCAATTAAATTAAATTTCAGCATTTGATAGCCTACCTATAATTTTTGGACATATAAATGTAAATATTTAATTACTATTTAACTATGCTAAATCTTTTTCCTATTTTCTATTAGTAAAATATGAGATATATTTATAAAATGATATTTCATATGATTATAATTTAAGTCTAGTTTATTCATATAGTTAATAGATTGATGCTTTTGGAAAAAATTTAATTCCTTTCTGCTTATAAAAAAGTGAAAAATATGTTACGCTTATTACTAGAATGATTGGAAAAATTAAATAAAAATAACTAAAACAAGACTCTGAAGAAAAAGAGTGAAAAACAAGAAAAGAGTTAACTCAATTAACAATAAAATGTATAAAAAAATTAGAATAAGCATTTGATAGCATTAATGAGCATAAAATTTAGTCTCTTCAAATTAAATAACAAACTTACCAGTAAGAATAAGGAAATTTAAAATAAAACAAGAAAAAGATTCGGAATTTTTTATTTAATGATCTTTTGTTAATTTTTACTAAAATAACTTAAATATTTTTATTGAATTTCAAATTATAAGAGTTTTAAAAAAAGCAACTTAAAAATTTACTTTTTAGAATAAAGCAAATTAGCGAGAAATTTTTTATTTTAATTATGCTAAAAAATTATTAAGGATTAGGCTGTTTCGCATGTTAATCTCAGAACCAAACTGGATGTCCGAACATTACAGAAATTATTCAAATATAAAACCATTATTTTCGGGCATTCAAAAAACTTATTTATCGAAAAGGGATTTTATATTTTCAAGATGTAAATAAAAAATGTTCAAGCTAAGTGGAATATCAACAAAAATCAAATTTCAAGCTTAAAAATGCATGAATATCTATAGTATAAGTTTGGATTAAATATCTCGTAATCACTTCTACAGAAAGGCAAAGAAACCAATAGATTTTTTAAATTAATAAAAGATTTGTAGAACTTTTCCCATAATATAATTGGATTAAAAACTTAGAAAATATCTACCCTTTTTTGCATCTCAAACATACATTATTATCCTTTGATAGAAGTCTAACAATAAAACTGGTAATTATTCTGACTTACTATGAATTTCCTTTCTTGACTAAGAACAGTGTGATAAATATTATTTAAAGTATTAGGTTTAAGTTCTAAAGCTGATCCATAAAAAATTGAATTATAAGAGGAGATAATGAAAAGGCATATGGATAGTTTGCGAGAAATGAAAGAATCATTAAATTTATTCCTCCAAGATACTCTAAATATACAGTTCTTATTTATGTAGTTATTTATTAAAAATATTAGTTAAAATAAAATTAAACTTTGGTAGATCTAGATTTTGCGACTTGTTTATTAGACTAAAAGAATTTTTCCTATTTAAAAGAATTAAAGCGACTCATTTTTATACTATAAGTTTTGATACTTTTTTATGCTTTTACAAAGTATTCTGCTTTATATAACTATTGAAATGAAAAAGCACTTCATAAAGTATAAAATTGAAATAATTTAGCTTTAATTATAAACATATTAATAGCAGTATTAAAACTAAATCAAGCAAATCTATGTTTAATAATAATTTTAGTTAATTACGAAAGTAAAATGACGAGTATCTATATACTTAGTTCTAATTAATTACCTATATTAAAAGTTTTCAAAACTTAAGCTTTCATTTTTATTATGTGATACTAAAATAGTTTTATCAAATCATTATTCTGTTAAGTATTAGGCTAATTAGCAAAAAAGTAGTAATTTAAATTCAAATTTATCTATAAAAAAAGGGTAATCAAAGTAATTAAATAGTATAGTTTGGAGATAAAACTTGGTCCAAGAAAAGGAAGGTAGGTAGATATTAATTATATCTAGCTCTTAATAAGCTAAGGAACCTATAAATTAATCAATAACATTAAAATTTCGATTAAATTAAATATAGATCTTATCAATATATTATATAATCTCTTTTAGAGGAAAAAATGGAAAAGTTATTGTCATCAGTCTCTTATTAAAAGGTTTCATCTTAATCAGTCAAAGAATATAAAAAAATATTTTAGGAACTCTGAGTCATGCAACAAGAAAATTTTAACTTATTAAGACAAGTATAAGAACTAGAAAAGAGAGCCAAATTTCTGATGATCAATGTGTAAGAAAAAAAAATTGGAAATAAATAAGAAAAAATGTTAAAATAGAATAATTAAAAACTAAATTAAATCAATTCGCAGAATTGACGGAAAGCATATTCCTATCAAAGCTTTCGATGAATGATCCAATGAACGTAGAATAGCATATCCCAACAACTTATATTCCCTAACGGAAAATTATGACTTTTCGATATTGCAAGAGACCTGGATATAAAGTAAGAAATTGCTTCAAATTTAGACTTAAGGAAAAGAGAATCATAGAAAATCAATTGGAAAATATTTTCAGATTCTACTGCAATTTTGAATGAAAATTTTATTGAAAGAAACTCCAACTAAATAGAGAAGCTCCGCATATTTAACATGCAGATAATGAGTTCAATAAAAAATGAATGGGAATTTACCTATCGGAAACCATTAGAAAAAACAAATTAAAAATCATTAGGACTTATGATAGACTTGGTCCAGACAAATACGTAGTTTCTTTTATTAACAAAAAACTATTAATTCGTGAAAAAACAAATAAAGGTATCTCCACGTTAATCAATTATTATTATATAGTTTAATTGAGCAACTTATACATGTATTTCTCTTTTAAAATTATTAACCTAAAATGGCTCAATAATTAGAAAATTAAAAATTTTCTAAGTTTGCGCCTTATCTTTAAGTACTTATATCTAAAATATATATCTTTCTCTAAGATTTGTGTAGCATTGTCTTCAATGATTCATCATTTATCATAACTTTAGATCTCCTGCTTTATAAGAATTTTCTTATAAAATATCTAATTTTCTTGTAGTTGCAGCTTTTAGAGGTTCATCTAGGCAACTCTTGTCAATTAATTTAGTAGATTTAGTTACCTTTAACAAAAAATGAGTCTTATTTTGAAACTACTCTAGATAACCATATTAAGATTTTATTCTTATATACTTGTTCTTTAGATTATTAGATTGATAAGATATCTTAGTGTTTCCCTAAAAGAGATAACTAATTGATTTAGAAAAATTATTTGTAAAATCGCAGATATCTTTTAGATTTCCTATCTTAAGTATAATAGTATAAATATTATAACTAATGATGAATATTAATTTCTTTGTAACTTAATCTATATCCTCTGATATGCTTTATCACTCTTTATTTATACTACATACTAATTATTAAACAGCAGATGATTTAAATATAGCTATAAATATAGCTACTTTATCTCTTTATATTTTTATGTCTAAAGAGTAAGTTTATAATGAACCTTAAAGAGTTAATTTCATTTTTTGGTTATAAATATTATATTTTATTAGTCTTTTCACTATTTTTACTAATAACCATATTGATAATTTATATATATATATATATTAAAAAATTAATCTTTAGAATAACAGCTTTATTTTATGTCTGAGATTAAATAATAAAAAGTTACAAATTTGAATTAGGTTAAAAATAATGATCTTGACACTATTTAATCAGATAAGATATATTCACTCAGAAATATTACTTATAGTAAAAAACTAAAAAGTATAAAATAGGGAAATGATATTGAAAAAACTAAACTAGTAAATAGATAAAAATAATAATAATTAATACTATTTATAATCATTATTCCCTATTTATTTATCTAAATTACATTCTCTAGATTTTTTTATTACTGTTATTAATAAAGTTGTAGATTACTTATATTATAAATATATGATTTAAATATTACAACAAATTATCTTCTATTAATAAATAAATAAATTTGATTATAGAGCGCGTAGCACTCTCGTTGGTGCGCAGCTCTTTAAAAAAAAAAATTTCATACTGACAAGTATGTTTCTTACTGATAAAATTATCAGATACTGATAAAACTTGTTCAATACTGGTATAATTATTCAGTACTGATAAAAATGTTCAATACTGATATAATTTTAGAATACTCGTAATCTTTAATACTTGCTGGAGGTCCAAGGACATGGCAGGATTGTATCTCATTGCATCATCAAAGCAGAGGACGACATGTGTCAATTATGGGTACTTAAATTCCCCACCTCTGAGGAAGCTCGCAATATTATTTCTTTTTCGTTCCAGAATTAAATCCAAGTTAAGCCAGTGTCGAAGGTCTAAGAATCTTATGTCTCGAGGCCAAACCAAAGCAGAGGAAGACATAAAGTCGATTATGAGTACTTAACTTCCCCAACCTCTGATGAAGATCTCCCTTTTTGTTCACCTTCGAACAACTATGGCGGTTTTAAAAAAATATTAAAATAACAAATCTATTTTGTAGTAGTCAAAATGCATCAATTTTACTTTCTACTATTTTTTATCCTATTTTAAAATGAAAAAGTTAAAAGATTAAATATATAATTATTTTTAATAATTAATTAAAAGCGTAAATTATATTAATGAAAGGAATAATAAATATACTAACTTATTGAGTAATAATATGTTATCTTAATTATTATCTTTAAATACTTTTGCTATTATGATGGTTTAAAATTATTTAGAATTGAAAAGATAACTAGATAATTATTATAAAGCTTGTTTTAAAAGAATAATTAAAATTTATATTTCAGTATTAGTTTAATCCAGTCTTGTTTTTTAGATGATGAATGAATGTAAATGTTTAGCTGTTTTTTAATTATATTCAATCTTTATTCTATCATCTATTAGTCAAATTATTATATATATTTTTAAAATGATACCTTATATGACTATGTGCTTATAAACGAGCTAATTTTACATAAAGTTATATTTTTGATATTTCCGATAAAATTTTAACTAAGCTTTTACTATTTAAAAACAAGTGAAATTTTTTTATAAGTAAAATGGTCGGAAAAATTAAATCTCATACTTAGAGAATTGATAAATAAAAAAGATTAAAGTACAAGATTAATTGCACAATAATTATTTTATTATCGTAAAAAAAGCCTAATGATTCCTTTTCATACTGCTAATGGCAAAATAATGCAATAAATTAAAATATTTTATATTTGAATCTATATTAGAAAAAATATTCAAACTTCATTATATTTTTACCTTATTTAAAAATTATAAATTTTTGAATAATCCTTGCAAATTCAAAATAGTGATATAAGCTTAAGAAATAAGTTTATTAAGTAAATAGTATAAAATCAGTTTAACTATTAATAACTAGGTATATGTATTAAATTACTTTAATTACAAAATTAAGTTAAAAGAATAGTTTTATGATTGAATTAAATGAATGTATATAGTACTTATATTCAGAAAGGAAAATTTAATTTTCTGCTTTAAAATTAAAGAGATATAAAAACATAATACATTTGCTTAAAGCATTTCTATTTAATTGATTAAGTTATAAAGCTTGAGTTAAATAAAGATATATTTGATAATATAACATAAGTAAATGCTAGAAAATTTTTCAAATTTATCATGAACTAATTTTTTTACATATTATATACTTTTATATGGGTTTATTAAACTGGCTTTCATTCCAGCTTTGTAAAAGAGTTCTTTAGTTGCCTTGAGAGTAGTTTGAGTATTCTAATTTTTTATTTTATAAACATATCCGCTCGTTGCAATACATTTTGCCTGACTTTTCTTATTAAAATCTTGTTATAATCCTTTGTGCTACTATTATTGGTATTATTTACTAAATATTGTTGTTGAATCTTCCTGAAATTTTTTTATAGCGAAATAAACGTTAGAAATTGCCGCATCGGACACATTTCTAAATTATTTTCATCTTCTTTTGAATTATTACAAAAAGGGCATTCGCTCCTTTCCAATAATTTTTTTTCTTTTAAGCATTCTTAGTTTCCATGTCATCTTGTTCTTAATCTGAAGATATATCATATTTCATCTTTTCTATATTTTTTAAATCTTAATAGTTTGATATCCTTTTATGAATTCATCAAATCAATATGTTCTATATTGTTAAATCGATACCATTTATTTCATTCTACATCTTCTTCTACCTATATTCTCATGTTTCTTACTAATGCTTTTCTTTAAATAAAGTAAACTTTTAATGTATAAGTTTAAATTAATTTTAAATGAGCAAAGGTAATTAAAGATTATATTGATTTAAATATAAAAATAAAATGTATTAAGAAACTAAACTTACTTAATATATTAATATTAGAAATCTATATATTTAAGAATCTAAATTTATCTCTAAATTAAATAGATTTAAATTGGGTGATGCATTTTAATTGTAATACTTAAAGTTATATTATAAATATCTCAACTAATTCTATAATAATAAATTCAAAAAATGTATTAAATAGAATCCTTAATGGAAATCAAAAAAGACAAATAAAGAAAAAGTAATTGATATGGTTTTAAAGTAATTTATGCTATATGAAATAGAAAATTTATACTTCCTCTTCAAATTGAAATAGATATCATTTAATTTAAATTCTATTTTTACAACTTTTTTATACCGTTTCTTAACAAATTTTCTTAAAGTATAAAAATGTAAATTTATTTATTCGTTTTAAACAAAAATCTATTTCTATTTTCCATTTTTATTCTAAACATAAATTTTTTCTTCCTCCAGCCTAAATATTTAGTCTTTTTAATCTAAATAAATCAAAATCGCGAATCCCATCGAAGCTTATCTTCTTTCATTTCTTCTTAAGGTAAACTTAAGTAAAGCTTTTAGAAAAATTACTTTTATATGTTGGTCTGAAATTTAAATATTTCAGTTTGAGTTACTCTAAGAAAGGAAATTCGCTTATAATTCTATCGATTAAAAAAAACTAAATGAGATGGCCACACGATTAACCCGAAACTCGATAAAAACTTTTTATTATTTTGCCGAAAATAAAAACGTAAAGTAATAACTTATCGTCTTTAAAAAATTAAGGTGTAACAACTGTAGATTGTATTTTAAATAAAGGAATAAATTTTAATTTATCGAAATGGTTAAAGAGAATAAATTGTATTCCAAAATATTTATTTAATTTTGTTCTTTAAAATACTATATCCTAATTAGAAACTTATATCTTTAACAGTAAGAAACTATTTTTACTTTATCTAATATTATCAAGTAATCCTGTAAGTTTGTGGTGCTCAATTAAGTGTCATTTTTATATAATTTTATATTAAAAATCTATTTAAAAATTTAGATAATTAGTATTTAAAAATTAACGCTTAATATTATAATGTAGTATACTTATTTTTATTAGCTATATATTAATTTATCTTTTGGTCTTTTTCTAATTTACATACTTTTGATGCATAATCTCAGTATCATTTTTAGCTTATTTCTTATAGGAAAATTTAGGTAGTTAAAAGATTTATTAATATTCTTCTTATATAAGAAAGCAAGAAAATATTTTTTTGTAAAATAGCAAAATTTACATTTTTCAAAAAGTAAATTAAAGTAAATTTTGCTAAATGAGTGCTAGTAAGCTTAAAGCATGTTTTTTATTAAAAAATGTTACTCTAAAAAGTTAACTAAAAGTGTTAATTATTGGCTTGCTAAACTATATAAAATTATCTTTTTTTTTAATTTAAATATATATATTAAAATACATATAATTTAAAATTATCATTTATACTAGTTAATTTATGATCACTTCTATTTTATTATACTATGTTATTTTTTTATTTTTTCTATCAATTTTAAGAATTAAAAGTTTAAATTAATGCATTATCAACACTAATAGAAAATATACAAAAATACATTTCATATTATTAGAATTTAGTTAAATAGCTATTATATAAATATTTCATTTTAATATTAGGCATTTCTTCAAGTTATTATTTTAATGCTTTACTTAAAAATGCAAAATAAAATTTTTGTAAACGTTTTGCAAATTTTTAAGGCACGTCGCGAAAGGCAGAAAAAGATAGAACAAAACTAGAAATTATAACAAAATTAACGCCTCTTCTGTGAATCTTTTGTGAGAATTAACGAGAAGCGCTTGTACTAGAATAAGAAGATAGAAAATAACTCTTTAGCGCAAGAAATTGGGTGGATAATATTTCAGGAGGTTAAGTTTCTGTAATGCACATAAATATCTAGAATAATAGGAAATTAGGAGGAAGTGTTGCAAAAAAAGCTGTCTAACGTGGATATTAACGTATTTAGACTTCCAAAAAACTAAATCACCTAACTTTTTTTAGGGTCTAAATTATATAAAATATTTTTATTATAATTAAAAAAATTTTGATTCAAAATGAAGTATAACTTGTATTTATAAAGATAGTAAAAATCATAGTTATTTAAATTGCATTTTACTATTTGCTTGAAGAACTATTAAGATGACCCAAAGCGATAGATAATTTATTTTTTACCATACATAAATTTCTTTTTTAGTTTAGAATCAATTTATAAATAAATTTGTCACAACTAGTTTCTTTTTTATGCAAAATTTTGTTTTAATAAAAGTGATTTTCAATGGTAACACAAAATGCAATTCCTTAATATTTAAGTCATCTAAAATATTATATAATATATCCTTTAATTAAATCAAATATAATGAATTAATCCTTCTTTTTATATTCTGTCTCAAAAATGAAGTGATTTAATACAGTTAAATGTAAAAAATAGATTTTAAGATCCATTCTTTTACTACTTTCAATGCTTATTTTTTGCTTTATAAATTTAGTACCATACTAATGCAAGCTAAATATGAATATAATATGGATTTCTGGAAAATTATATTTCTAACCAATTTTTCTATTTAAACCTAGTTATAACAAATGTAAAATCCCCATCTTTGAGATTTATATATAGAAGTGTTTTCAAACTTTTTGGATAATAAATTAACTAAAAAAAGTGATTAGGATTGAAAAGGGAAACTACTTTAATAATTTGAAAGAAAATCAGAAGTAAGAAGCTTGACAATATATATATATTCTTTATATTTCTATTACTAAGCAATAAACCTTATCTTATTTACATAAAAAATTAAGAATTTTGAATTGAAAAATTTGATAAAGAAGAAATTTAAAATTTGATTTGATTTTTAATGTTTTATGCCAAGAAATTTTTATTATGTCAGGTAGGGGATTCAAGCTATGGAAGAAGATAAAGAGAGATGCATAAAAAAACTACCTAAATGGAAGGCAGCATGACAGATAAAATACAGTTAGAATGATAAATGCAGGTGAGGAGAAGCTGATCGAATACAGCGACACTAATATAAAAAATAATTCGATAAAGATTTATATAAAAGAAAGTTTTATACGCTTGTATATAAAAAAGGTGGAAAATTTTTGATTTATAGACCAATATCACTATATAATCATATGCTAAAAATGATTGTCTTATTGTCATTTGAGCAATTAACCACAAGGTGGAAGACGAACTACAATATGGATTTAAGTGAGGAAAATTTACTTCAATTCATTTATTATATTTCACATATCTTCTCTTATTACTGAGTCAAAAGCTTTCTTTATGTCAACGAAACTTACCTTATTGATTTGTATTTATTACATAATAAATGCTTACATTTGGTTCTCGCTATTTTGTGTTTACCCATTATGGATTAAAATGATAGTTTTATTTGTATATTCTTTTTGAAAAATAATTTACTTATAAAAAATTCAAACTTAATAGATTGTTACACTCATAAATAAGATGGAGAAAAAATATCATTTTTATATTCTAAAATTCATCATTTATATTCATCCAATCGGCAATTTCTTGACTCTTAACAGATAACTAATTTTCTAAAGTCTAAATAACATCACGTCAATATTACACTTTATCTACCCATACCTATTGATAAATGTAAATTTAGTTGCTTATTAACATAAAAATTTATATTTACAATTCTAATTATGTTAAACTTTAGTATATGAAATTTGAAAGCTTTTTTGTTTCCGATTGATATTTATTTTTTTAAGATAATTATTTTTAGTTTTTTATCTCTCTTAAAACATTAAATAACCAAAAATTTATAATTGCAAATTTTTTCCTTTCTTGCATATTGATATTCTGATTAGGTATTGGAAAAATTGGTTATTATGGTAAATTACGTAAAACTTTCAATTGTGTAAACTGTTTTTTACTGTGAAATATAAATATTTTCAAAACTATAATTTTTCTACATTTTACCCTTTTTACTTCAATTTTATTTATGATATAAGATAGTAAGATGCTGTCAATTTTCTTTCCTTCTTTAGATGGAAAAACTAAGAGTTAACAAAATCATTAGTAATCTTTATTAACGAGCTTAAGATTTAATAAGACTATGAAAATTTTAAACTTGCAAACTCAATTTTAAGATCGGAATAAGTTCTAATTTTGTCCTTCTAGCAAATTAAGAGAGAATTTTTAAAAAAGAATTTATCGTAAAGAAATCTAAAATACTTTAAGTTGTAAACTAGAAGAGCCCTAAATACTCAGCAACTCTATGGAAATAGAAACCAACCTATAATATAAAAAATTCCCTTCCGAAGAGTAACATTAACCTGATAATACAAACAGGCCAAATATAAAGTAAGAAATTGCCACCAATTTAATAAAAAGAACAGAGAATAATAGAAATTAATGGGAAACTATAGTTAAAGTATATTGAACTTAAGAAAATTTACTTTATATATATTATTGGAATGTTAGATAGGTTTTAGGATTTAATTCCATCTACCAATTTATTACTTCTTTCTTACTTATAGATAGGTTTTTCAATTGTTTTCTTTCCAATCCCTGTCATCTGGATACAATTATTTATGTAAGCATTAACGAATGTAAATACTTTTAATCATTATCATGACTTATTGCTAATATCTTGAGATGTTAAGTGATTTTCCTATAACTATCTCGAAACAAACCATAAGCCATTTACAGGTCTCCAATAAATCCTTTCCGGTTCCTTTTTTGTGCAAAATTCAAATTAAGAATTTTATAGAATAGATGTATCGGACTACAATAAATTGGGCAAAGAAAGAATCTACTTTAACTACATAAAGCTGCCAATTTTCTATAAAATGATTACTGAGATTCAAATGATCATGAGCAGGAGTAGATTTCATCGATGTTCTTGAGTTTGATGGATTGGTTCGCCTAGAGAAGCAGAATCCATAAAGGATGACAATCGTAAAGTTTCTGGTATTTCATTCTTTCCTGAAACATGATATACATTGTTCTAAGCCCTAATCAAAAGTTCTCATTTACAAAAATAAATTCTAGTGAAAAAAAGTCTTACGCGGGTGAATTTTAGACCCCTTCTGAAAATACGCCAGAATTTGAATATCCTTTATTTTAGAATGCTTTCTTTATTTTAAAAAGAAATCCCAATACATTAAAAGATCTTCATATTTAAAAACCAATCAATGAATTCAATAAAAATGATTGGACTGCGATTTATAGTACAAATTCACGAAAAATAATAAAAAAAAGCAAGTTTCATGAAATTGAAGAATCAAAAATTTAGAAGTGAATATCTTTTATAAAGACTAAACTATTTAATTGTGGTGATTTCCTTAATGGTGGTACAAGTTAATTATTTATTATTATGTAAGCTAAACTGATAGTTAATATATATTTATTATAAAAGAATCATGAAATATTAGATTATTATCTAATTTAGTCGATTTATTCAAACTTTAAAATTTATTTTAAGCGGCAACCTTGATTGTCACTGCTTAACAATTAAAATTTAGAAAATGGATGAATATATCAACATGTAAGTAAACAATATTATTTTTGAGACATATTAATAAAGAGTTATGAGTAAGCTGCAGATTAATTACTAAATATTCGAACAGAAAAATAAAGAGAAAGGAGAATAAAAATAATAATATACTATTTAAGTTTGATTTAATATATTATCAAATATTAGCTAATTTCAAATAATTTGTAACATAAATTATGACTCATTAAATCAGTCATTATATCCCTTCTGGAAAAGTAATTTTGTTTATATAGAGCAAAGGCACATTTAAATATATTTTCGAATGCACTTACGATTTGGATCTACTTAGAATCTTTTTATTTCTATCTATTTTATTATTAATATAAGCAATAAAATCAATTTGATTATCTATTTTCACTTATAATATTTTTCTGCTACACAATCATTAAAAATTATATTAGCATCTTTTTAATTTAATCTTCTGTACTTTATTTTCTTTTTAATTTCAACAAACTAGTTTATTAAAAAATAGCAATTTTTTTTAATTTATATAGTTAAGTTAAGGTTGCTTAAAATCTTTTGTACAAAAATTTTATATTTTCAAAAAATTAAAAATTTCCTATAGTAAATAAGCTAAATCAATCAGAAAATATAATAGAGTTTAATTCTTTTATCATTGTTTAATTTTAAGCTTTACATACTTTTTTATTAGAATTTGAGAAATCATATCTAAGTAAAAAATTTTAATATCAAACTTATTTAAAAAATGTTAAGAAGCTATATAAATGGAAACAATAAGAAGAACATTAAAAAAATTAGTTATAGTAAAAATAATAATCTACTTAAGATGTAGCACTTATATATATTATATTCTTTTTATGCATGCTAGTATATATTTTTTAATATAAAATAAAATAGAATATTTTCTAAAAAAGCACCAAAAGACTTAATTATTTACATTTTATAGAGCTTTAAATAGCATTTATAAAAAATTATTTTCTATTATAAATTTTTATTTTGTAATTTAAGTAAAGCATTAAAATAATAACTTGAAGAAATGCCTAATATTAAAATGAAATATTTATATAATAGCTATTTAACTAAATTCTAATAATATGAAATTTATTTTTGTATATTTTCTATTAGTGTTGATAATCTATTAATTTAAACTTTTAATTTTTAAAATTGATAGAAAAAATAAAAAAATAACATAGTATAATAAATCAGAATTGGAGAAATGTGATCATAAATTAACTAGTATAAATGATAATTTTAAATTATATGTATTTTAATATATTTATTTAAATTTAAAAAAAAAGATAATTTTATATAGTTTAGCAAGCCAATAATTAACACTTTTAGTTAACTTTTTAGAGTAACATTTTTTAATAAAAAACATGCTTTAAGCTTACTAGCACTCATTTAGCAAAATTTACTTTAATTTACTTTTTGAAAAATGTAAATTTTGCTATTTTACAAAAAAATATTTTCTTGCTTTCTTATATAAGAAGAATATTGATAAATCTTTTAACTACCTAAATTTTCCTATAAGAAATAAGCTAAAAATGATACTGAGATTATATATTAAAAGTATGTAAATTAGAAAAAGACCAAAAGATAAATTAATATATAGTTAATAAAAATAAGTATACTATATTATAATATTAAGCGTTAATTTTTAAATACTAATTATCTACATTTTTAATTAGATTTTTAATATAAAATTATATAAAAAGGACACTTAATTGAACATCAAAAACTTACAGGATTACTTGATAATATTAGATAAAGTAAAAATAGTTTCTTACTGTTAAAGATATAAGTTTCTAATTAGGATATAGTATTTTAAAGAACAAAATTAAATAAATATTTTGGTATACAATTTATTCTCTTTAGCCATTTCGATAAATTAAAATTTATTCCTTTATTTAAAATACAATTTCCAGTTGTTACACCTTAATTTTTTAAAGACGATAAGTTATTACTTTACGTTTTTATTTTCGGCAAAATAATAAAAAGTCTTTATCGAGTTTCGGGTTAATCGTGTGGCCATCTCATTTAGTTTTTTTTAATCGATAGAATTATTAGCGAATTTCTTTTCTTAGAGTAACTCAAATTGAAATATTTAAATTTCAGACCAACATATAAAAGTAATTTTTCTAAAAGCTTTACTTAAGTTTACCTTAAGAAGAAATGAAAGAAAATAAGCTTCGATGGGTATCGCGATTTTTTTATTCATTTAGATAAAAAGACTAAATATTTAGGCTGGAGGAAGAAATAATTTATGTTTAGAATAAAAATGGAAAATAGAAATAGATTTTTGTAATTAAAACGAATAAATAAATTAACATTTTTATACTTTAAGAAAATTTGTTAAGAAACGGTATAAAAAAGTTGTAAAAATAGAATTTAAATTAAATGATATCTATTTAAATTTGAAGAGGAAGTATAAATTTTCTATTTCATATAGCATAAATTACTTTAAAATAATATCAGTTACTTTTTCTTTATTTGTCTTTTTTGATTTCCATTAAGGATTCTATTTAATACATTTTTTGAATTTATTATTGTAGAATTAGTTGGGATATTTATAGATTAACTTTAAGTATTACAATTAAAATGCATCACCCAATTTAAATCTATTTAATTTAGAGATAAATTTAGATTCTTAAATATATAGATTTCTAATATTAATATATTAAGTAAGTTTAGTTTCTTAATACATTTTATTTTTATATTTAAATCAATATAATCTTTAATTACCTTTGCTCATTTAAAATTAATTTAAACTTATACATTAAAAGTTTACTTTATTTAAAGAAAAGCATTAGTAAGAAGCATGAGAATATAGGTAGAAGAAGATGTAGAATGAAATAAATGGTATTGATTTAACAATATAGAACATATTGATTTGATGAATTCATGAAAGGATATCAAACTATTAAGATTTAAAAATAGAAAAGATGAAATATGATATATCTTCAGATTAAGAACAAGATGACATGGAAACTAAGAATGCTTAAAAGAAAAAAAATTATTGGAAAGGAGCGAATTCCCTTTTTGTAATAATTCAAAAGAAGATGAAAATAATTTAGAAATGTGTCCGATGCGGCAATTTCTAACATTTATTTCGCTATAAAAAAATTTCAGGAAGATTCGACAACAGTATTTGATAAATAATACCGATAATAATAGCACAAAGGGTTATAACAAGACTTTAATAAGAAAAGTCAAAATATATTGCAGCGAGCGAATATGTTTATTAAATAAAAAATTAGAATACTCAAACTACTCTTAAGGCAACTGAAGAACTCTTTTACAAAGCTGGAATGAAAGCTAGTTTAATAAACCCATATAAAAGTATATAATATGTAAAAAATCAGTTCATGATAGATTTGAGAAATTTTCTAGCATTTACTTATATTATATTATCAAATATATCTTTATTTAGCTCAAGCTTTATATCTTAATCAATTAAATAGAAATGCTTTAAGTAAATGTATTATGTTTTTATATCTCTTTAATTTTAAAGCAATAATTTAAATTTTCCTTTCTGAATATAAGTACTATATACATTTATTTAATTCAATCATAAAACTATTCTTTTAACTTAATTTTGTAATTAAAGTAATTTAATATATATACCTAGTTATTAATAGTTAAACTGATTGTATACTATTTACTTAATAAACTTATTTCTTAAGTTTCTTGCCTATTTTATTACATTAATTAAATTAATTTTTTTAACTTTTTTATTAAGATATAGTAGCTGAATAGTGATAGAAAAGTATTTACTGTTAATAAAATAGATAGAGCATAATTATATAACTATTAGTATAGTAAAGATATTTATATAAGTAAAAGTAGTTTTTTTTATTTTATTATCTTCTGAATGGGTTAATTAAGTCTTAAAAAATGTGGTAAAGTAAATATCGATTTTTGAATAATCGAAGATTATTCAAAATTTAAAAATTATAAAATAAAAGTAAAAATATAATGGATTTTGTATGTTCATTCTAATATAGATTAAAATAAATAAATAAATTTGATTATAGAACGCGTAGCACTCTCGTTGGTGCGCATCTCTTTAAAAAAAATGTTTCATACTGACAAGAATGTTTCTTACTGATAAAATTATCAGATACTGATAAAACTTGTTCAATACTGGTATAATTATTCAGTACTGATAAAAATGTTCAATACTGATATAATTTTAGAATACTCGTAATCTTTAATACTTGCTGGAGGTCCAAGGACATGGCAGGATTGTATCTCATTGCATCACCAAAGCAGAGGAAGACATAAAGTCGATTATGGGTACTTAGCTTCCCCAACCTCTGATGAAGATGTCCCTTGTTGTTCACCTTCGAACAACTATATTAAATATAATATATAAAATAAAATATTTTAATTTATTAAATTATTTTGCCATTAGCGGTACAAAAAGAAATAATTGGGTTTAATTTTACTATCATTAAATACCTTATTATTAGATTATTTTTAAAATTTCATTTAAATATCCAAATTACTTTAATAAGCATAAATCAAAAAATAAGAGATCGAATTTAAAAAACTAATAATTATCCTTATTTTATTATTAGTTTCTTATTGTAATTTTTTATATATTAATATAAAGTTTATAATTAAAAAAGTTTAGCTCTAATCCTGTTCTTTGTTCTTTTTAAATAAAATTTCTAAGTAGTAATTATAAGTCTCAGAGAATATAAATGTAGATAAATAGGTAATAATTATTATACATAGTATTAATTATTATTATTTTTATCTATTTACTAGTTTAGTTTTTTCAATATCATTCCCCTATTTTATACTTTTTAGTATTTTACTGAAAGAAATATTTCTGTGAGAGTATATTTTACAGTGTCTAGATTATTATTCTTTACCTAATTCAAATTTGTAACTAATTAGTATTTAATCTCAGACATAAAATAAAGCTATAAATTTAAAGTTCAATCTGCTATCTATATCTAAATGTATTATCGATATGCTTATTAGTCAAAAATGAAAAGACTAATAAATATAGAACTTATATATGAAAGGGGATAAACTCATAAGGTTATACTATAAACTTACTCTTTAGTATAAAATATAAATAATAAAATTGCTATATTTTATAACTATATTTAAATAATCTGCTATTTAATCATTCGTATGTAGTTTAAATACAGAGTGATAATACTAGACAGAAGATATAGATTAAGCTAAAAGGAAATTAGGATATTCATCATTAGTTATAATATTTAGGCTATTTTAAATAATTTAAATATACTAGCTAATAAAGTCTAAGATTAAAGAATAATAATTAACAGTAATTTTTAACTTTTTGATGTTAATCCTAGAAAGAAAATAAAATTTTTCTTTCAAACAATTAAAAAGTAAAGAGACTATGCCTTTTAGATAGAATGCCTAGCAGAAAATATTTAATTATGCTATAAAATATTTTTTAAGCTATTAATTATAATTAAAAATGGATGTAAAGTAAATAAAGCTTTATATTTAATATTCTAAGCGTAAGTTTAAGAAAATAATTAACTAATAATTATGAGATGCTTGTAAAATAAGCAGAGCCAAGGATAGTTAAAAATAGTTAGACTGAAATTTAGAGAACTGATTTGTAACTTGTAGTTTGCATTTAATGAGGTGGTTCTAATAATAAATACGAAGGAATTGTTGAATATATAAAACATGCAATGATTAAGGTTTATAAATGGTTAAGTTCAAAGACGGAGATATGATAATGTTAGTACTTTATTAATTATGAAAGTTCTTACTAAAGAGAAAGTTAATTGAATACACAATGACTAACTAGAATTGATATGATAAAAGCTTAATAGAAATACAAACTAAAGAGTAGAAATCCTTAATAAAAAATTATTAACTTCTAGTTAGAATCTTGAACCAACTCACATATCAGCTTCTAAATAAATTAAACACTCTCTTAAATCTATTAACTTCGATAAAGCTATATAAATAAACTTAGCTTAGTAAAATTTAGCCTAAATTAATTCTTGATTTTCAAATTATATTATTAAAAAGCCTAAATTTCTTTAACTATCTTAACATCCTTTTTACAACAACTTTAGAACTGAAGTAGTCAATTTTCTGATTTTTTTAAGATATTTAATAATTATTTTCTTTGTAAAGGCAAACTTATCAAAAACATCATGGAGCAAATCATTCAAGATTATATAGTTAGAGCAATAAGCAGCATCATTATTGATAGAAGCATAATGCTGCTCAGATTAAAAGGTTTCTTTCAGTAGCATATAACTAAAATTTTAATATTATTGATTTAATTTATAAGTTCCTTAGTTCATCAATTAGAACTAAGTATATAGATACTCTTCATTTTACAATCGTAATTAAAACAACTAAAATTATTATTAGTAATAGATTTGCTTGATATAATTTTAATACTGCTATTAATATATCTATAATTAAAGCTAAATTATTTAAATTCTATACTTTATGAAGTACTTTTTATTTTAATAGCTAAGATAGATTATATAGAGCTTTTTAAAATACTTTATAAAAGCATAAAAACTTAAATATCAAAATTTAAAGTATAAAAATGAATCATTTTAGAATCTAGATCTATCAAAGTTTAAGTTTATTTAACTGATATTTTTAATAATTAACTACATAAATAAGAACTGTCTATTTAGAGTTTCTTGAATGAAATTAATACTAATATTTAAAATGTGAAAGCTTATAAGAATAAAGTAAAATATTCAATGAAGACTAAAGAAGCAATTTTATGCTTTATCAATATCTTGCATTTGGCCTATATTTTTCCTGATATTTATAATGTAAAATTCCCAATCTTATTCTAATTTTCTTAAGTTAATTTATAATATATATAGTTCATATAGTTTTACATAAATTTTGAAGTATCTTAAAGCTTTCATTTATTCAAATTACAATTAATTAAAGTCTTTATGTTATAATTCATTTTATGAACCTTTGGCAGGTTTTCATCACAAAGTAGCATGAATTCTAATTTTAAGTTATTTAATTTTTGGTAAAACATTGTAAGATATTATTTCGAAGCAATTCGGAAATTTCTTTAAAGAGTAAATGTAAATTTTTAAAACTCTTTATTATGCTTTATAAATTTTTTGTTTAACTTAAAATGTAAGAATCAAAGAATAAATATTTTGGATTTTTGCTCCTTATCAATAATAATTTTTGAGTTAATACTTTTGATTTATTCTAAATCTTAAAAGGTTATAATCTTCTTCTTTATAACTCTAAAAAGCTTATATTTATAATTATTATTGATTCATTAATTCCTTTTATAATTTAAAGAATACACCGTTTTTATAATTTATTTATATTTTATTTGATTATCTACTATGTCATTAGGTATATAATAAAAGCAAGACATTATAGTTTGGAAATGATATATTAACTCAAATATTTCTTAGTATATAATTAATTTAATTTTACACTTTTACTTATGTCTAAATGCTTTTAACACTTCAAAATTTTATAAATTTAGTCGTTATTTTCTTGCTTATTAATCGTCTAAATTTTATTTATTTTGTAAACTTACAATCTTGTTTATTTACCTAGCCTCACTATTACACTTTTATCTATTAATACTCTATTTGTAGATAAACATAACATTGAATAAATAATTGTATATTAATAGCATAAATTATTTATATTTACATTTCTAATTAAATTTAGCTTTAGTGTATTAAACTTAAGCTAGCTTGCAATATAATTGCATTTTAAGATATTTTAATCTCCTTTTTTCTTAAGATTTCATCTCTCTTATTATCTAAAAATACCATAAATTTTCTGAAGGATATTTATTCAATCTACTATTTATTCTGATTAGATATTGTAAAAATTGCTTATTATGCTAAAAAACTAAGAATAGATAAGGAAATAAGAGTATGTGATACAAATAGATATTTCCAATGTTAACAAGAGGGGTAAAACAAAAGAAGCATCTTTAAATTACTAAGGATAACTAAAAATATCCTTATATCTAAGTACTAAGTAAAACATTCCTTACTTAGTAATAATTAGATAGTCTTCATTTAAGTTAAGCTCAAATAAGTGAATAATCGAATCATAAAATAGATAGTTCTATATTTAGTTAGCTCTATAGATGCATTATTAAAAGATAACAAGATTCTTACTTAAAAATAAAGAGCAAATATTAGAAAGATTGAATTGAGGTAAAGTAATTGAAATTAGAAAAGAAAGACAAAAAGGTTCTTGGGAGTTTTATCGAAAATTAAATTTTAAGTTCTTGCTTTTTAAGATGTTTTAAGTTAAAAAAAGGCATCTTTTCTTAAAGATTCAAGATAAATAATTAATTAGGCAAGAATTTTAAATAATGTTAATATACTAAATCCGCAAGCTTTCTTTTATGACATACTTATAAATTAGATTTAGCAAAGAACAAGCTGATATAATAATTCACTGATTGAAATACAAATTTAAACTTATAGCAACTTATACTTAGATCATGTAAATAATAATATTGCTTTATCAATAAATGTATAAAGAAACTACAAATGACTAGTAATGGAAAATCCTCTTAATTTAATTTCGGTTTATTTATTATATTTATATAATTAAAATCTTTGAATTTATGAATACTCCATTCTCAGCTAGTCATTATACATCTGTTTTTCATTTCACTTTCATGTTATTGTAATAGCTTTATTCATATTACGATTTTCTAAAATATTCATAATTTAAAACATTCAGTTAAAATTTTTCACATCTTAGGACATATAAACTCATCACTCTAAAAAGTTAGATATTCGTATTCATATCTTTAAATTTAGTTTCTTACTTTTGCTTTAATAAAGAATGTAAAAATTTAATTCTTGATACCCTTAATTTAAATATAGGAATTAAATGATTATGAGCATGCACTCATTGATAATATAATCTAAAAGCCAACTAATAGCATATGTATATTCATAAGTGTCTTTTAAAGAAAATTAATCACTTTACCAGACCAATATCACAATGCAAGAAATTCGAATTTTTAACACTGCATCAACAAATAGATACAGCTCTTAGAATTGTTCAAGCTACAAAAAAATTAAGATGTAAAAAGATTGGAAGACTTAATTGAAATGAAAAAATAGCAAGATAGAAAACTCCAATAAAAATGGAATACTTGTAAGCCTTACTAAGCTTTTATAAGCCTTCAAATTGTACTGCAAGAAGATAAACTGTTTCTTACAATTTTATTAATCTTAATATGAGAAAAAGAAAAACCATATGTTATCTATATGCTATATATCTTCGCAAAGTTTGCTTTGTTATAGCTTCTGGCTGAGCTTTAAAAATCTAGGTAAACAAATTTGTTTTTCCTGTGATTAACTGAGAAAATTTTAAGCTATGTTGTCACTCTCAAATTTTAACTATACTACTTGGCATTTTCTTATATACTTTAAAGCATGTGAATAGTTCTAAAATGGAATATATCCTTTAAAATTTGGAACTGAAGGACATGAGCATTTACTTTTATTTAATTAGATGAATCAGTAGTAGAAGCTTAAATAAAAGCACTTAACGATTAGACTATTCGCATACTACTCATTCAGAGCTTGAACCGCGTTGAATATTTTTAAATTGGAATACAACTCTTAGCTCTGCTTTTAATTAATTAAATTGCTTACTTTTAAAGACTTCATGGCTACTAGTTTCTTCGAAGCTGCTATTTTCTCTTGTACTATTTTTAAGGCTAACTCAATTAAAACATTTTTATATCAATTTTTATTTTTCGTATCTAGCTTTAAGGTTTTACAACTCCACCCCAGACTTTCTTGTTTTTTTCAAAATAAAAATGTTGAGATCTATTTTAATTTCTTGGCTAGCTTTGCTTTTTTTACTGAATTAAGTTAATCTAGACTTATTATCTTAAAAAATTAAAATTACAGCTAAAGAGTCTTTTATTTTTGAAAGAAAAGGAAGCTAAGTATGCAAAAGTGACTTCTCAATAACTCTTTAATATTGATTCAAAATTTCTAAAGCTGTAAATAGTTTCTTAGTACGTTTCTATAAATTTAGATTTGCTTGTTTATTTAATTAATCTTCTATCTTTGCCTTCTAGAGGCAAAACTATCTCTTGCTTGTACTTTCGCTAATGAAAATGATGGTATGCTAGGAGTAAAAATCACACCCTTCTTACATATTTACTGATTAATTCTAGGACTATTCATTTCTTTCAGCTACAAACCTTTATTAAATTCTACTGTTTTATAGAACTATATTAAGTCTAAGGTTAAAAATGCTATCAAGAATGCCTTGCATATTTAAAAGTTAATGCGCTACAAAAAAATCTTTTTGAGAAATCTCATTACACTTAATGTAGCATTTAGGCCCATTTTAGTTTAAACCAAGACTGACTCAATGTTAATTCAATAAACTGCTTCTTTATTTATAATAAATCAACTTACACTTAATTTACATCCTGTTCATACTCTATAATTCCTGGTTTAAACAAAGGTAAATATCAATCTCTTCTTATAACTCTTATTTACTGAGAGATTCTAATTCTAAGAAAATAACTTTATATCTTATAATGAGATAATTGGTGATTTAGTATAATTAATCAAAAGCAGAAGTCTTATGCGAAAAATCATAGTTATTAAGTTCTTTTTAGCAAGAACTAGTTTTATTTAGACTTTGCTTTATTAAATTTTCAGGAGTAGAAATATCAGTGCACTATTTCCCAGAAATCTATTTGTAGAAGCATCTTAGTAGATAAAATAATCTTCTTCAGTATCATTTTTGAGCTTTTAAACAAAGCTAAGACTTAGATTCATATTTACTGAGTATTTTTGGGTTTGCTAGAATTTTGATATTTTCCATTTTATTTAGTTTATTTGATTTCTAACAAAAACGAAAGCAAAATGATTAATAAAGTCAAAAAGCAACTTGCTTAATCATAAAGTGGTAAATATATAGGGTAACTAGATATTAATAACAGTAGTCTGTTTCTTTTATATCTTTAATAGTTGAGAGACATTAAATTTCTTGTCCATTTGCTCATGCTAGCATTTATAGTTTATATTTTTATAATAAGATAAAAATGATTTCTCAATATAAGGTATAATCATAACTAGATCTATAACCTTCTACTATATAGTAATAAATATTTTACTTAATTAAAGAGACTTTACTTTTTTAATAAATATAATTAAAATAATTATAAAGGAACATTGACATTAAAATAGGATAAATGTAAGAAGTTTACTCATTTTCTGGGATTTATAACCCATTTCTAAGTAGCCGATTTTTATCAATGATAGAACTACTTTACTCTCCAATCTACTCTTTTCTACTGTTCTAATTCCCGATTAAGTGTCAAATTCTTCTTATATATAATTCTCTAGGGATAGCAGAACATCTTCCTAAAATATTATGATATTTTCTTTTCTAATCAGTATAATCAGTATCTATCTTCTCAATAAGTTCTACCTATTATAGAAAAATTAGGACTGTTGATAAAGGTGCTTTTCACTTCTCCAAGAAATAGCATTTCTTCGTAACTAACCTATATAATTTCTTGAAAGTGCAGGAGCAATATCTTGTTCCAGATCTATTTTATCCTCTATTTCCTGTTTTTATGCTTATCATTTTTTGATTTTCAATTGTATTTTTGCTCTTATACTTTTTCATGCCTATCTCCCAGTTCTGTTAGCTTTTATTGCTAAATTTTAGATAGTTTGCTCTTGTTTTGTGATATGCTTTAAATGGGTACAGATCTCATTTTCAGACAGATATCTTGACTTTTTCTACTGTTATATTTAATCTCTTCTTTAACTTATATGACTAAATAACTTTGTTCTATTTTTATCTTTTTTGTATCAACTTCTTCTTTATTATAGTATAAATAATTAAATGCTTGAGCTTTGAAAAGCTAATTATAGATATTAAGATAACAGGTGTTAACAACATCTTAAAAAAATTAGGACCAGGGAAAGGATTCCTAAAAAGTTGCCCTTAAATCAAAAGTTCATCACTGAAGAGAACCTATAAAATAGGCTAAAAATATTATACACTTGGGAGACTCAAATTTCACCGCAGAGTAGTAAATAAGATATGTTTAACTGATAAAAATGGAACTATTACTCTTTTTAAGATGAAGGAGTTTGATTAGAAGAAAGTTAATGACAATGTAACGGATTTTAAGGAGTTAGAGCTTAGAAAGGGGAACTATCTTCTTCAATTACTCCTATGCTGAATAAGTTTTCAATGTTTTCAATTTTCTTTTTGTTTTCTTTTTGAGAATTATCATCTTAAGTTTATATTCTTTATTTAATTATTTTTCTAACTTTATAGTGCTTTACTTAATTTACTTTTTTAACCACGTAAGATGGAAATAATTATGTCTGCTCAATATTAGCTTGGTACTACTACTAAAAGTTTTAGATATCATTTTAATCTTCTTACAAGATTCTAATATTTAAAGATTTAGACCTTTACTTCTTTAAAGGCTTATCAATTGTATCAGGATTATTTTGTCCCTTTAAAGTATCCACTAAAAGATCTTTATTATATTACTTATTTATTTCGCTTCTTTCGACTTTCGGCTTACTTTTTGTTACTAAGTACTTTTATAATTAATTTGCTTATTTTAAGCCTTCTTATTACTGTCTTTACTAGGGATAGATGCTTTTAACAGAGGTAATTCTATTTTTAATCAAATTTTTTCATTTTTATATTTCTACTTTCTTTATTTGCTAAATATTTTCAGGTTCTGACTTTTTTAACTTTAGATTGTCTTATTAAAGACATTTTTAGAATAGCTGATCACAGTTTGTTGGGTTAGTAGTTTTTGTAAATTTGATACGAGATTGAAGTTAGAAGATATTTTAAGAATTTTCTGATGTATTTGAGTCTTCAATCTAGGCGAAATCTGGATTTTTTTATCTTTATTTAGAAAACTTAAGCTAAAAGACTTTTAAATTTTATTGGTTTCCAATATGATCAGAATTCTGACTTGAATCTAAAAGATTTTATACTTCTCAATTGTAGTTTTAATCCTATTGCTTGCTCTAGTTTTATTAAGTTTCTTAAGGCTTCTAAAAGCCTTAGATTTTTTTATGCTTTATTTTCTTTAAAGCATATTTAGAAAAACTAGTTGAATTTTTGTTTGAGCTTGACCTAAGTTAACAGGTTAAAGGACTTTTATCTCTTTCATATGTGGATAAACTTGTCATTTCTTGAGCATTGGATATGTTTAAGTCATGAAGTTTATGAGTTTTTTTCTTTTAGCCTGTACTAATATTTTTTGTGCTCTAGTTCAAAAAACCTAAAATTGATTGATCTTGAAAATTTTGCGAGTTATAATTTAAATTAGGCAGCTAGTTGTCACTATGAGATTAATCGTTTTTTGTATCTAAATTTTTATTTTGCAGTTAGAATATGTCAACTGATTTATTTAGGCTTTACCTTACATCATACATAATTTTATATTTATTTCCTTGTAAATTCTCTGAGCTAATGGGAACTTAAACTCTAGATTCAAACTTAGGTTATAAAGCCTATTGTCAATTAAGAGCTCTATCGTAACTTTTATTTAATTCATTTTATTTATGAATTTAATTGCTCACAATCTGCAGCTGCTTTTAAGACTCATTTTTCTTAGTGAAACATTTTGTTACTAAAGAAGTGGAAACGGTTTGTAGAAGCTAATTTTCACTATCAGTGAGCTTGTGAAGCTTTAACTAACCTTTTTATGTATTCTGTTACTTTATTGTTCTTTATTTAGATAAAATATTTGGTGTTCATTTAGCTTGCTGTTTCATCTTTTTATTTTCTTTCATTTTATATAAATAGAAGTGTATTTACTCGCAAAACATGTTTAAAATGTTAAAATTTTAGTTTTAAATTAAATAAAATTCTAAGCTTCTCTCTATTTTCCTTGGCCCTAACTAGCAAAGTTACAATTTCTTGTTAGCTTTAAGAAGATCTCCTTACTATTTTAACCTTTATCATTATCTCATTTAAATATGATAGTTTGCTTATTTCTGCATCATAAGTATGGTGTATTTGAGCTACTTGATTTCATAGTTTTACATATATCAATATAAGATATTTTTCAAATACTCCATCACTTGAGTGATATTTAATTTATTTCTACTGATTATTTATTTAAATCCCTTCTCTCTAATTAATTACAAATGAGCTATTCATTTTCTATTTAATAAGATGATAAATCCTCTTTGCTTTCCTAAGTTTTGATTTGCTATTATGAGAATTTCTTTTCATATAAGCTCCTAATTTAAAAACATGGTTTTATAGTTTAAAAACCTTAAAAATTGCTCTTAAGCATTTCATATTTGGATATAAAAGTAGCCTCTCATTTCAAAGTAAGAATGCTTATAAGTATATAATTTAGTTATTTATATATAGTATACTCTTTCTTTATCCCTTTCACTAATCTATATGATTATCTTTCCAGTCTTAACACTTAACTTTTAAGTCTTAGACATTTAATTAAAATACGAATGAAGTTACTAGATCATTCTACCCTTAGTTTGATTCAATATTTTTGATAAATTTATTATTTCTGCTGATTTTACTTCAATAGGCTTAAAAGACTACTCACGCTTAAAGTGTCTAAAATATAAGTATAAAGGAGGGATATAAAGATGATCATAATAAGCAAGAAATATAGAGTAATCATATTTGATTGTCTAGTAGAGTAAGAGAGTTAATATCTAAACGTAAAGTAAGTTATATACTCTAAGCGTAAATTTATAAGTATGAGACTTAAAAAAGAAATAGTAAATTTATCTAAGGGATAAGTACTCACAGAGAGCTATCGTTTTATTCTGCAAAAGCAAGATTGTGGATATATAAACATGACTTGTCATTTTTTTAAGTTGGGATAGAATTTTAAAATATTTGCTCTGTGAACACTCAAAGCAATTTTAGTATGAGATTATTATTTAAATAAAGCGATCGAATTACTAAGAAATAAAGTATTAAATTACTCAATTTTTATTTAAAGGAAATGTATATAAAGCTGATTAAAGGTATAAGACACTACAAGAAAATCCCTGGAAGATATAGAATAGAATGAATCAATTAAGGAAATTAATAAAGATAAAGTTAAAAGAATTTAAAAGCCTATAATGGAAGTAAGTATTATAAAGGGTATATGATTCTATATAACATGAAAATAGAGGATAATCTTATAAAAAGTGGAGAATCATTTAAATTATTAAAAAGAAAGGAATATATATACGTATAACTAATATCATTGCTCATACTAAGATTATAAGGTACTAGTTTTATTTAAATTAGTAGTGCTTTAAAAAGGAAAATGCCTTTATGGACTGATCAACTAAATTTAAGGATTTTTGAAATAAATAGAAAGTCTGCAACTTTAAATTATTTGTTTTTAATCAAACGTTAATGCTTCAAACTTTTAATGCTTTACTAAGTTTAATAGATAAGCATCAAATCAATTTTAATAACAAAGCTATAAAAGGGAATTAAAATGGGATTTAAAATAGCAAGAGAAAGAAAAGCTAAAATAAATTAATGAAATTTAACTAGTATGAAAGGAATAGTTTAAGTACTTAAAAGTTTTACTAGCGAATGTATAAAGTGTAAGTGATTTAACTAAAAATAAGCAATAAGCTAAGTAATATGGGATTTAGGAATAAAATTTTGGATGCTATATATTTTTATTATATGAGCAATGGTTAATTTTTTAATATCATTAGGGTAAACAAAAATTATTAGTTAAAATTAGACTTTTAAATAAATAAAAGTATATAAACTTTAGTAATCAAACAGATTCATAAAGCTTATGATTAAGTTCTAAATTAAAATTATTTCTCATCTATATAATGTTAACACTATTTTTGATATTGTGCTCTTGAAAGGCTTGCTACAACTAGAATGCCTTTTGAATAATTTATTAAGCTTATATCTTGCTTCATAATACTTTTATAACTTCTAAACCTTCCATATGTATAGTTCTTCAATTTTCCCCAACTTTGAGTAACCATTAAAAAAGGATACTTATATCTTTATTCTAGCTATAATAAAAAAAATTCTTCATCCTTCTCTATTTATTCAATTCGTTCCTGTTGTTCCTATTTATAAAAAAGGTATTACCATATAATTAATAAGAGTCAATTTGCATGGAAAATTATAACTCTAACAACAACAAAAATTGAAAGGAGTTAAAAGATTGGACTTAATCTTAAACAACTTAAGTTGATTAAAGGTGCAATAGCAGTAAAAAAGATTAATATTATGAATCATTTCCTATATTAGAAGACTTTATAAAATTTTAGATTTTGTAGGTAAAGAATAGCATCATATGGGTTATATTTCAAAGCTATTAGGGAATATTAATATTTAAGCATCTCAATTAAAAATGAAATTAAAAGGAAAAAAATATGAAGGACAACTATATTTTAAGGGAAAACTATTCCAGGTAACTTTATTGCTTATCGAATTTCATAATGAAGAGTGAAAAAATATGGGAGTATTTGATTTTATTCTAGTCAAAAGCATTTAATTTGCTAGGATAGAAGCTTATCTATCTCTAATAGACTTTTAAATAAGATTATGAGTATAAATAAAGCATTGCAATCTATACATTTGGCTTAAATAGTTAGAATCATATTTAATTAGATTTGCAAATACTAAATAACTTTTATAAAAAGAGAGTAGTTAAAGGGATAAACCTGCCTTACTTTAAAGTTGAGGATTGCTTTAGTTTAAGCATTTGGAATCATTTTTATAGAAAGTGTTATTTTTAATTTCGAGTAAATAACTAGGAAGAAGTATCTATTATTCCTATATATATAGTAATATTTAAGATTGATGGTATCTTAAACTTATAGCATTAAAAACATGAAATAGATAAACCTATAGTTCTATATAACAACTAGCTTAACTTTACCTATAAAGATTAAATAATTTTTTACCCTAGTTAGATTAAATAAAATAGAAATTATCTTGATAAGCACTCTGGTTTATAATCAACAAATGTTGTTTTTTTCTCGCACAAAAAATGTAAAGGTTGATGATGTTTTTTGGGAATCAAATTTTTTCTTATATTTAGCTATTCTTAAATAAGGTAGAAATAATACCTTTACTTTTAGATGAAAATTGTTTTACTATTAAAGTAAATTATCCTTAGTAAATTGATACTATAATTGACTAGATCTATTAAGTATAATTATTGTAATTAGTTTATCATTTATTTCATTAATAAACCTATATAAAATAAAATTAATAGGAGTTTAGTATATTATAGCTTTTAATTCTTAAATGTGTAATATCATCTAACATGTAGAATTTAAACTAATTAGTTCACTTATGGATAGATAACTTATTAGATATTTTAAAAAGGTATTTGCATTAATTTGAGGAAGATTGAATTAAATATTAGATATAGTTAGTGATTGTAGTTTCATTTTTAGTTTATAAAATAAAAGAAATAAGTTCAGTTACATTGAAATAGGATGTTTATCTATATCTGATAAATTTTCTGTTCTATTATCCTTTTTACTATCTATATTATAATAATATAAAACGGATGGCACCGCATCAGAAAAATTAGTAGGCAATCTGGTGTAGTGTATACTGCATTGCGAGTAATTTCGCACTAGATACCATAATGGGAAAGAGTGGACAAGCTCAGAAGAGACAAGCCTAATTAACCCGAAAGTTCTTTAAAGCAGTACGAAAGTTTGGCTAACTGACCTGCTAATGCTACTTACTAATTCTTATTTGGACCTAATTCATGAAGACTGAAGCATTTGATTCAAGATTTAAGAATAATTTTTAATAAGAAGATTCCTCATTTGGAGAAGCTGAAGTGACTCTTTAGACGAATAGAATGAAATTAGGAAGCATGAGAACATTTATTCTTTAATATTAAATATTAATACCGAAAGAGCTGCGCACCAACGAGGTGCTACGCGCTCTATAATCATCCTTATGTATCAACATATTAAAATAAATTTAATAACTGCTTAACTAAACTATGAATGCTATTTTATTTTAAGATTTTATATTATTTTATTGATTTTATTTAAAGGATTTTTTGCCTTATCTAGTGATATGTTTTATTTCTAATCTTCAAGATTGATTCATCTTAGAAAATAATCTCTTTATTAGTAATTTTTATAAATAAAATACCTTTTTACTTATTATATCTGCTTTTACTAACTTCTTCAACTTTTACCTAATAAAGAGCTTTATTTCAAGTCTCTTTACTTTTAACTTTTACTAAAACAAATAAAATTAAAAATTAAGAAGAAAACTAAATGTAAGCATTCGTTGCTAAGTAGCATCTTTAATAGCTGTAAGAAAGGAAAAGCTAGAAGTTAGTTAAGAAAGTTTAAGTGATTATTCTATCTATTAGAACTAAGATTATAAAAAAAGTTAAAAGTTAAAAAGCTTTGTTAAAGCCTTAGTAGTCAGCCATCAGACCTATTCTATCAGCTTGTCTCCATTAGTTTGTCTTGAATTTTTACTAGGCTTAGTTAGGCGGTGTAGCACTTCATTAGCGCACCATCCTTTAATATTCTGAATAGTTTTCATCTTGCATGTAGTCCTAATTATTTCTCCAAGGATTAAGATTTGAAATAAAGAATTTTTTTCTATAAATTTTTCCGCTTTATGTTGGATATATCCTAAATAGTTTTCTAAAAATATCTTATTTATTCTTTCTTTAAATTTCGCTTAGTTAGTAGCAGTACTTTCATTGGTGTTATTTATTGCACACTTAGCATTTTATTCTTCTTTTAAACTATTATTCCTGTAACACTTATTTAATTTAAATTTACTACTTATTTTAAATAAACGTTTACTGTTTATTTTAATTTGAGGCTTCATTTTCTATTTCCATAGGATCTGATTAATTCTGTTAAAACGAAAATGGCGTAACCTGAGTCTATTATTAAATTTAAAGAATTCTTTGTTCCAGTTTGTTTTCTATTTCTTATGATTATTAATATTGTTTCTCAAGTAAAGACGTTATTAGTTTTTCTAATTTTTTTACTTTATCAGTAAGGTATCTATTTTTAAACATAAACTCTTTTAATAACTTAGATAATATTTCTATTTGAGTTTGTGTCGGAAGTTTTTTTAATTCTGGATTTCCAAGTGGTTAATGTTCATCATATCAATCATATTTCTCACTTTCACTCATTGTAATTATTTCGCTTTTTTATTTTTTAGAGAATTTTCCTGTTTAAATGTTTTGTTCAAAGTTCTGTTATTTCTTAGAAGCCATTTTATATATATATAATAATAGATATTTCTTTATGCGATGGAAAAAAGAAAGAAGATGTAAGAAACAAAAAGAGAAGAGAAACTTTACATTGTAAGCTTAAACTTATATAAAATAAGTAATAGAGTTAAATCAGAATTTACATACAATAAATCTATTATTAAAGTGAATTTATTAATTAGATAGTTCTTTAGAATATAAAGTATTCTAAATTTAAGGATTTATTTGTCCTAGGTTGAGTTAAAATAGTTAGATGTGCATCGTGGAATAAAAAAATAATATACAAGTTTATGTAAAATAAAGGCTATTTTAGTTACTTTAAATAAAGAAGTTAGATTAGAGAATGTGTAGCACCTTAATGGCGCGCAACTCTTTAATATAGATTTTTAAAGTCAAAATTTTTTTTTCGGAAGGAAGCCATCCACAGTGTTAACCTCCTTTTTGAGTCTTGTCTTTTATAGAGCGTGATCAGAATGTTCCCTTAAAAACCTTAAGTGTCTAGCATCCTTCATCAATAACGTTGTTTGATGTCTCTTTAGGCTTTATCTTCTCTCTTTACCAAGATTCTTGTTCGGTTCTTCGCCCATGGGTACTTTTTGGTACCAGATCTTAAGTCAAAGTCTGTTGGTGGATATCTCCCACCCTATTTATTTATATTTTAATAAAAAAAGTCCATATAATAATCATTTATGCATTCAATTAAGCACAAATAAATCTTAATTTTAATAACCTTTTTACAAAAAATCGAAACTAAAATAAGTAGGGATTTATTTGATAAAAATAGATGTTTTTAAGTTAATTTAAAATGGTTTTATATCGTGAAAGCATTAAAAAAAATCTGGATTTTTCGCGGCTCCAAAAGGTAGGAGTAACGACATCCTAGGATGGCTTCGACCTGGAAAAGGAGATCAAAAAAGTCAGCCAATATATCAAATCTCCCACTTCTGAAGAAAAATTAAGAAAATAGGTTTAAAGTATTATGCGCTCGGAAGTCTTGAATCTCACTACATAATAGTAAATAAGCTACGATTAGTTTATTAAAGTAGTGCTGGACCTCTGGCTAGAAATAAAAAAACTGAAGAAAGATAATAAGAAGTTAATAGAAAAATTTGAACTTGGAGTGAAATAGAATTGAGATCATGACCTAAGAAAGAGACCTTAATAGGAACTATGAAATTATTCAATCAATATTCAAAACTTAAAGCAAGTGCTAAAAAACTTAATTGAAAAGAAAGAAAATAATTCTTTAAATAAGGAAGAAATGAATACAGATTAAAAAAAATTTTAAATCTTCGAAAATTTAAAAACTAAAAATTAATGCAAACGATAAGAACTAAAACTCTTAAAATTAACCTTGAATATTCCATAATAAAATCTTATGTATAAGAATATTTAGAAATACTAATAGCTAAAAAAGTAAAACAAGAGTATGTTAGGATCTGACAAAAGATAAAACAATAAGATTAAAAAATATTCAGAAAGATATAAACTGAAAAACATTTAGAATAAGAGAAAAGTTTCTAAAAAGAGTAAAAAAATGATTCATGCATTTATGAATTTTTGTAAGATGCTTATAATGAAAAATCATTTAAATATATAATTTTAAAAAAAGTTTGAAGAACAAAAAAAATAGCAAATAAAATTAATTTATTAATTTAATTAAAAACACTAGAAGGGAAAAAATAATTAATTAATTTCAACTAAAAAAGTTTTTGGACCAGAAACTCCTTTCCGATTGCACGACCCGACACTCTCTTTTTATGGAATAACGGAGATATCCTGTTGTGCTCCAGGCACAGCTGCTAGGGAGCTCCATCGCTATGAGCAGCCAGGCTTCAAGCCCCTACCAAGAGCGGATAATCTCAAAGACAGTGTTCTCTTCAGAAAATGAATCTGACCAGGGACTTTCTCAGCGACAGGAAAGAAACTTGTTCCTAACCATAAAACCAGAAAATGTTGTCACGAAGGTCATTCTCAGCTCCCACCATCTTTTCAATTATATATAAGGGAAAAAATATTCATAAAAAGAAATATAAATTTAAGAAAAAAGAATTGAAATAAAAAAATAAAGATCAAGAAAAAATATAACTCCAAAAGAAAAATATTTAGAAAAATGTAAGAAAAATTTAAAGAACTGGAAAAAAGACTAAAAATATAATTTTTTAAGTCATGTTGTATTGGTACAACAATAACTTAAAAATAATCATTTAGAAAACTATTTTGCTTATTGCTTTCATTTCTATGTTTATATCCACGTTCTTTTCCTTGAGGTAAAATCCACTTGAAATCTCCTTGATGTACTTCTTTACATTTTATTTAACTTACATAAATTTTTCTGTCTTCATAACTGATAACATATTTTCCTCCTCTTAGTCCTATCTTTATTTAGTATCATAATTGGCCTTTAGCTGTGTATTCCTCTATCCACTATTCTTGATTAAATATTATATTCAGATATTTTATATTATTTCCCCTGCTTAGTATCTTTTATTTATGAATTAGTAACATGAGTTTATATGCTCTAAATTTATATTATAAATTTCTTTCTTTTGTAAGCTATTAAAGGATTTCTAGTAATTTGTAACTAACAAAATAAATGAGTAAAATTACCTTAGAAAAACTTTTATGATATGTCTAAATATAAATTCAGAACTATATAGTTAGTCTTTTAGTATATTCAAAATCATAATTAGTTATAGTTAAGTTTATTAAACAAAAATGAAAGATTTAGATTAAATTTTTTCTACTAAATTAAAATTTTTAATTAGAAAGTTATAGAAAGGGAAGACAGATATTTTTTAATTATTTAGTATAGTCAACTTTATACTTGAGAATTAGAGCAAAAATAAAGGTTCATAAGAAGGCTAAATTAAACCTCTTCATTTAATGAGGTTTAGATATAAGTCTTGCATTAGTAAAATAGTCTAAGTCAATAAAGCTTTAAACCTTTTTAATACTTTAATATGGTTTTAATTTTTTGAAATCCTGTTTTCAGAATATGAAAATAAAGATTGATGATATTAGTTATAGAGTTATACTGAACTGCAAAATAAAAATATTTTATTTAAATAAATGAAGTTATTGTTTGCTAATGATTTTCTAGATTTTTTGCAGCTCAGCAAATCTTGATGCTATTTCTTCTTTAATTTTGTTTCCTATTTATTTATCGTATTGCTCGATAGACATTAGGTATTCCAGGAATTTTTATCTTTCTTCAATCTTCTGTATAGTTGCGTCGAATAATTCGGTAGGAGTCAGTTATTTTATTGGTTCTCTCTATTTTATGCCTGAACTATAAGTTTATTTTATTTAAGGTTGTAAAGGTTCAGTGGAGATACTTCTACATTTAAGGTAAAATACCAGCAGAATATTGATTTTAAATTAAGTTTGCTCGATTTTTTCATTTCTATTAGATTAAGGAATTACAGAAGGTTTATTCCTTTTCAAGTCTTCATCTAATTTATTTAAAATTTCTTCCCCTTACTTTTTATGAGGTACTGAGTCGATTGTTTTAAATCAGTACTTTTTCTATGGAACTTTATTAGGATAATTTATTTTTGCTTTCTAAGGTGGAGCAGGTGGATACTTTTTAGGCTATTAACTTGCAGTTTTTGCTTTAGTTCTTAGTTTTTAATAGTTTACTTATGGCTTCTGAATTATATTATACAGCGCAAATAGTTCTTTTCCTGCTTTAGTTTTTTGTCCTAATTATTTTCATAAATTTTGCATTAAGTTGCTTTTATCTTAAACAGCTAGTTTAAATTATTTTGCTTAGTTAGTTTGAAATAAGAATGAAAGTTAATAACTGCAATATTTGATTGGTAAATTAATATTAATCTTAAGCGAAAAACCTAATATGAGCACTACTCTTCTTGAGCTATATAGGACTGTAACTAAATAAAAATGCAATTTCCTTCAATTATCATAAATTTTGAAATATTTTACAAGTCCAAAGTAATTAATTATAACACTAACAATAGAAGCATAAAGAAATGGACAACAAAATAGAAAAAATAGTAGAAAACCAGCAAATTATTGCAGCGTTAAATGGACCTACAAGAATAAGGAAATGATCCAATGATAATCGAAGGAGAAATAACACAAGATATAGATCTAAACGAGAAGCAAAATGATGTTATTATTGTAACTCTCAAACGCATCTATGGAAAATAAGCCAGAAATTTCAAAACTTTAAAATACTAAAACTACTAGAAGAAGTTGGAAAATAAAAGAAGGTACAACAACTTGAAGCTAAAAAGATAAAGAGAAAGATTATATTGCAATGAATTTGGAAAAATATACAAGATCAAAGATACCAATTATTATCTAAGCAAAAGGATACCTCGGTGACATTATGCTTGCAAGGAGAAGAGTTGTAGAGACATTTAAAATTTCATATTTAGCCTTCTAGAGCCAACTTGAGACTGGCGGGAAAGATACTGAAATATCTTCAAGAAAACCAAAAATATAATTTTTATTTGTATTTTTATCTTAAATACATTAATAAAACAAAAAGAAATGAGATAATTTTATACCTGTAGTAAAATTAAAAATATTTAAAATAAGTTGGGATATAAAGAAAAACTAAATATCAGAAAAATTAAAATAAACAAGAGGGAGATAGAAAAAATAATTGATATTTAATATTAGTACAAAAAGATAAAAAGTAGTGGAAAGATTTTTATAAAGAAAACTAAATTTATTTTTTATAAATCATTAAGAAATAACATTTCTCATCTAAAATGTAAAAACGAAAATTTTAAAAATGGAAATTATATAATAATTTATTATGGTTCACTCTTGATATAATTTAAACAAGATATTTCTTTTAAAACAATTTAATATTTTATAAGATAAGACTTAAAAAAAATAAAAAATTCATTTCTTTTACTCTATTTTAAAGAAAGAATCTAATTTTTTTCCGAAATCATAAATTCCTTTTTCTACCTAGTTGCTTAGCTCTTCTCTCTCTACTATTTTTTGCATTTTTTTCGCCAGTTATTAGCTTATGTGATATTCCATCGTTATTATTCTAAATATAAGATAACTTACACTAAATTACTTGATATGATTTCAGTTCATGATATCCTGCTTTATTACAAAAAAATCCTTTGCGTTTCTTCCCACTGCTAAAAAACGTTGAAGGATATTAAACTACAAAATACTACCAAATATAAATAGATTTCTCTAATTAGCTTCTTCACTAAGCTTTATTTTGCACTTCTAAGGACTTAAACAAATTATTCAAATGAAATGCTTTGATAAAACAAAAAAGACAGAAAGCATGATATAGATTAATCTAATTTAAAAACTTACTTTTTTCTTCTGTTGTGGACTATGCTATATTTTATATTCTGTTTATTTCAAAATTTGTAAAATTATCTACTTATTTCCACTAAAATAAGTTATCCAAGTTTTTTGAAAACCATTTTTTGAATTTACTCTAAATTATCTTAGAGATTCTGTATTCACTCATTGAAAATTTCCAAAATATATTTATGCTGCATTTCGAAATTTTGATGATTTAGTCTTCTTTGAGGTAATTTTTCGTTCTATATTAAATATTTAAGATCTATTAATTTATCGTAACAAAGAGTTTCAATAGTTGACTTTGAGAATTTTCTTAGTCATTTGAGTATAATCTTTTAGTTCAGTTGAAAAATTTATGTCTTAGTTAATTTTTTAACTGAATATAGTTGTTCTTAATTTGTAACACTCTTCTAATCTTCCTATATATTTTCATCTAATGTTTGACCTGGAGACTTCTTTTATTTATTCTTTTATTAGTATAATCAACTTTTATTAATTTTTTTCTACCATCAGATACTACTTAAGATGCTTTACTTTTAATGGTTTATAGAGTTATACTAGCTAAGTTTTTCTTTTAAAGATAACCTTTATTTATTGAAGTTATCTTAATTAAAGCACTTTCTGAATTTGCTTTGTACATTTTTTGCTATCATCTAAATTTGGGTTTGTTTTTATTTTGTTTCTTCTATTTCATCTTTCAAATTATTCTTTTTCTTTACTGGATTTAAACTCATCTTATAAAAGAAATTTTAATGCGGAAATTTGGAAAATAATTTTTAAGTTTCACAAGCAATTTTTAGGATTAAGTATCTATTTTTCTTAATTTTCATTATTATATTAATTATAGAATTTTCATCTTTCTTAAATGCCTAATGAACAGAAGCAGTTATTGTTCTATTAAGAACTCTATTATTTTATTGACTTCCAATATGATAAGAATATTAAATTGTATCTAAAGGACTTTAGACTTACAAATTATAATTTTAATCCTAATGAGCTTCTTAAGTTTACTATAAATCTTTTATTTTTTTACGTTTTTTTTTCTTTAAAACATACTCATGAAGATTTGTGGTGCTTTAACCAGAACTTTGCCTAATTTAATAGGTTTGAGGACTTTTATCTCTCTTATATGGATATAGATCTTTAATTCCTTAAGCAATAGAGTTGTTTAAATTATGAGGCTTATGAATTTTTAACTTCTATTAAACTATGCTTATGTTTTTCAAGCTTAGTTTAAAAAATCCAAAGTTACTAGACCTTAGAAATTTTGCTAGTTTTAATTAGACTAGGCAACTAGATATCACTATTAGAATAATCATTTTTTGTAATACTATCTTTCTTATACGGTTAGAATATGTCAACTGATTTTTTTAGGCTTTATCTTTCTTCGTATACCTTGATTTAATTAAAATATTGTAAGATTTCCGAGCAGATGGGATTTTAGATTACAGGGTTAAGCTTATACTGTAATGTTTATTATCAATTAAGTCTTCGATCATAACTTTTATTTAATTTGTTTAATAAAAACACTGAATTGCTTGCAACTTGTAGCTGCTTTTAGTAATATTTTTCTTTAAAATCCATTTTGTCACTAAGAATTGGAAACGACTTGCAGAAGCTAAGTCTCGCTATTAGTGAGTTTTTGAAGCTTTAACAAACCTTTTTATGCCTTCTATTTCTTTATTGTTCTTATTTAGATAAAATGTTCGATTTTTATTAAGTTTATATCTCATTTTTTGGTTTTCTTCTTTCGTTTTATATAAATGGATGTATAATCATAGCGAGCAACATTTTTAAAATGATAAAATTTAAATTAAATAGAAGCTAAGATTAAAAAAATGGTTGAAGGTTTTAAGTCAGGCTTCTATACCACCTCTTCCTAAGACAAAAAGGAAGGGAGGAAGCAAGAAACCAAGTCTTAATAATCTTAACAATCTTCTCTATCACAACCTTAACCTACACTGAACTAACAACTTGGAATCTAACAAAACGAACGAAAGCCAACCTTGAAGAATATACACACGGAAACTCCAACCTCAAGCGAGAAACCGAGGGATAGATGAAGTCTGTTCTCTACCAGGAGGTATCAGAGTTCAACCCTTCTGGCCAGATGAGCATGGAGTAGCTCATCAAAGTGGTACTGAACCTCCAGGAAGAGGTCAAGAGATTGAAGAAGGATAATGATATGCTGATGGCAAAGCTAGACCTAGCAGAAGGAATTGAATCAAGACTTATGTCCTAGGAAAGAGATCTTAACGCCTTTTGGAATATCTCACAAAGTCAGACTAACGAATCCTTAAATTAGCTTTAGAAACAGACTGAACTGGATAATAGAAAAGTAGAAGAGAAATTATAAACTTTTAGAAAGATTAAAGCGAAACTGGAGCTATACAAATGGAAATTGAAGCCTAGAAAGAGCAAACAAATCAAGGAAAATAATTCAAAATAAAAAAGAAATGTTTCTGCTGTGGAAGCGTATGAAATTTTTATCAGAAATGTTAGAAATTCTAATAGAAATAAAGAAACTATTGGATAAAAGAACAACAAAAGAAGAAAAAGGAAGAAGCAAGAATGAAAAGAATGTATTGCAACCCGGATGGTTCAATATACAAGATTAAGATGGAACTATATCAAGTAAAAGGAAGGAAAACCTGGAGAAACCCGAGTTCCCAATCTCACTAAAATTGGACGTCCCAAACATTTATATTTAACAGCAGGGAGCCCGAACTGCTGTCCTCCTGACGGGGTTGGAAATCCCTAAAACGGAAAACTCAAAATTAATATTATTATTATTATTATAATAGAAGCTAAGCTTCTTTCTATATTATCTTAGTACTAACTAACAAAATTATATTATTGCTGGCTTTAAGAAATCCACACTTCTATTTACCTTATCTACTATTTCTTTTAAATACAAAAGAAAGATTAATTTCTGCATTATAATATAAGACTGGTAGAATTATAAGATCTCACTATTTTTAATTTATTCATATAAGATATAAATTAAAGGATGCTTAGGTAATTTTCTGATATAGCAAACTGGCTTCTTGTAGTCTTATATCTGACTATTATAAAATTTTTATAAATTATATGACCAATTTATACCAGAGCAACTTATTAATTTCAACAATTAAAAAATTTGTATTCTTTTAATATCTTTTCTGATTTTTTTTGTTTCTTAAAAGATAAATCTAATCCATTATCAATTTTTAACATCTTCTTAGTAATTAATATTTATTTTAAATACTTAAGATAGTAATTTCTAAATATCTATTGCATTAACTTGATTTATTACCCATATTTCATTTAACTTAAAATCTATCTTAATATTTAAATTTTATAATCAAACTAAATATTTTTCCTCTTTTTATGAACTAGATCAAGCTTATAATAAATTTGTATAATATAATTGAAAAGATGGTGGGAGCTGAGAATGACCTTCGTGACAACATTTTCTGGTTTTATGGTTAGGAACAAGTTTCTTTCCTGTCGCTGAGAAAGTCCCTGGTCAGAGTCATTTTCTGAAGGGAACGCTGTCTTTGAGATTATCCGCTCTTGGTAGGGGCTTGAAGCCTGGCTGCTCATAGCGATGGAGCTCCCTAGCAGCTGTGCCTGGAGCACAACAGGATATCCCTGTTATTCCATAAAAAGAGAGCGTCGGGTCGTGCAATCGGAAAGGAGTTTCTGGTCCAAAAACTTTTTTAGTTGAAATTAATTAATTAAATTTGTATAATATCAATTTTTCTTAATTAAATATACAATTATTTAAAATTAAATTTAAACTGCGGACTTATACTAATGAGGTTTTATTCATACTAAGATAAATGCAAATATATCTAATATCTATTTTAGAAAGGATGTTTTATTAAAGTACAGAATATTATCTGAAGTTTATGCAAGATTACAATAATTAATTACCTCTTGTTTTCTGATGTTTGGAATTAAAAAATAAAAATATAAAAATCTTGATTTTTAAGTCTAAAAACTTAGTTTTTATTTAATTCTGCTCCTGGATAATTTTTTAATACTGACTTTCATATATTTTTCAGTAGGATGATTAATATTATGTAAAATCTTAAATAATAGTACCCAATTATGTTGTACATTCTTGATAAATTCTTAATAAATAAATAAATTTGATTATAGAGAGCGTAGCACTCTCATTGGTGCGCAGCTCTTTAAAAAAAATGTTTCATACGGACAAGAATGCTTGTTACTGATAAAATTATCAGATACTAGTAGACCTTGTTCAATACTGGTATAATTATTCAGTACTGATAAAAATGTTCAATACTGATATGATTTTAGAATACTCGTAATCTTTAATACTTGTTGGAGGTCCAAGGACATGGCAGGATTGTGTCTCATTGCATCACCAAAGCAGAAGACGACATGTGTCAATTATGGCTACTTAAATTCCCCACATCTGATGAAGCTCGCAATATTATTTCTTTTTAGTTCCAGAATTAAATTAAATTAAGTTAAAATTGAGCCAGCGCCGAAGGTCTAAGAATCTTATGTCTCGAGACCAAACCAAAGCAAAGGAAGACATAAAGTCGATTATGGGTACTTAACTTCCCCAACCTCTGATGAAGATGACCTTGTTGTACAACTTCGAACAACTATGGCGGTTTTTTTAATTATATCTTGATAATTTTAATATTATATTTATTTCCAACTACAAAATAAATTTAGTTCTTTATTAAATGAATGTCGAGATACAATAAAATACTTTATTTCTAGTAATTTATCAGGATTTTATCAACATTTTTCTACTTTTCAATATCAATTTACAAAGTAAACTTCCTAATTTTCTTCTTCCTTTTTAAATTGCTTTTTTTAAAATTATTCTAGTTTCAAATATTAAGATTTGTTATTTTCTTCTACTGTAATCAAATAATTTCTCTATTATGTCTTAAGATCTTTTCTTAATTCCTTTTTTTTCTTCAATATCTACTTAATCGAAAAATTTAATTTTCTTCTTTAGTAAAAAAATTTAACTCTTAAGTTCACAAATAATGCTCTAAAAGCTAATATTAAATTTTCCTTCTTTATCAATAAATCTTAACTTTTTCTGTAGAAGCATTCTTCAATTTTAAAAGGCTAGAACACTTTTGACTTGCTTATATTTTTTTCTTATCTTCTCCTCCACTTATTTAATAAATCAAAAATCCTGCTTTATTTTTTTCTTAATCTATTTTATTTTAATATTTATTTAATAAGCGACGAAGAAAATATAAACTTTAAGAAATAGTACTATCAAATTAGAAATAACTTTTTAAATAATAAATTTAAGATAGTTTTGTTTTATTTAAATTGTTTATCTTAGATAGCTATAATTGAAATTAAAGAGGGTGGAAATGGGACCTGAGATGCACAAGGGATCTTCAGCAGGTTTAAAGGGACTTGCGATGAAGATGCAATCCCCCGTGCTGAGAAATAAGCCACAGAAAGGCTTAAATACCTTCCCTCAACAACTTGTGCACTCTGTGGTGCATTCATCCTTGGATTTCCCAACTAAGGGACTCAATTACACCTCCTACTAACTCAGACCGAGGTGCAGCCTTGGAGTGATCTCTCCACCTCTTAGGAGCTACCTAGGCAGATCGGCGGTTTCTGCCAGTTGAAGACGGACTGGAAGACGATATTCGCCTATAAAGCCGAGAAATAAGTCCAGACGATACGATAGGAAAGCCCAAAAAGACATAAACAAGAAGAAAAAATTAGTGATGATGTGCACTTAACACACATCAGGTAGGCATCTATTAAGATAACAGTCCCTTCCTTAACACTTAATTTAATTTAATTTAATCTTAGATAGCTATTTTCAATAAACTTTTTTCCTTTTAATTTTAAATATAAAAAGATTGGTTTAGACTTATTTATACTCCTCTAAACTTTCAAATTTAATAGTATTTTATTAATTTTTCTCTTTATAAATATATCTTTTTAATAATATACTTGCTATTCAAAATTTTATATATAATAGATCCTATATTTATTAGAGTGTTGAAATATAAATATTAATAATTAATATTAAATTAAAAAAGGGAAGGATTCAAAAGAGGTTTCTACACCACCTCCAAAAAGTTGGAGAGGAAACCTGAATCCAATCTTGGATAGTTTTCTTACTATTAACCTTAATCTTTTTCTTAATTCTAACAACCTGAAGAGGAACAGAAACAAGCTCAGAAGACAACACATGAGATAACTCCAACCTCAGAAGAGAAGCCCAGAAAGCAGATGAAGTCTGCTCTTCACCAGGAGGTCTCAAAGTTCAATCCTTCTGGCCAGATGAGCATGGAACAGCTCATCAAAGTGGTACTAAATCTCCAGGAAGAGGTTAGGAAACTGAGAAAGGACAATGAGAAACTGATGGAAAAACTCAACCTAGCGGAAGGAATAGAATCCAGACTTATGTCCTAAGAAAGAGAACTAAACGCTTTCTGAAACATATCTTAAGACCAGAGTAGCTAATCCTAAAATTAGCTTCAGAAACAATCTGATCTGAGTATTAGACTGGAAATACTAGAAAAGAAATTAGATGAACAAAGGGGAGATCCAATGATGATTGAAGAGACCAATAGGAAGATTAAGGTTAAACTCCAAAAAGAGTGAAGAAATGTTACTACTGCAATTCGACAGAACACTTATGAAGACGCTGCAAGGAATTCCAAAATTTCAAGACATATTACTTGAATAAATAAAGAAGCATACAAGCACAGTAGAGGAAGAAAAAACAAATGTAGTAGAGACAAATAAGGGAAAGATTATATTTAAATGAATAAGGATACATTTACAAGATAAAATTTAATTAGAAATAAGGCTAGATCCGGAAATGCCAAGAGTAATGGGAGGAGAGAGGAGTAGAGATATCTAAAACTTTATTTTTAACACTGGAGCAATCTGGTGTCCAGCATGAAGAGGTGAAAATCCTCGAAAATTGCTAAACTTAATTTATCCTATTATTACATAATAATTAATATAATTATAAATAAAGTTATCTCTATCATCTAGCTTTTATCATTATATACTCTTATTTTCAATTTAAAATCATTATAAATAAATTAAATTAATGATTTACTAAATTAAATCTACTATTTAATAATTAAAATTTAAGAAAGGAAAATTAAAATATCTTAAAAAATAAATTATATATGAAATAGTTAAGTATATTATATTTTATCAGCATTTTTTCTATATTTTTATTATTATTATTATAATATAAAATGGATGTCGGCCGCATCAGCTAAACTAGTAGGTAATCTGGTGCAGTGTATACTGCATTTCGATTAATCTCGCACTAGATACCATAATGGGGAAGAGTGGATAAGCTCTGTTGAGACGTACCTAACTTACCCCGAGGGTTCTCTCTAGCAGTATGAAAGCTTGACTGACGGGCCTTCTAATTACCGACTTAATAACTATCTCTTATTGGACCTTATTCAAGAAGACTGAAGCATTTGACTCAAGATTTTAGAATAATTTTTAATAAGAAGATTCCCCATTTGGAGAAGCTGACATGATTCATCGGACCTCTAGAATTTAACAAGAAATATGAGAACATTTTTTAACATTAAATATTAATTTGAAAGAGCTTCGCGTCAAGGAGGTGCTACGGGCTCTATAATCATTTTTATTTATTTATAAATATTAATTATCTTATTTTAATGTTTAACTATTTCCAAAGAGTTTAAACATTTCTAGCTCAAACATATATATTTAAATATATTAAAAAAAAGTTTAAAGGAAAGGGATTGTTTCTTTAAAAAGCTCCTACCTCCCTCCAATGCCTTTTGGAGGTACTCGAACTCGCCAAGACCTTTTTCTTGGGTCACTTCCGAGTCTTTTGATAGGACTTGAGGTTTTCTTCTTTCTTCATAGTTTCCCGTCACTGGCTGGATAAAATTTGGTCAAGTCTTCTCATATTTTCCTTCTAATTTTCTAGTTTTCCCTGCATTTCCTCCATAAATGTCAGGTACTGTTACAGATGAAGCATCTTTTCTTAAAAATCTTGGGTTTAGTCATCTTAATAGTTTCAATGTCCATCTGATCTCCTGTAAGTTGTATTTTTTATGATTGATTGAGTTTTGTCTGGTCTTCTAGTTTTGTGATCTTTAAATCGAGCGCAAGATTTATTTTATCTTGCTTTATTATGTCCTTCTCGTTTTGCTCCTTTATGATATCTAGATCTACTTCTATTTCTTCTAATCGCACTTCAAACCTTTCTTTCGAGCTGAAGCAGGGAGTGTGAATATTACCATCTGTGAGATGTTGGTCCAGGTCGCAAAACATTTACTATAATTCTTAAGACTTTTCCTGGTCAATAATTTTTAACTTATGTTCTAGTTCTTGAATCTTTTTCATTAGTTGATGCAAAAGTTTGGCCATTTATGATTGATCCTTGTTCAATATCATCTATTCGTCGAGGTCTGTTTGGTTTTGTCCTATGTCGAATTGTCTGATTGTTATTTGTTCCTTGTATGATTTGAATTTCAATTGGTGGAGTTATGGTATCTCCAGCTGATCGTTCTTTTCTCTTTTCGGGTGGTGGGTTAGGAGTGTGTGAAGCCTGTGGAGGTATTTGGTGCCTGGCCTCTTTACTTTAGGCCTTTACCTTCCTGCGTTCCTCCCTCCCCAAGAGAAATTCACCTTTAAGAGCTTCCATATTTTTTTATATATTTAAATATATGATTTTATAATTTCTATTAATATTTTCAAGTAATGTAATTTATAAATAATAAAATAACTAAACTTTTAATTGAAGAATGTAAAATTATTTTACGTTTTTATATAAATGTATTCATTATAGAACAACAGTTTTTAAGTTTTGATATTTCTCATGAACGAATTAATTATAGTGATTCCACCTATCAATAAGGTTCATCACTGAAATTTAAAGTTGTGCTAAGTATAATTCCATTTCCAAGCTTCTTCTGGGTCTTCTTCTTAAAGCATATATCTTTCATTACTCTTTTAACTCTTTTTAATACAAGGTATCTTGCTTCAGTCAAGTTTGATTCCAATCATATTCAAATTTCTTCTTCGCTAAGCAAATGCGATGTCCTTCAAGATTTCATTCACTATGTAAATATTTTTTCTGTATATTAAGCCTTCTGGAGTACAGTATAGTTTGCTTATATCTCCATAAGTTAAAGCTTTCAAGCTTTTATTTTTATTAGAATCTTTAACATTATCTTAAAATATGACCATTTTTCCTGCAATATCAGCATTACTTTCTATTCTTTATTATCGTAATTTTTTCTGGCTGTAGATTTGGTTCCACATCCATGGGATCATTTGCTGATGTATTTTTAGAAGTAAGCTTTCAGTTAATTCCGCTAATTGATTGAATTTGACTTCCATTTGTTCAATTCTCAGATTGACTGGTTAGGAATTTTCATCTTTTATAATTTATGTATTAAACATTAGGAATGTAATTTTTCCTCCTAGCTCTTATACGTTTCTTAAAAGTTTAAAATTCTTCATTTGCATAATTTTGAGTTCTTGGGGTATGTTTTGCTAATCGTAATTTGATTGAGATGGATCCTATTTATAAGAGACATTTTACAATAAATTATCCATTTTTTATATCTCATAATATTTTATTTTTCTTACTAGCTACTTATTAAACAAAATTAGCAAACTTTATTATATATTTTTAAAAATATTAGCCTGAACTAAATAAATAGAAGCTAATAATAATAATAATATATACTTAATTACTTAAAGTTTACGCTCTCCCTGGGATTTCAACCAGGTACCTACAGCCCTTTTTTTTACATGGATGAATACCGCGACCTTTTTTTATGCGTGGTAGGTTACCACTAATAGCTATTTTTAGTTCTCGCTAAAATTTTCTATTTATAAATTCCATCTTTCGTTATTCAGAGTTTATTAAGGTTTCTTCATGTTCTTCGTTCTTCTCCTATTTGGAGTTTCTCTCAAGCTCAGCATCGTCGTAGAATGTGATTATTCGCCTTACAGTATCACCAGTTTTTGGTCTATTTTTCTTAAATCTTCTTCTAAAAACTTTTTTTTCCAGTTTCTCTATTCTCATTTATAAGTTTATATCAATTTTTTCTTCTTGTTTCAATCATTATTCAATCAATTTAATTTATTCTTTTTCTATAATCATGTTCTATTATTAACTAACTATGTATTGCGATTGTTCATAAAGTTATAATTCTGTTACTAAGTTATTTTAGATTAACTGACAACGTAACATTAATAATTCATTATTTTGGTCGTCAATACCGTTCATTAATTCCCTTATTTTTTCCCCTTGATTGTAAATTGTTTCTTCTTTTTTTGGATTAGTTTTTTCATTTGAACTAACTGACTTTAGAGTTTTTTATCAGCTTCACTCTTAGAATCCTGAATATCGATTGGTCCGACCATAACTTTTCTTTCAGAAGAAGAACTTGAATCCTCTTTTTGCTGTTAAATTTTCTGCTTTCTTTTTCCACTTTTCTTCTTAAGTTTCTTAGTTAATTCTTTGAGAGACGAACAGATTATTCCATTTTTTTTTCTACTGATAGAAGCTATTAAATTTAAAAATAGGTATGAAAAATACTAGCAGCTATTAAATTATTTAGACTAATATAATTTCATATCTTAATTATTGTAGTTAAGCAAAACAAATCTAAACATAATGTTCTATTAAACAAAAACAGAACTAGATAGTAGATTTGTAAAATAGATTGATTATCTTAGTTATTTTATAATAATTACTCTTTTTAGTTTGTTGTGGTTTCTTGCTTCTTTAGTAATTTAAATATATTGTAACTTAATTATATTATAGCTTTAAGTTATTTCAAAGGTAATTTTAAAGTGTTTTATTTAAATAGTGAAATTACAATATAAATAGCTTATTTATTTACATAATAACTTAAATATAAAAATGAGCTTCTAAGAACAAGTGATGAAGGAAAATTATCTAAAGAGATCTTATAGTAATATTGAGTTTGAAGACTTCCTTATTGAAGTAAATGAAAAAGAAAATAAATAATAAGAAACTAGATAGTTAGAAAAGGAATAATAAGAGGAGCAAAAATAGTAAAAAAGATAAGCTTTTCTTAGCAAAATAGGCAGCATTGTAAGTTTTATCCTATTTTTATTGATTTGAGGAAGTATTATTCTACATATCTACTTCGAATTGTAAGGAAGATTTGATAATTAAAAAAACTAAAGCTTACATTGCTTGATAGCCTTTTGGATTATTAATTTAATAGAAATATTATATTGTGAAGAACTTTCTATAATTAAGAAGGTTTAAATAAATACTAACATACTTCAATTTCTTGAAAATATGAAAAAAAAAGCTCCAAAAATATAGATAGTTTGCACCTCCTAAGTAGAAAAAGAAGAAATAGTTAATTTATAAAAAGAATTAAAGTAAAAAAAGAAAACAATAGAATTTTTATAATGAATAGATAATTCCTAGTAGCTGGAAGACCTAAGTAATTATAAGATTATAAAGCTTAATTTAAAAAAAAATATTAAATCAGATGAAAAATTATAAAATCTCTTTATGAATTTCTTAAATAAGAATTACTATGACAAGTTAAACAATATAAATCTACATGTTTCATTCTTCCTAGAGAATTTCGAGCCTTAAATAATAGCTAAATACTAAATGGATCAAAACTGTTTCTTTATGAGCTAAATAATTTTAATAATATCAGGGCTATTAGGGATATCATTTTTATGAAAATTTTATTTTCATCTTCATTATATTGAAATAGATTTTTAACTTACGAAGAATATAATAATTGACAGTGATAGATTTTCGCAAGTTTTAGTTGAAATAGAAGACTCAAGTAGACAAGGAGATAAAAAATGAATTTAACTATTTATTCTTACTAAACTAAATTAAAATTTTAAGTATTTGCTAATTTATTTGCTATATAACCAATTTTAAAATTATTACAGCAACTTCAATAAGTCAAGCTAAATAGACATTAAAATATTAATTAAGGAGATCAAATGATTATAATGTATAAAGCATTTAAAATATTTTTATTTTTAACTAAAAAATTAATTAATCAAAGCAAGTAACTTAAATTTTTTTTAATTAAATAGATCAAATTCTTTTAGATTTAAACAAAATAAAAATAAAATTGTTCAGTTTCTTTTTAATGTAAAATAGAACGTTTATTCTTAATAAATTTAAATTTGAGTATATTTACTATTAAAGTTATTATTTTTAATATGGCTAAATTGCTTCTAATTTTTTATTTGATTAAAATTAAAATTTAAAATTTAATAAAACGCCAAATATAGGGCTCGAACTCTCTACCATCTGATTTAGAGTCTGACGCTCTATTAATTGAGTTAGCCGGGCTTATCATTTAAAATATTTAAATTAATGATTTATTAATTACTTCATCAATCTAAGCTAAAAATTTATATTATGCTATATCCTTTTTAATGGTTTATATATTTATTTTATTCTTTTATCTATTAGCATTAGATAGCTTAGAAAATTTAAAATAATATCTAAGTTATTAGCATTAGTATAACAATGAAATAATCTTTATTAATTAGGTTAAAAATTAAAATTTTAATAATCTAAATATTTATGTTTAAACTACTAAAATTATAAAGTTTTAAGATATTCAATTGGTGTAATAAAAGACACCATTCTAGTTCCTTAATTTTCTCATAAAGGAATATTTTCAATAATAGATAAACTCTCTTAAGCAAAATGATTAAATGAATTCTATTTTATTACTTAAAGTAAATATTTATAAGATTTGTTTCATATAAAGCTTAAATTACTTTTTCTTTGTTTATTGCTTTAATTGTCAGATAATAAGTTAGAATTTATCTTAAATGAGCATTAGGCCTAACAATAAAATACTTAGGATTTAATTTAATTTATCATTTCTTTACATTGATAAAAATGAAGATTGTATTATGCTTTGCGTTGTTTGTACTACAAGCTTTTGGAAATAAAGAATATCTTTTTGGATTAGAATAAATTGGAACAGCTAACTAACCTACTCTACTTTCCGAGACTATTGCTGAAGGAGAAAAGATTACTCTTATACTTGAATACATTAAGGGCACAGGATATGAATGGTTGGTTGATTTTTAAACTAATGGCATAAAAGTTTCTTTAGGTGGTTATTCGTCAAATAACGATCTTGAAGGAGGACCTGGAAATTAAACTTGGTATATTTCATGTTTGGATGAAGACTGCAAGAATTAGAAAAGCAATTTTATTTATGCAAGAAGCTGGGAATATGAAAAAGGGGAGCTCAATGGAGATGAAAAATACCTAAAAGTTGAAATCAACTATAATAAAGAAGAGAGTGGATTACTACTAAGCCTTAGTTTGCTTCTGCTTTCCTTTCTTTTCTTTATTTGAAACTAACTATTATTAAACTCTTTTAAATCATCATTGCTATTCCCTTTAAACTTATCCATTTAATAATCAATAACTAAATCTCTTCTACTATAGCTATAAAAGCAAGTCACTATTTAATTATTTTGCTGATATCTAAATTTATCTTTGAATTAAACTAATAAATAATTCTTAAGGATTTAGACTAATATAAGATTTAAAATTAAAGCTTAAATGCCTTGTTATTATAATATATAAATAAATTGAATACTATGCTGATATAGTAAGCTAAATAATAAAATGGTTATAACTTCTAAAGTTAATTATTAAACAATAGCTAATAGCTTTTCTAAATAAAATATATAGCCATAATTATAAAATAACTAATAAAAGGAATAATAATAAGTATTATTATATTCACTGTTATACTTAGTTTATTCTTTATCTTATAACCAAGATAAATTAATTATATTGCTATATCTTCTAACTTTATTATTAAATCAATTCAATTTTAAAAATCTTTTAATATGCTACTAACCTCAAAATGAAAACTTAGAAAAATAAATAAAAGCATAAAGCAATTGAATAACTAAATAGGATAAAATATGATAGCTATTTTCTTGAATTTACATTTAAAGTTTAGTTAAGAAATAGTTACAAAGAGTAAATAATGCATAATTAAAATAATTAAAATTACTCTAAGATAAATTTATAATACTTTGAAAGTAGAAATTTTGTAAATTTAATAAGCTTAGAAAACAAATTTTATTATATTTTAGATAATTTAAAAGAGTACTTGTATAACCATTTATTAATTGAAGAATGCTTAATTTCTTAGATAATAAAAAATATTTTAAAGAGAATATTATTTTAATGATTTATTTCTTTCTTATTTGCTTAAAGTTCGTGATATTTCTACATTTGTAAAGGATTTTGAATTGGTGATAATTTTATAACTTATTAACTTGCTTAAAGTTATAGAGTATTTAATATTATTAATTTATTTCAAATATCTTCATTAACTTTCGTAATTAAATTTAATTTAGTTTTCTAATGCTAGAATAAATCCTTAAAATTCCTTAGCATTCTTATTAAAATTATTAGAGTACAAGCAATTCTGCTTCTATATTAAAATGTATTTAAGTATTTTATCTAGAAAAATTAATATTAATGAGGTCGTAAATGAAGTTAATTAATTAAGAAAAACTCAAGCAATAACTATCTAAACGTATGCATTTTCTTTAAGATTTGCTTCTTCTAATGATAAATTTTTCAAACTTGCTCTGCATTCCTTTTTAGAACTTTAAATCTTAGTAGTAATTTTCTACTCATGAAAATCTGCCTTCTTTAAGTTAAAATCTTCTTAATTAACTGCGTTTAGATCAATCTCTTTAAGAGACTATAAATAATTAACAAAATCTAGTTGCTTCAATATTTACCCTATCTAAGGAGATAGTTAAATTGGCTTAACTTTTTAGGTTTAAGATTTTTATTTTCTATTAATATAGATATGCAAGCGAGATTCTAGTGGTAGATTTGGAAAAGAATCTTCTTAATCGCTCTCTGATTTTATTAGAACTATCTGACTTTTGTTAGCTGTATCTTTAGTCTTAGCTTCTTACAAACTACTCATTCTTTGTTATTATAATTTTTTGGAATTTAGCTTCAATAAATAGCAAAACGTAACCTAAAATTTAGAAAATAGTTTAGCATTGAAAATAACTTTAAAAATAAATTAGAAAATAGCTTTTATCTTTAATATTCTAATCTATAAATGCATATCTTTTTCCTTTTAATTTATATTATAATTTTTAATTTATAAGGTTTAAAAGCTAGAATATGAAATGCTTTAGATGATGATCATTTATTAAATTTAAATTTATCAAACTAAAAATAATAATATAATATTTCTTAATTAGCATATCCTCACTAATCTTAGTATAATAGATAAATAAAATGTTATATTTATTATATTTTTAATTTTTATATATTTATCATATAAACTAAATATATTACATATTTATTATTTAATTTTAAAAAAATAAAAAAGATTCTTTTTTACCTAATACTAGTAATATTTATTAATTATTCTCTTATTTTTTTATATTTTAATTTGGTTTAATTAGTCAGTTTATAAAAAAGTTTATTCAATTTTATTAGCTAAACAAGTAATTAAATAAATAATTACTTTTATCTTATTTTTTTTATTTTATTTTCAAAGCATCAAATCCATTCTATCTGTCTAATTCAATGAGCAAGAAAAATTTTTATTTTATTATTCTTTTTATAATTTCATTTTTTTTCTTAATCTATTTTTTATAATATTTATTTAATAAGCGACGAAGAAAATATAAACTTTAAGAAATAGTACTATAAAATTAGAAATTACTCTTTAAATAATAATTTAAGATAGCTTTGTTTTATTTGAATTATATTTAAATTATTTATCTTAGATAACTATTTTCAATATACTTTTTTTTAAATTTTTAAATGTAAAAATATTAATTCAGACTTGTTTGAAATCCTTCAAATTTTCAAATTTAATAGACTTTTATTAATTTTTATCTTTTTAATCATAATTTTTATTAAGAAAAACAATTTAATTTATGAATGAAATTGGAAATATGAACAAGGAATATTTAATTGAGATGAAAAATATCTAAAATTTTTATAAATTAACTTATTAAAAATATTATTATAACTAAGTTTACAATATTATTTTTCTTTGGTATCACAATTTCGTGTTGTCCATTTTTAATGCACTTGAATTATTTTTCAACTATTTTTTACGTGGAAAATTACTACTTCTTTGCCATCTATCTTGTTAAAGTTTCTTTGTCTCTTATCCTATTTAAAATCTGCTGCTATTTAATAAAGTAGTTTGAAATCTAAAAAATTCTTCAATCTTTAAACTATTGAGTAGGTTGTAAGTTAAAATAATGTTTTATTATATGTTGGACGGATGCGGATCAGTATTTCTTTATTCTCTATTTCTGTTTAGTTTTTGGAAAAATAAAGTTTTCAAGTTTTTCTAATCTTTTATTTATTTCAGATTTCTGGATTTATATTTCACCTTTCATATAAGAGATCACTATATCATAATTAAATAAGTTATTAATAAAATTTCCCAAATAAATTGAATGTGGATTAAATAAGCAGTTTTTCTTCTTTTGCAACTGTATTTTGAGCAAATTATTTGTATAAATATATCGTTTCTAAATATTGCTATTGATATGTGTCATAAGCTCTCTTATTCTCTTAAAAATATTATAAATAAACTCATCCTGCTTGCTGAAAACAGCTTAGTTTTTTCTTTGTACTCGTACCATATTATTGCCCTTTTATTTGGTTATTTCAATTATTAAAGCACTAATTTAGTTTTCTTGTACCTCATCCCCTTGAAATGATATCAACAATTTCTTAGATTTCTACTTTTTTCATCTCTTCTGACTAAACTCATATCCTTTCTTTTCTAATTTTTAATACTTTGCTACGCAAATTATTCCTATTTTATTTCTAAAAATAGCAAGGACACATTTCTTAAAAATTATAAAGTTTTGATAGATTTAAATTCATTAAAGTTTTAATTAATATATTAAAGCATGAATTTTAGAATGTACTGATATATATTAAATGGTATTATTAGTATATTTTTTAATAACTAGCTTATAAGAAATTTTAATCAATTTTTTGCTTTTTTTTTACTTTTTTTAAGTTGTTTAGATCAAATCTTAAATACAGTTTATTACTTTTTATATTATGGTAATCATTTCTGGTTAATTTTATATTATACGATGGAATAAAATGCTTCGATAAATTCAATAATTTTAGGAATTGGATTTTCTTCAATTCTTGTAAATATAGCTTTTTCGTATATAGTTAATCTCTTTTGATGTTTCCTTTTTGACTAAATAGATTTCAATCTCTTTATTAATTCTTTGATATTATGAACCACAATGAGAAAAAATGGTAGAAGGTCTCAAGAAGGTATTTTTCCAGCTTGGTAGGTAAAGGAGAGAAACTGTGGACTTCTAATTCTACTCCTATAACGTTATATTTAATAGCATAATAATTTTATTAATCTCTATATCTCCCAAATTTAGAAAAAAAAGCTAACCTTAAACTGAATAAGAAATTAAATCAATGGAAAAAGATTAAAGCAAGTATTTAAGGCTTGACTTTAACTTCCTAAATTATTAGCAAGTTACTTTATGAAAAACGAAATTTAAAAAACTATCAAAAATAGAAAATGATGGATAGCTAATAAAAGAACAACTTATGAAATCTATTACATAATCTATAAGAAGAAGTTAAAATATTAAAGAAATAAAAAAGACTGTTAGAAAAAATTAAAATACTGAAGAAAGATTAATTCAACAAGAAATCGAAGTTAAACATCTTGAAGAAAAAGAATTTATCTAAATTAAACCTCAAAAATAAATGGAAGAAAAGTCAGATAAAAGTAACTAATATTAGAAGAATTGTCAAGTGATGCTAACTAGAGAAACCAAAATTCCACATATTCAAGAGATGCAAGATATACAAGGACAAGACGAAGAAAAGCAACGAAGAAATCTGAAGGGAATTGACAAGAAATAATGTAAGCAAGGACAGAAGAATGTAAAGTAGGAAAATCTTTTAAGTGAGTGCTAAGACTCCAAAAAACTGGATATCCCGAACTTTTCTATTGAACCACCAGACTGATAACCTCTGGTAGAGCAAATCAAATATCACATAATATGACAATGTGGATCTTAAAAAAAACTTCATATAAGAGAACAAAAAAATTACGATGAATCCAATTAAATTTTGAATTTTTGAAGCTGGAGTATATAAATAGAAAATGTTTAAAATAATTTAAGACAGTCATTAATAATAACTTTCTAGTTTTAAAAAATACTCATGGTTTTCAACATGCTAAAAATGGTAGCAGATACATAATTGAAAATCCAGAAATAGCAAACATTTTAATACTTTAGTTTATTATTATTGTTTTCAAATAAAATAACTCTTAATAATCAATAGACCACTTTAACAAGAGAGGATAATAAAAACTTCAAATCTAGCAAAAGCCTTAGTAATAAGAATGATAATCTTAAGAGGAATAGCTCATCGAAGTAGTACTGAACCTCAGGAAGAGTTCAGAAAGCTTAAAATGGACAATGACAAGCTAATGGAGAATCTGAACAAGTAAGAAGAAATCGAATCAAGACCCATTTCCTAGAAAAGAGATTTAAATGCTTTCTGAAGTCTTTCATAAGAACAAAACAGCCAATCTAAATGCTAGTAATAGAAGCAGACAGAAATTGGAAATAGAAGAAAGCTAGCGAAAATTACAACTTCAAATGGAGATAAGAGAGCATAAAAGTGACCCAATGCTGATTGAAGAAGAAATTATCAGAAGCCTTAAAGAGGTAAATAAAGACTAGAAAAAAATTATTTTGTTGTGGAAGCTTATGACATTTATATCGGAAATGTAAGAAATTCTAGCAGAAAAAACTGAACTATTGGATTCAAGAAAAAAAGAAAGAATCAAGAAGAAGCAAGATTAAACCGAATGTATTGCGGTCCGAGTAGAGAAATTTATAAAATCAAGAAAGATGTGATAAGACAATAATAAGAAAGGAGAGGAAGGTAAACCTGGAAAATTCCAAGTTCCCATTCTCGCTAAAATTGGTGATGCTAAAAATTTTTATTTAACAGCAGGGAGCATGAACTACTGTCTTCTGGATGGAGTTGAAGTACCTCAAAATGGAAAACTTAATTTATATATAATAATTATTATTAAAAAAGATATAATAGGGAAAGAACTAGGCTTTTAATTTCCATCTATTGAGGAAGTTATAAATATAAATATATTCTCAAAAGGAAAAAAAAATTAGACGAAACTGATTAGTGATACAACCAAATTCCTCAAATATTTTCATTTCAATTTTCATAATTCTAATAATTAAAGAAGTGCTAAAGGAAAAGACGCTACTATAATAGGAAACTATTTGGAGGGCCTTTGGTTAATCATAGTTTATATCTAAGGACATAGAGTAAAACGATTTTTATATGACATAAGAAGAAAATTACGATGCTAAAGCGTTAAAAACAATATCATTACAAAAGATGAAGTGAATAAAATAAATTTAAGAAAGTACAAAAAAAAATAAAGAAAGACCTATTTTAATTATGCCTACATAATCAGACTTAATATATAGGAAAATACATATAATAGTTAAATTTAGCAATTTAAAATAACTTTTAGATGAAAAAGGTTCAGCTGTAAAGTCCAAATTATTAATAAGGATTGCAACTAGTAAAGTTCGAAGCTATCCTTTAGCTCAAGTGAAGATATTTTCATGAATATTGGCTATATAAAACAAATACCTGAAACAATGAATTCTTTTTATAACTTTCTAATTTTATAAATATTATAAAAGAGATAATATTAGACGCCGGAGAATCAAAATTTGAATAAAAAACCTTTAAAAATTAGAAATCAATTATACACTAAGTTGTGATAATTTTACTTAAAGAAATATAAGCAAATATAAATTAATTTGTAGTAATGCTTAAGATTTATTGTTAATCTGAAAAAAGAAAAATTAATTAAAATAAATATTGTCAAGAAAAGAAGGACTAAATATAAAATTTAAGGACTAGGAAGAAGATCTTCAAGTATTCTAAAATCTATAAAAATATTAGCCAAATTAAAATATTATTCTAGCTATAGAAAATTAGGAATATGAATAAAAGATTGAAAGAGTAGCAAAATTCAAAATTAATTATTTTCTTAGGATTCAAAGAGAAAAATTAAAATAAAATTGACTTGATATTTAAAACCTTAATAAAATAAAAGGATTTTAGATAATTTTAAGCCTGTAGTTAAAAATAAAATTATTAAAAATAAATTGAGATATAAAGTAGATTTAACACTAGAAAAAGTAAATAAACAGGAGATGGAAAAAATAAATGATACTTAATATAAATACAAAAAGATTGAAAGTAGTCGATTTAAGATTTTATAAAGAAAATTAAATAAATTTTTTATGAATTATTAAGAAATACCATATCTCACCAAAATGGATAAACGAAAATTAAAAAAATACAAATTATATAGAATTTAATATGATTCAATTTTGAGATAGTTTAAATAAGATTTTTTTAATTTATTTAATAATTTATATAAGCTAAAATTAATAAAAAGTAACTTTTCAATCCTTTTACTCTTTTTTAAGGATAGAAACTAATTTTTTTCCAAATTCGTAAATTCCTTTTTCTACCTAGTTGCTAAGCTCTTCACTCTCTACTATTTTTTTCATTTTTTCACCAGTTATTAGCTTATGAGATATTCCATCGTTATTCTTCTAAATATAAGGTAACTTACACTGAATTACTTGATATGATTTCACTTCGTGATATCATACTTTATTACAAAAAAATCCTTTGCGTTTCTTCCCACTGCTAAAAAACGTTGAAGGATATTAAACTACAAAATACTACCAAATATAAATAGATTTCTCTAATTAGCATCTTCGCTAAGCTTTATTTTGCACTTCTAAGGACTTAAGCAAATTATACGAATGAAATGTTTGGATAAAACAAAAAAGACAGAAAGCATGATAAGGATTAATCTAATTTAAAAACTTACTTTTTTTCTTCTGTTGTGGACTATGCTATATTTTATATTCTGTTTATTTCAAACCTTGTAAAACTATCTACTTATTTCCACTAATATAAGTTATCTAAATTTTTTGAAAACCATTTTTTGAATTCTTCAGGAATTTGCTCTAAATTAACTTAGAGATTTTTTATTCACTCATTGAAAATTTCCAAAAAATATTTGTGCTGCATTTCGAAATTTTGATGATTTAGTCTTTTTTGAGGTAATTCTTCGTTCTATAATAAATATTTAAGATCTACTAATTTATCGTAACAAAGAGTTTCAATAGTTGACTTTGAGAATTTTCTTAGTCATTTGAGTATAATCTTTTAGTTCATTTAAAAAATTTATGTCTTAGTTAATTTTTTAACTTATTATAGTTGTTCTTAATTTGCTTCTGAAGCATTCTCCAAACCTTCTTACTGCATATTTTCATCTAAAATCTGACCCGGAGACTTCTCTTATTTATTTTTTTTATTAGTATAATCAACTTTTTCTTTTTATTTTTTTTCATCATCAGATATTTCTTAAGATGCTTTACTTTTAATAGTCTTTAAAATTATGCTAGCTAAATTTTTCTTTTAAAAATAAGCTTATTTATTGAAGTTATTTTAATTAAAGCACTTTCTTAGCACGTTTTGCACGCTCTTTGATAGGATCTAAATTTGCGTTTTCTCTTATTTTATTTTTTCTTTTTCAACTTGAAAGAGTTTATTCTCATTAGTGGATTTAAAATTATCTTGCATACAATTTTTTTAATGCGTAAATTTGGAAAATAACTATTGGTTGTCACCAGCACTTTTAGGACTTGGCATCTAGTTTTCTTAATTTTCATTATTCTATTAATTATAGTATTATCATCTCTGTTTGAAAGCTTAATGAACAGCATCAGTTATTGTTCTATTTTATCTTCTTATTTATATTTTTTTCTCTTCTTAAGATGAAGGAGTTTATGATGATGAAAACTAATGACAAGATAGCAGATTTTAAGGAGTTAAAACTTAGAAAGATGAACTATCAAACTCGCCAGCTTCCGTGTTGGATAAGTTTTCAATGTTTGCTATTTTAGTTTTCTTTTCTTTTGGATTATTGTCTAATTATAATTTTATTCTCTACTTAATTGTATTTCTAACTTTTTATTGCAATACTTCATTTGTTTTTTAAACCTTTTTAGGTGGAGATGATTAAGCTTGATCAATATTTTTTGGATATTACTATTAAAAGATTTAGACATCATCTTAATCTTCTTATAATATTATAATGCTAAAGGATTTAGATCTTTTTTTCTTTAAAAATTTATCATTTTATTAATTTTCATTTACTACTTTTAAGGTATCCATTTAAAAATCTTTCTTCTTCTATTTGCCTATTTCATTTCTTTCAATTTTTGGTTTACTTTTTACTACTAAGTACTTTTATAATTCATTTGTTTAGTTTAAATCTTCTTATTACTTTCGATGCTAGTGTTTAGTATTTATGGTAGAGTTAATTTTATTTTTGATCAAGCTCATTCTTCTTTATATTTCTACTTTCTTTACTTACTAATTATTTTCCATTTCTGACTTTCCTAGCTTTATATTTTCTTATTAAGGATTTTTTAAGAAAAGCTGATCACAATTAGTTGGGTTAGGAATTTTTTTAAATTTGGTATGAGATTAAAGTTGGAAAATATTTTAAGAACTTCCTGATGTGTCTGAGTCTTCAGTCTAGGCGAAATCTGGAGTTTTTGATCTTTATTTAGAAAAATTAAGCTAAAAAATTCTATTATTTTATTGGCTTCCGATATGATTAGAATTCTGACTTGTATCTAAAGGACTTTATACTTCCCAATTGTAGTCTTAATCCTATTACTTGCTCTAGTCTTATTGAGTTTCTAAAGCATATTAGAAAACTTAGAGCTTTTTATGCTTTATTTTCTTTAAAACATATTTAGAAAAACTAGTAGAGTTTTTGGTTTAACTTGATTTAAGCTTATAGGTTTAAGGACTTTTATCTCTTTCATAAGGAGATAAATTCGTAACTTCTTAAATATTGGAGCTGCTTTAGTCATGAGGTTTAAGAGATTTTTTCTTTTACTAATCTGTTCTAATGTTTTTCAAGCTTTAATTTAAAAAACCAGAAGTCGTAAAACCTTGGAAATTTTGAGAGTTAAAACTTATACTGGGTAGCTAGATATCACTATTAGAATAATCATTTTTAGTAATGAAACTTTACTTTTGATGTTAGAGCACGTCTACTGACTTGTTTAAGCTTTATTTTTCGTCAAATATTAAGTTATGTTTTAGGCCTTGTAAATTTTCTGGGCAAATGGGAATTTAAACTCCAGGCTCAAGCTTATATTATAACGCTTACTGCAAATTGGGACCTCGATTATAACTTTTATTTAATTCATTTTATTAAAGCACCGAATTACTTAAAGCTTGCAGCTACTTTGAAGATTGATTTTTCTTAAAAATACATTTTGTCACCAAAGAAGTGGAAACTGCTTGAAGAAGCTAATTTTCACAATCAGTGAGTTTGTGTAGCTTTAACTAGCTATTTTATGCATTCTACTTTTTTATTGCTCTTTACTTAGATACAACATTCTGTATTCATTTAGCTTGCTACCTCAATTTTTGATTTCCTTCTTTCATTTTATATAAATGGAGGTATATTTACTCGCAAAAACATTTTTTAAATGTTAAAATTTTATTTTTAAATTAAATAAAAAGCTAAGCTTCTTTTTCTACATCCTTTAACACTATCTATCAAAATTAAAAACAATTGTTAGCCTAAGAAATCTACTCTTATTGCTTTATTTTATTAATATAAGTATGCTTAAATTATTTTCACTGATTGTTTCTTTCAATCCTTTTTCTCTATTTAATTAATAAAAGATCTATCTATTTTTATATTTAGTAAGATTATAAATCATTCTTTTCTTTCCTAATGTTTGCTTTTATCTTTTGAGAACGAGTCTTTTTATATATGTTTTATGAGGATATGATTTGGTATATTGATATGTTGAAACTATTTAAAATTGATATTTATAAATAAATGCAAGTTCATATAAAAGTATATTCTTTTCATTAAATCTAGATATTTACTTGTATAATAATAGGCTTGTATGTAATATGATTTCCATATTTCAATCCTTCATATAATGAAGTTTTTCTTGTTAAGGATACAAGAAAGCTTAATTTAATTTTTATTTTAGTGATTATTATTTAAATTAAACCAACTATCTAGTAGGCTATTTTCCTTTGTTCAATCTGCTTAAATATTTGAAACCAATAGCGAAATCTTCTAGATTTTCTGATATTTTTCTTCAAAAGATTTTTTATTTCAGAATCTTTTACAAAAAGTAAAACCAAAATAAAAAGAAAGAAATCTAGTCTTATTCAAGCAGCAAAAGCATAAAAGAAATTCATTTCTATAATATAGTGGAGAAAGAGGCTTCTTTAAAAGTAAAGATAAATTAAGAGCATAAGAATGAAGAAAAATAAATTAATTTATTCGCTAAGAACTTATAGTATAATAAACTTTAAATTTAATAAGTCAAATTTAAGTATCTAAAAGCTTTGCTTTTCTTCATTTGTTTTGGATTAAATCAAGTATAAATTCCTTTTTCCATAAACAATAAAATAAAAGAGATATTTTACCTTAAGAGATTATATCCTAAGAATCATTATATGAAAGTTCTAATTATGTCTTAAGGAAAAATATAGATATCAAATGAAAGAGATACAGCAAGTTCATCAATAAGCCAGAAAGGATTATAAATAAAGAAGAAATAAACATAAGTTTTAACTAAATTTAAATCAGTATCAAATTTGAATGTATGCAAGTTCTTTAAGAAGCTATATAGCCAAGATAAAATAAAACAGGAGGTAGATAACTGAATTTTCAAATATTGGTGAAAATTAAAATAATCAACTATGTTTGTTATTTTGCTTGCAAAGATAAATTTTAAAGTTATAAGTCATTATTTTAAATAAAGACCAATACTTTAAACTCTCAATAATTTAATAAGTATAATGGATGGTTTTAAAGCTATAATTATTTGAATAAAGTTATTAGAAAATAATTATAAGATTATCATATTTCAAGATAAATAAGAGACTAAAATAGGTAAAATGTCCTCAAATCTCTTGATAAAAATAAAGAAGATGCAATTTTAGAAAATGAAGATAAAGATAAATAAAAGTTTAAAATTATTCTAATATATATTTTTATTAACAGGAGCAACAATAAATATTTCATTAGCAAACATTAATCGACAAAAATAAAGAGCTCAAACATAAATCCAATTATCTAAAAAAGGTATAAAAATTCCAATAGATTCATAGAATTCTAATGAACTAAGTCTAGAGCAGATGTATTATATATTAAAGATTTAGAAAAAGTTAATTTACTTGATGTTCTGATGAAATACTCATTACTAATCTAGTGTTTTTTAGGTAACTAGATCTTCGCTATTATCATGCTTCATATAAATTTCTAAATTTTCTATTTTTTTCTTTCTTCAATTTCATCATAATTCACATATTTAATATTTTTATTTAGAATCAAGCAATAAATAAATAGGCTTTTCTTAATTTTATCCTATTAACACATATAATCAAATAACCTTTTATATATATAAAAGATTTAGAATAAATGTATTTGAACAATTTCAATTTAACAAAAAATTGTAAAAGGAGGAATATGAAGTTGAGTTACGAAACTTTTCTAAATTGACTCATAAAATCTTAGTTAAACTGATAACATTATTTTCTAAACTAAAATAGAGCTTATAGCTTAAAGGATCTATGATAATATTAGAGCTATAATCATATCTAAAAAATGGGAATAATTATAGAAAATATTTCTTAGTAATTAGCTTAATGATATCCTATATTATTTTAGATAATAAAAGAATCAAATAATAAGAAATTCGATAAATAATTTCTCTATTTTAGGGGTCTTTAGAGTATATTCAGAATATCCATACAATTAAATTTAAAACAGTCTCATTTATCTTTCTTTAAATATAGGTTATTTCTCTATTAAGAAGAAAATAGATTTCCAAGTAAATAAATCAAATGCTTGCTATTTTGTAACTTTCGAAGGTATAATTAAAAAAAAATGGTAGAAGGGTTCAAGAAAGGCTTTTATACCACCTCCTAAAAAGGGGAGAGAAAGTAAGAACCCTCATCTCTAACTAACACGTCTTCTTCCTAGAAATAATCTTCTTCTCAAAACCTTCAAGAATAATAGACTCAACTAGGAACTTCCAGATCAACTTAAAAGATGGGACAAAAGCGCCAAAAGGCTACCTCGATGACACCAACGGAAAAGGAAGGACCTAGAAAGGTGATGGAGACGCAAGAGGCAGCAGCCATGCGAGAGTTTGCGATGCCACAGTTCCAGGAAGAACAGGCATAAATTTTAGTCGCATTCTCTGACCTGAAGGAGGAAGTAAAGAAGCTACGATTAGAGAATAGAGCTCTAAAAAATCAAGTTACTGAGCTCAAGGAATGAAAGAAAGCTTCTAGGAATTCTACGATCGAGAGCAAAACACTTTCTTCAGGGAAATGGGATTGCTACAGCAGAGAACAACTGTGCTTGAAGAGAACAGCAAGTAGCAACAGTAGACAATTCAAGATCCAATGGACATAGAAGGAGCTATTAATTTACCGAGGAGTCCAGACATGAAATGAATTAGGAATAAACCAAGATGTTTTGTATGTAAACAAACTGGACATAAATATAGACAATGTTAGAAATTGAAATTAATTAAATAATAGTACTGGAATATAAAATAATAAGAAAAATAATAGTACTAATACTAGGATAAGATTAGACGAGAATTCTGTAACTAATTTTATCCGTCAGAAGGTCAAATCTACAAACCGAAGTGGTATAAAATCTAAGGCGACTGAAGAAAGAGTCCTGAAGGGAGCTGGTTCCAGCCAGGTTATCAAACTGGTCCTGTGAACACGAGGTTGAAAGTACTCCAAGTTCACTAAACTCCAAATTAAACTTTTTAATTTAATAAAATAAATAAAAAACTAGCTAGAATAAAAACAAAAATCTAAAGTTTAAATTAAAAAAAGATTAAATTGTAATTTATCTATTGAAGGAAAATTAAGTAAGAAATTGTTTAATAAACTTCCTTTTTTCAAATAAATCAATAAAAATAAAAAAATAATCAAGATTATTAATTATTAAATAAAGAAATTTTAAGAAGAGACATTTAATCTTAAATATAAATAAAAATTATTTAAATTAAAAAAAAATTTTAAAGACTTTTTGATTGCATCTAAAAATAGTAAATCAATTGTTTGTAACTTTATTGATGAAAACATGAAAAATTATAATTATAAGTTAAAAAAATCTAAAGACAAGAAAATAAAAATAATTTAAGATTTAAAAATAGCTGAAATTGAAAATTTGTTTTCAATTGAAAAACCACTAAACATATTTTAGTTTATTTGATTTATATAAAATTAGAAAAAATTGTAATGATTTGCAAAAAATAAAGAAAATAACAAACTTCTGAATAAAAGAACTCAGGAAATTATAACTCTTTTATTATTATATATATTCTTTAAAACCGCCATAGTTGTTCGAAGGTGAACAACAAGGTCATCTTCATCAGAGGTTGGGGAAGTTAAGTACCCATAATCGACTTTATGTTTCCTCTGCTTTGGTTTGACCTCGAGACATAAGATTTTTAGACCTTCGACGTTGGCTTGATTTGGTTTCGTTTATTTTTAATTCTAGAACGAAAAAGAAATAATATTGCGAGCTTCATCAGAGGTGGGGAATTTAAGTACCCATAATTGACACATGTCTTCCTCTGCTTTGGTGATGCAATGAGACACAATCCTGCCATGTCCTTGGAACTCCAACAAGTATTAAAGATTACGAGTATTCTAAAATTATATCAGTATTGAACATTTTTATCAGTACTGAATAATTATACCAGTATTGAACAAGGTCTACCAGTATCTGATAATTTTATCAGTAACAAACATTCTTGTCAGTATGAAACATTTTTTTTAAAGAGCTGCACACCAACGAGAGTGCTACGCGCTCTATAATCAAATTTATTTATTTATATAAAAATATGGATGGTGGCCGCAGTCAGGAGAAATAGCAAGTAACCTGGTGCAGTGTATATTGTATTACGAGTAATCCTTACTAGATACCATTTCGGGGAAGGAAGAGGGAAGTCTAATTCCCCTAGTTCTCGCTAGAAGTATGAAAGTTTTGACTGACAGACCTACTAATGACTTAATTACTAATTCTTATTTAGATCTTCATTAAGAAGACTGGAGCATTTGGTTCAATATTCAAGAATAATCTTATTAAGCAGATTTCCCATATGAAGAAGCTGATGTAACTCATTGGTTTACTAGTATTTAACAAGAAATATGAAATCATTTTTTTAATATTAAATATTAATGTTGAACGAACTGCACGCATAAGGTGCTACGCGCTCTATAATAATATTTATTTACTTATTATTATTATCAAATATGAGTAAAATTATTCAAAATTTATATAATTATTGATAAATCGCTATTAAAGTTAACTACTTCAACATTAGTTAGTTTAGCTAAATTAAAAATTACAATCTATTTCTACTTTGAACATATTGTGACCCATATTTATTTTTACTAACAAATTCTATCTTCAAATTAAATCTTAAATGCTATATCTCCTTTTTATCAAAACAATATTATATTATCAATGCAGTTTTTCCAAACTTTGGTAAAATAAAACTATAACTAATGTAATTTTTGTTGAATTGCTCAATACTAATAAATAGTTTATTAAGTAAAGAAATATTTTTACTATCTAATTCGGAAATAATTATAATAATCAAAAGAATGGAAAGAACAATATGATTGATTATCTGATTATATATTTACTATAGAGAGGTCACAAATTAAATTTAAGATCTTGAAGGGAATGCATCTGGATGATTATCTAAATTTCGAAGGATTTTAAAGCTTATGATTGTGGAATATGTATTTATTACTCATGGCGGAATCTGTTTGTAGAAACTAATAAGCAGAGAATTCCCGTACTAAGAGGCTTTTCGGAGTTAGCAGCACACCAAGAACTAAGCCGTTCACGAATTCTCCAAATAATAAATTTAGGAAGGAATTTTTGTTCATGATATAATTATTTGGTAGGAATTTATTTATAAATTTGGCTCACTTTGGAAGCTCTTATTCTTATAATTTAGAATTGGTATTTGATTTATTAAAATTTTGATGATTTTTTATTTGCTTCTGACTCTCAATATTGTACATTCTTCTATTTTTGTTAATTTTTTTAAGTATTGATTTTCCGTTCATTATTTATTAGGATGTAAAACATGGCTTGAATGTCTATCCATTATCTATTTATTTTTTAATTTTTTCTAATCTCATCATTATTTTTAATTTCTTATAGAATTCTAACTTAAAAGCTTTTTGTGCTTCTTTACTAAATATTATTTGATATATAGCTATAGCATTTTTAAATAAGGTATTTTAGGATTAAATTAAATACTAATGATAATCTTTTTGCTTTACCAGATTATTAGATTTTTTTCAGCTTCTTAATATCTATTTTTTTATTAAATTTTTCTATTTTATTCGTTCATTTGAGCCTACATTTTTTAATATTATGCTAGTTTCAAATATAAAAATAAAATAAAAGAGTTTCAATATTTAGAAATATTGGGACATACTTGTAATACTTATAACCTAGGCTATAAATATTGCAAATATGTTAAATATAAAAGTTTTATATTTGTCTATCAATTTTCTCTCTCTTTCTCTTGCTCTGATTTTATCAAATTTCTACTTTTCCAGCCTTTTTCTTGATTTTTATAAATATGATTAAAGTCGTTGGTTTCTTTAAGTACATCATCTTGCTCTTAAAACATTTCAACTCGCTTCTTTTACATTTTGTAATGAAATATTTTATGACTTCCAAATTCCTAAATAATATTTTCATAGTATTTACAATTAAAAATATGTTCAAATTCATCATAATTTTCTCCACAGATACGAATTATACTATAATCAAAATTAAGATGTCGCATACTAAGTTCCTATTAAAAATAGTAAGAAAATGTCTTCAGTTTATAAATAGAAATAGTCTCTTTAACATACTACTTATTGTATTTAATATAAGTAACTTCAGGAAACACACTTAATTCATTGTCTATTTGGCCAATAATTCTTTATGCAGTTTTCATAAGCGCGTTCCTTTAGAGATTTTCTTTAAAATATTTCTATTTAATTTTTAGTTCCAAATATTTGTTAAATTCTTTAGTGTTTCAAAACTGTTAAATATCAAAGTTATATAAATTGATGCATTTTCTTAAGAATTTCCAGTAAGGTAAATTGTTCTAAATGGATTTTTCTAACAAAAAAGCTAGATCTGAGTTAGGATTTTCTTTACTATGGATTATTAATTTTTAATAAAAACGCATTAACTTTTAAATTACCATATGTTTAAATGGAAGTCAATTCAATTCAAAAAAACAAGACTCATTAAAAGTCGAATCCGATGATCTAAAAGCCTATCTTGCAATGAGTCTTTACGATTTAGTAATTTAATTTATTATTCCTTTAACTCCTGGAATGACAGATCATGGAGTTATAACACACCCGTATTCAACTTTAGGCAAGACAAAAGTTCTACATATAGTTTTAAAGTTTAGTGGGCAAGTTATTCCATATTTAGAAAGTATAGTAGTAGCTCTTTAAATTGCTATCCTATATTTAGTGGCTACTGCTACACAATGTAATTTGTAATTTTATTTGCTTCCAATTTAATATCCTAAATAAGTTACTTAATCTTTTTAATTAACTAGCATTCCATTGAGATTTAAATTAATAGTGTTTTTATTTTCATTTTATTAGTTTCTTTTCATAAATTCTATTACTTCGCATTTTGCTATATTTATTGCTAATTTTACTCATTCAAAAATTGTAATTGTGGCTTTTATCAATTTTTAAGCATTTTTTTAGTTTTCTGATAATTCAATTAAGTCATCAGCAAAAGCCCGAGCTACAAATGTTTTTGATAGTATTTTAAATCCTAGTTTCTTCTGGTTCTCTTCAAGGTATCTTACTATAATATCATAGTATAATATTGCAAGTACGGGGCCATGACCACTTCCTTGTAAGACTCCATTATTATATTCTATTGTTTTTGTAGGGTATCCATCAATAATAAATCTTGCATCTATATTTAAATAAAAGGATTCAAAGCTTCAAATATAAAGATTTGTTAATTAATTTCAGCTTATTCTAATAATCAAATTAGTAAATTCTCTGTATCTGAATATCTCTCGCTTAGCTCTCCCTTTTTTATCTTTTTGCTTATTTCCATCAACTACATTTTAATTAAATGATTGATTTATTTTCTAATTTTATCCAAAATTAATATAGATATATAATAATTAAAAATTACACTGGTTATAATGCTCTCATTTATAAAATATATTAAAGCTATAAGATAAAAAATGGACTGTGAAATATAGCTTTTTAATGATATTGATAGCATACTAGTTATTTTAAATGAGTTAATAATGAATTCTTAGAACTTTTTTTAGTTTACTTAGTTATATAAATTTGTTGATTATACTTATTCATTCATTATTAAGGGGTTTAATACCATATATATTGCATACATATTCTTTTTAAGTTCAATTTGGAAGATAATACTTTAGATACAGTGTTCTTATTGAGAAGCTTTTTTTACTAAATTGGATAACCATTTCATTTATAACTAATATTAACGATTTCTTTATAGAACAAGGCTTAAATACTAAAGATAATCATAACTAAAGAAAAGGCAATAGTTGAATATGTTTTAATTAGAATAATTTTTAATACTAAAAGAGGTAAAATTATAAAACCTTAATAGATATATATACCTAGATACATTTATCTTCTATATACAACTATTTCTAACTGTAGAGATACTCATATCAAAAAAGATTTAAAAGATTATGCACTCGAATTGAATAAACACTAGTAATCTTTATTTATTGTATTTAAACATTTAGCCTAGTTTATAAAGTATAAATGCTTGCTTTATATTTGCATTATATATGAAACTCATAAGTCTTTATCTAATGCTTTTTATTTTGGTTGATTCTGGAGCCAAATTGATTATATTAAATTTAGATTTTAGTTATATCCATAAAGTTTTCTAGTTAACTTGATAGTATCATATCATACCAATAATAAGGACTCAACTGAATATTTAATATACATTTAATCCAATTAAGTCTAAAGGTATTTTAGAATACCTTTTAATAATAGTTTAATAATATAGCTTCACTATCTTATAAATAGAAAGGTAGATCAATTTCAATGTTCTTAGTCTTTCTTCATATATATCTTTGCCTTTCTTTGTCCTCTTAGTTTTTATATATCTAAGGTTTTACTTAAAGATGCTATACTGAATTTAAGGTAATAAATCATTCTAAAACTTTTATTTCAATATAGTTATATTTTCAAATACTAGAAAAGTCATTATAAGTGATTTCGCTATAAATTCAAAATATATAAACTACAATAAATTAGATAGATACTGAAAAAGCCTTCTAAACTAGGCTTTTATAATTTGGATTTTAAGTTCTGAATCAAAAATACTAGTTATAGAAATCAAATTCTTATGCTTTTACTTAATGAAAAAGAGTTAAAATTTCATTAGGCAATTTTTAATCAAATTTCTATTACTTTTTTGCATTTTTTCTTATTTCAAAGTTGTTTTTGTAATTTATCTAAATTCCTTTTAAAAATGCTTATAGTGAGCTTACAAAAAAAGAGTAACTAAAGTAAATTGCGATCTAATTCAGCAATTTAGTTATCTATTACTCCTAATATTGTTAATTTTTGTAATTAAGTCCTATTATAATTAATTTTAGCAATAGTTTGATTTTTATATTTATTAATATTCGCTTTTTGTTTGCTATATCAATTCAGAATGTTTAATATATTAAGTATTAATATATCTAAATGATATATCAAAAGAGCATATACATATTATATCTTTGTGAGATACAACTTCCTCTCTTATCTATCAATCAAGCAAATTTTAACTTTAACTAAATATGCTTTTGACATCTGTTTATTTGACTTATTTTCGAAATAAATTACTAACCCTTTATATGGTTAGAGTACGAACTCATGAATAAGATAATCTAGATTCTCTTTAAAAATAGTATGACTTCTTTTAATTTATTTCTCAAAAAGTTAAATAAGAAGATGTTTTTGTAAAACATAACTAGATTTCTATTTGATTATCTTTTGTTCTCTTAAATCTTAGTATAAAATAATAAAAGCATATAAAAGGAGCTAGTTTTGTATTATTAGTTAAGAAGACTTAAAGAAAATATCATTTCGAAAGCAATAAATTAAGATATAAGGAGTTCAAGCGGGTTTTTAGTATATTTTAGTCATGTCTTGTTTATATTTCAAGTTATTTCCTGATATATTTTTAATATCTCAAATGATCATGATAGAACTTAATGAAGTTTGAAATTCGGATAGCATTTTAATAAATAAAAAGATTCACAACTTGCTAACATAAAATTTTTAAGTAAGCAAAACCCTATTAATTAGAGACATTTTCCTTTGATTCCTTTTGATATGAATTATTAAGGATAAATAAGAATATAAAATAGAATAGTTATTTTCAGGTGTAATAAGAGATGATAATTTTAAAAAAAAGATCCCACATTTTACGTTTTATACAAGAAAGTTCAACTTTGAATTTCAGATAAATAACTTTGCAATTAAAACTTCAAAGTTTCGCTAAGAAAAAAGTTAAAGAAAATATTTTGTATAGAGCAAAAAATGAATTATGTCAGTTTAAAAACAAGTAATATCTAATAGAATTAGCAATCTAATAAAAATAAATTAAATTAAAAGTTAATAACTCTATTTGCTAGGTAGTTATAACTAAATTCATTTAATATCCTTATTAATATATCTAGTCTTTTTTATCTATTTATCAAATTATTTTAAAACGTTTTTTGCTTTGAAAAACTCTGTTGTTTAAACTTAACTGCAAACGTACTATAAGTATTATTAGCAAATTTAATATACTTTATGGAAGAAAAATTTGCTTTATATTAGTTTAAATTATAAAAAAGGATGCAAAATAAAATAATATGTCCAAACTTTATGAGATATGGGATATATCTTAGTAATATATTAAGGAAAGACACTAATATAATTATGAAGATTCTCCTCCATTATAGCAAGAGATAAATAAAGCATGCATAAACATAATTAAAATTAAGAAATATAGATGAATTATAAAATGTGTATGGCTTAATAGAGCGACAAATAAAATTAGATAAAAGAATTTAGTTTAAAATAGCATGATTTAACAAATCTATATAGCATTTAATTAAATAAGATAGACTAAACTTAGTTATATAGTGCTATATATATATTATCTCTTTATTCCCATATGATATCTTTATTATCTATATCTTAATACTATACTTATAGAGATATATTAAACTAAAATATTATGTAATTGATAAATAGTTATATTTCTAAATAGCCACATTTTAAATGTTCTTGCAATAATTGAGACTTTAAATTAAAAGTATTATAGCGAACACTTAAAAGATGAGAAATTAAATATAAAAGATGGATAAGATATTTTGAATATTAGCTTTTATTTTTTGTAATTTTTTCTATGAAATGGGACATATTCGTATTTTGGTATACAAGGCTAGTGTATATTAAATCTTAGGTATAACGATATTGATACTAAATAATAATTGGCTTAAAGTTTATATTAGTAACTTGATAGAATGGTTCTGAATTATTAAGATTTAATTTTAGCTAATTACAGAATTTATTTTGCTTTAGAAAATAATTCTAACCATTTCATCTAAAAGGAACGGATATACGTCATAAGAAACTCTTAATGAAATAATAATTTTGCAGGACAAAGCAAATAAATAAATAGATGTAATTATAAGTTTAGATATCCTGAAGATAAGGTAAGCAATAAATATTAATAAGCCTAAATTAGATAAAAATTGTTTATCTTAAGAGATATATTTTATATCTTTATCTTAATGTAATTAGCTTTCTTAAATTAACTGACTATAATTAATATAAGCTTTAGCTTAGATTTTCGCAATAAATTGATGAAATTATTAAATCTTAAAGTTTGATAAAAAATTAAGTATTTATAGCTAAAACTGAAAGAGAATTAGTCTCTTAGAATAACGTTTGATTGCTTACTTTACTAAAATAAAATATTAAGCAAATGCTTGAGGAATTAAGAATTTATATTCTAAGCAAATCTGAGCGAAGGTTTAATACTTAATAAATCACATCTTCAAGTTACTTTTGAACTAGAGAAAAAGCATAAAAGTTGATAAATAAAAGCTATGTAATTTCTAATCAAAGCATATCATTAACAAAATAATAGTAAAGATACAATAAATGTATAAAGACAACTAACTATGTATTGGAATAAGTTAATATCATTTATTTTTTCCTTAAATAATTTTAATATTTACAATGAGTTAGGATGAAATTAAAAAAGCATCTACTAATTTCTATAATTAAAGGAAGCGATTCTTGAAATTAACGGAGTCAACAAACTCATTTTTATACTTTAAGGATATAAATTTAATAGCTAATAGTTTAAATCACTTAAGAGACCAATATCGATTATTAGCTAAATTATATATATAGAAAAATAAAATAAATGTTGCTATATTTATTTAGATAGTTCGAGAAAGCGTAAATCTTTAGGTTTATCTTTACTTATAAACGATATGCATGTATATATAGCTCTATTACTAATTTAAATATTTTCTTTTGTAAATATAATAACCTTTTGTTAGCCATTTTATTATGTATTTCGTTATTTTTTTATTCGAATATAAAAGGAAACTTATTTCTATTCCTTTATTGTTTTAGCTTTAATGCTTAGAAAAGTTGTAAAACAAAATTTAGGATACTTAAGATCTAAGAATTTTTGTATTAAACTAGTTCACAAAACATAGTAGTAATTTAAATCTATTAGGCTTCTTATTACTCTTATAAGCATCAGGAGTGCTAAAATTATTTATCTTCCCTTTATTCAAAAAGCTTCTTCTAATAATGTTCCCTCCTTTTAAGATAAAATATTTTTAGTTTCTCAACTATTTGAGGTTTTAATTAGTCTGCCGATATAATAATTAAATTTAGAAATGAAAGCATAGCTAAGCAAAATTATAAATGTAATTTATTAGTTTAACAACTTTAAGTCACCCTATAAATAGATATAATTGATTACATTTCTTTAAACAACAATTTAACTTAATAACCTCTTAAATTCAATTTCCATAATCTGAATATCCTAAATAATAACCTACTAAAAAAATAGTTTTTGATAGACAACTTTCAACCAGATTATATAGATGCATATATGAAGCTAGGAATAAATAGTAGGGATAAACTTATTGAATAATTTAAATTAAACTATATAAATTAATAAGTTAATTACTCTCATTAATAGACTGCTTATGATTATTCTTTAAACTTAACTAAATCAATAATTTATAAATCCATTCCTTAATTTCGCTTAGTCAAATAACCTTTCACTACTAAGTATATTTTATCTGCTTTTAGCATTCTATTTTCTACCTAGAATAAATCAAATTTGTATTGTATAAAAGTTTTAGGTATGTGCTTATAAGCATTACTGATTAACAGTTTGATTTTACAACTAAAGAACATTTAAATTTCAGCTTTATCAAAAATAAGTTTATGATACTCTAAACTAAGACATTAGAGGCTTGATATATAAGGGGGAACTTTTAGAGCACTAAAAAGATTCTAAAGTTTCCCTTTTGAATTAAAACATCACATTATACCTAAAAATACTTGGTATATCACTTGCTTCAATTTTCTTTTCATGCTTACTTCCAACAACCTGCTCTATCAGTATAAACTAGGCTGAATATAATTAAAAATCATAAATCTAGTTAATCATAATGAAAAAAAATTTCTTAAAAATAGATAGTTAAAAAGAATGAAAGGATATATACTTTTGAAGTGGTTCATAGTAAATAGAAGGGTAGTGAAATAGAGTATGATATAAGATGAGATATATAAGATTTGTATTTTTAAAATTAATTATTTTACTATTTAAACTTTTATTTCTTAAGATAATGGAATTTTAAGCTAAGTTAGAATCTATTTTGTAAAACTTACCTTATGAGAATTAGATAAAGGAATTCTGGATTGTTTAAGAATATCCGTCGCCCAAAAGAAGATCGCCGAGAGAGGTTCCTCTTTAAAAGGAAACTTATTATTTAAACGCTCGTAATCCTGAATTTCTTTCTCCTCTAAAGAGATGGCAAGAATAGAAGTAAATAACTAAGGAGATATATGCTGATCAAGATGATTTTTATTAATAATAAAAAGAATAAGGCAAAGATAGAACTATTCATAGGCTTACATATTGCATATGCCAGTCAACGTATGAAGAAGGAAAGCTAATGATTTAATGCGAAGGCACTTGCTTAGAATGATTTCATCCGGAATGCTTAAGCATTGAAAAAGAAGAAATTGATAATATAATGAAAAGCAAGAAAAGGTGGATGTGCCCTGAATGTGCAAAAAATTAGTCTAAAAGGAAAAAAAGATGATTTTGGTTAATACCTTATAAAATAAAATTTTAGCATTAAATTAGTTTTAGAAGCTTAATAAGTTACAAGAAGTATGTATCAAATAAACAAATCCATGAAATTATGAAATAGAGATACTGCAAAGCATATTACTCTATACTCTGTTTATACATTTATACTAAAGGAAAATATAAAGATATAGAAAGCATTTTTATAACCTAAAAAAGAGTAGTATTTAATAGTCATTCTTAATCAATATTTTATTTAAAAATCATTTCATCAAATACTTACCAATTTATCCAGCATAATTTCACATACAAAAGAAAACCAATTTTAATACTCACACTCTTGTAATATTTTATTTATGCTTCATTAGATGTAAAATAAAAACTTGACAACAATATTAGAATAACAGAGTGAGTGAAGTGAGAAAAGTAGGAGTTATTAATAAAAAGTAATTAAATTAAACTAGTTTATTAAAATTAGGCACTGATTTAATTTTTATTTCCAACATCTTTAAAATAGATATAACTTGTTTGCTTCAAAATTACCTATCATTTAAAGTTAAAGTATTGATAAGTGTTGATTTCATAATATTTACTTTTATTTGCATATCTTAGGAATGATCATCTAATTTTTACTATCTTTTAGTTTAAACGTAAGTATTTCTTTTAAGGCTTAGCTTTTAAAATATTTTCATATGCTCATTAAATTTTAGCAAATCTCACAATAGAACAAAAAATCGATTATCAAGACATAAATGAGCTTTATAGGCTAAATGCATAGATCTTTACCAAAAAAATATTTATTAGCACTACTTAAAGTTAAAAACTAAAACTGTTATTAATAATAATAATATCAGTTACAACGCTCTCTAAATTAATACCTTTTACTTCTTTAAGATTTTTTCTTTATAGAACTTAAGTTTATTTGGATATAATTAAAATATCTAATATAACTTTAGAAATTTAAACCTTAGAAGACTCTAAATAAATAAGTTAGCCATCATTATGACTAGATAATAAGTTAAAAGATGCCTATATTAATTTTAAATTTTATCTCTTTTAATTATCTAAAATAAGATAATTATCTTATAAAATTTGACGATTTCTTTACAACTTAGTAGTCATTATGAAACATTAAATAACATACCTACTTTCAATTTCACTTAATAATATATTTCAAATATAACCTCTTCATATAATTAGTTCTCTATAACTTGTTTATTAAACTTGCAAGTATACATTGGAGTATCTTATTTTAAGTATTATGATATTCTTTATAACGATCCTTCATTAGAGTAAAGATTAATTTTCATTAATAGATACAGACTATGATAAATTTCAATTTCTTGCTTTAGTCTATTTCATATTTTATTTCCCTAGTCCTTTATATCTTTTATTTATAGTTTTTATATTAGAATACAATGTATATGATTTGAAGAATAATCGAAAAACTATGAGGTTCTAAAGCTGATAATACCCCACTATTAATACTAAAAATAAACATTTTTATACTAGCAAGGCAGTTTAGATCAGATAGAAAAATATATCTCTTAATTAATTTAATTTCTTACATCCTTATCATCTTAGTTTTATAAAACTTCCTATTCTTCATAGCTTCTAAAAGTATGAGCTTTATAATATTATATCTATATTATATTGATTTTTAGTATATCTTTCATTAACTACAGAACTATATCTCTTTTTTACCTAATGCCTTTAATTATAGATATTTATCTTCGTAAATTAACAAAAGACAATTTTATGTTTAATTTAATTTCAGCTTTCAGAAAATAGGTTGAAGTGATATTATAATAAAACTTAAGCTAATAATTTAGCTTTTTTCTATTATAGCTAAAGTATTCCTGAGCTATTAAATTAAATTATTTTGCTAATTTTATCCAAAATCCTTAGATATTTCTTGCAATTAACTTAGACAAATCTACTAAATGACTAATTAGTAATTCCTTTTCACTTATAGTAGATAATTAAATTTTGCTGGTATGTTTAACATGCATCTTATATGTATTCTTTTATATATCTTAGTACTTTATAGGTTGTCCGATGTTTCTTAAGCAAGTTTCTTAATTTTAAATAAGATGCAAATTAACTTGCATCTTAAATCTTATTCGTTTATATGCTTAAACTTCATAACTTATTTTGTTTATTTTATTATATCAGTTGGTTGTAGCTTTATTAGCTTGTATTGAAAAACGATTAAAAAACTACTAATTAAATAATAGTTATAGGTAATTATTTGCTAGTAGTTTTAAGAATTTCTATATAGCTTAGTATGAATATGTGTTCGTTATATTGGAGAGTTATTATTTATTTAGTTGTTTTTTTAAGTTTAAAGAGCTATGCTAATTTAATTGAGTTTTAGGTTATAAATAAAAATGAGAATCACGCTTTTCTTGTTTTTGTTTGCAATAGCTATTTAAATTGGAGCAGAAGAACTACAAAAATGTGCAAAAGATGAGAATCCAGATGATTTTTAGTCAAAGATACAATTATGAATGCAGGAAAAATAAAAAAAATAGATGAGAAAGCAAGCAACTAGTAATAAGCTACAATTATAAAGCTAAGAAACGACAGATTGTAAAAATATAGTAGAAGAATAGGAATAGCTTAATCTATTGGAAGATAATAACTTTATTCAAACTCAGAGTAAAAGTGAAAATAAAGCTAATTCAGCTTAAAATAGAAAGAATATTTTGCTGAGGTTTAACAAATTGCGTAATTAATTGTGAGAACCTCTATTTAATAGTTTCAAGTATAAATAAGACAATCTATTCAATTATTTTACTCTAAGCCTTTTTTATTTAGATTATCATCTTTACACTAATTTATTAAAATTAAAGAAAACTGAATATTAATTAAAGTTTTAAAGCAATCAAGTTCGAGGATAAACATTAAATTTTAAGCTTATCTTAAAGAATATCTATAGTGATATGCATTTTAAATCTTCATACTCTAGTAAAATTCTAAAGAATATAAAACAAGTTATTATGTTTAACATTAAGTTAAAATTATAGATAATCATTACAAATAATTGTGTATAGATCTAAATAAATATAGCAATGGATATCCTTTTGATTAAACTTTAACAAATTTAGATAAAAATTGATTCCTTTTCTTTTAGGGTAAACATTAGTTTTTCAAGTGTAATATCCTTATTAATAAAAAAGGACAGTCTTTTTTAAAGGATTTTCTTTAATTTAATTATAGGATTCTTTATTAATTTTCAGCTTAGAAAGCTTGATAATATCTATTAACTTTATTAATTTTTCCAAGTTTAAGATATTTTCCTTGTTTGCAAGAATTATATCTTTCTAAAGTTAGTTATGGAGCTAAAAGAATTTAACATTCTTCAAAAAAATAAAATATAAAGTCCATCTATTATGCGATGCATATATTCAAACAAAGTCAAGCAACGATAGATTATTACAAAGCCCTTGATAATTTTATAAATAAATAGCTATCTCTTTTAAACAAATCAGCAATGCTAATATAATTATTCAATATAACTTAGAATAATTTGTCTCTTATGTACTATTAATAATCAATTATTTGAAGATACTCTATTTTATTTAATCTTAGGTATCTTTTATAAAAATATTATGTATTTTTCCTATTTTTAAGATAGTTAGAAATGAATTTAAGAGAAACAAAATTAAAATTTTTTAATTTATATAATTTTATTTATAGCTAGATATGCATAAAACTATAAGCGTAATAGACTATATTAGAGTCTGTTTTTAAATTAATTCTTAAGAATAAAGAACTAATTAAATCCCTTATAAAAGAATGCTTCTTAATTTTAGTTGATTTTCTTAGTTTTAGCCATTAAAGTTAATATGGATTATAATGATTATATTTAGTTAGTCATCATGTTATATATAGCATTAAAGATGATTAAAGAGAAAAATAAGGGTAAATATTTTAGAATATTTTAAAGAAGAGTTCATTTTCTACTGTTTAGGTTCTTTTGAACTTTCCTAATGTTTTTTATTTCAATATTGCAACCAGCTTTCGCACAATGTGTGCTTTTTCCTCGGTAAATACTTTCGCAACATTTTTCACAAATTCTGTGAAAGCATGGATCAAGATAAGAGTTATATAATTCTTACCTGCAAAGGCAACAAAGTTGAAGTGATTTATATACCTCAATTTAATAATTTAGTTTATTTAGTTGCTCTTGCTTCTAAGGTGGAATCTTTTCTTGCTATCCATTAGATTGTATCGGTTAATCAATATTATATAATTTATTAATTAAGCAAGGATTGCTCTGATCAGAGAAATTATTTGGCCCCTTTTAATTTTAGAAATCCATTTAATTCTAGCCAGCTGACCATGGATTGCTATTCTGATTTTACTACTAATTTAGATTTTAATTTTGTTGCCTTTATTGAAAATTTTATCTTTAATTCCACTATTAATTTTACTAAGAATTCTAAGGATATTAATTGTATTACTAATTTTGAAATTTTCGTTCTTAATCTCTGGCTTAGTTTTATTAGTCCTACCATGTTTATTAAGACTAGCTTTCGTTTTTCTAAAAATTTTTTTTACTCTTATTAGTTAATTTTTCGAAATTGCGCTATTTTTCCTCTTCCATTAATTGCTGTCATTTTTATTTACAACTGTAATTTATTTATCTTCTCTCTTAAGGACCATGAGCTCGATAGCAAAATTTTTCTAATTGGCATTCTTTCTAACTTTAAAAGTTCATGCAATTATCCACTTTATAATTTAACGGGTGATACCAAGATTCTCACTTAGAGTGTCCTTTCATACACTTTTCATTAGAGCAATTCGGTCATTTTTTGCATTGTTCGGGATAATAGTTATAACCATTATCTTTAAAGATAATTTATCTTCTTCTATCTGTTTAATCATGATATTAGAAGCAAGGATTATTTATATTTTAAGCTTTGGGACAGTTTTCGATGCTACATTTGTAAACTTTGAAATTTTCTAATAGTTCCTTCTATCACTGCTTACTACTCTGATCAATACTAATAAATTCACTCAATTTAAACTTAGGTTAGGTTTCCTAATTTTTGCTTTCCTTTTATTATATCTCTTTTTGCTGTGATTCTTTTTATTATATTTCGCTTTTTTATTTCTGAGTTGGAATTGCTTCAGTTCAAGGATCTTTCATTTCAACATTTTCAATGATTCCTTATTTTTAGCTATTCTGCTATTGCTTTTATATAAAAGCGCTTTAGTTATAATCGGCTCTGTTTTTCTATTATTAGTTCTCGCTTTACTTTATCCAGGGATTTTATTCTTACATTTAAGAATCCAGCTCTTATTACCTAATCTTAGGATCTTATTTGTTTTAAGGGTCTTGCTACGCAGGTTAACTTAATTTAGAACTCATAGTTATAATAAACTCTGCCTATTTTTACTTATTTTTGCTGTTTTTTTCGCAACTAACCTCATTCCATGGATCTTGCTGCTTTTATTTAGGAATCTCATTCTAAACTCATGGATTTATATCCACAGCTTGAGTATCTTTAAGTTTATTGTTTATACTCTTCTATTAATCTTCTTATTTTTAACTTTTATCCTACTCCCATGGATTTTCCTCAGCTACTTTTTCAACTTTAAACTACTCATTGACACTTTTTCCCCATAGCTCAAGATCTTGCTTAACAGACTCATTAAAAACTTGCTAGTTTATCTCTTTCTGGATGTGATTTTCCTGATTCTAACTTTAAAAATTGAGTTAGTTTTCATCTATATTTCAAGGATTTTCTTCCATTTATTGAAGATAAATCAAGCTATTAATTTATGCATAATTAACTACTTAAATTAATAACTTACCACTATCCTTTAAATCCTACTAAGCTGTAATACTTCAGAATTTTAATATTCCTTTATTAGACTATATATTTATTATAATAGAACATTTAAGAAATCATCTAGTAGAGTTAGAAGCTTGATAAGAAATAACGTAAATAACCCTAGAAGTAAAACTTGAACTACTAATGATCTAAATCTTAAGAAACTAATAAACTTCGATCAATATAATGAAACACTGTCCTCTCATATGTTAATCTTCTCACAAACATCTAGTTTACCAGAAATATTTAAGCAACTTAAATAAATATAACAAGGGACTTTTATTAATTAGTAAGGATATTGAATAAATGATAGAGGAGCTTTCGTAGAATATAATAATATTGATTAAAGCTTAATAGATATCTAGTCAAAATTAAAAAATATAATCATTTAAAAAGAAACCAAATATAAGAGATAAATTATTTAGTGAAAGCCTTTTAGTTTAATATGCAAATATGATTTCTATAATGGAACTTAAAATAAATAGTGCCTGCTAGACTTTAATGCATGCTCTTATCATTCTTATATTATATTAAAACTAATTTTTAAGTGTTTAGTGGTAAAAGGTTGAGTGATATGAATAATTGAACTGCCTATAATTAAGAAAGTTAGATATAGAGAATAGAACATTTAATCATTATATAAGCCAGTTAAAAAGTTATTAGCAAGTTGTAAAGTTAACCATTAGTTTCTTAAGAAGCAATTTAATCTAAATAATAAAAAACAATAGCCAGATATCTTTAAATTAATAAAAAGGGATAGCTGTATAAGTAATGATATAATACTTTACCTCTTCTAAAATAATAATTAATTAAAAGCTAGGAAATTATGATATATTTCATTAGTTAATTTAAGTTAAATCAAAAAAAATAAATTTACTAGAATTAAGATATTCCAAAAACATCTGACTTAAGGATAGGATTTTATTAATGAACTTCAACATGAAATTTAGTAAGTAAGATATAGCAAAAATAGATTGCTTAATTTATTAGATCGTTAGATTCCACAAGAAACATTAATATAATCAGAAGAAATTAAAACAAATGACTTTCTACTACAACGCCTCTTTAAACTTACTCAACTAAAGAATTTGAAAGTTGCCTTTTTTATTGTTTTGACAGGAATTTTTAAAGAAAAGGCAACTAATAATAGTATTTAGATTGGTAAGAAATTTAAAGATATAAATAAGTGTTTAATAAATAAAATTAAATAGAGTCGTATTAAGAATTGTGGTTTCAGTTGCTCTAATTGGGCTAGGTTTCCTGTAATTCATTATTTTTTGAGTGTAAATATTATCCTCTATATCCTAAACAATAGAAAAGCCAAGCTACCCATGTGACACTGAAAGCTCCTTCGTATACAGCACCTCCTGCAATTGTTGTAATTTCTTCCATATCTAAATTATATTCAACTGTGTATAAAACTGTAGTATAAACAATGAAGGCTAAAGTCATCCAAAGAAGAGCGCAGTGCATGAAGAATCCATTTGCAATTAGATTCTTTGCTGGGAAATTCTATCCACTTTTTTTTACATGGACAACTGGCATAAACATAGCAACACATCCGAAACATAAAAATATGCATGTGCAAATAGCAGTCTAAAAATATAAAAGTGCTTACTACAACACTTCCTGCTACCCATTAGGTCATTACTAAACAGAAGTCATCATACCATTCGTCATAATTTCTAATAACATCACATCCTACACAGAAGCAGAATTCTTCTCTAAATTGGTATAAATCTAAGAAATAAGTTTGGTCATTGTCATCTAATAAATTTTCTGAATTAGTAGCCCACCAGCTGAGACTTGTAACTATCTCTCCTTTTGAAAAGTCGGCTACTGAATTATCTATTGAATCCTCAATCATATCTTCGTTTTATGTAATAAGGTCATGTAATGAGAAATAATCATAGAAGTATAGATGTTTTTGGGTTTTGAATGGTCTAAAATCTGCCCAGATAAACCATCCTGGAATAGTGAAGGCAATCAAAGCCAAAGAAATTGCTAAACATAACAAGGAGCTCATTACACAAGCACAGCCCTTCAAGCTCATTTTTATAATAATTTCAACGAATTTGCTTAAATAGCTATTATGAATTTGGAAAAATTAAAATTTAAAACAAATATGGCTTCTCTAATTTAGTCCCTTCTATCATCATCTTGTAACTTTAAAGTCAAATACCTTATATACTTAGGAAATTTCGCTTTATTTCTTTTTTGCTTGTAGAAATAATAAGATAGTATATTTACTTAGAGTATAAATATTAGAAAGCAAAATAAATAAAAAATATTTCAAACTATCACTACCTTAATAAAAGGCTAGGAATGGAAGATGCGAACAATTAATCGCTTTAATTAGATTTCCTGCTATTTTTAGGTGAATCAATGCATTAGGCTATAAGAAAATTCATCTCAAGTAAGTCTTCATAATAAAATTAAAATTTTTTTATTCATAAAGCAAATTTTTCAAAGGTATAAGATTAATAACTGTAAATTTTAAATCATTAAAGTAAGGATGCTAAGGATATTTTTACTTTAAATCCTAATAAATCTTCTTGAAATTATAATTAAAAAGATATAATTAAAAGCATGGAAAAGAAGTTAAAGTTCATTATATTTATAGAGGAGATAATATGAACTACATTTAAAATTTATAAATAAAAAATTATATGAAAGTACCTTAAGATTTTCTAGCTGTTTTCAGTTAGTCAATTTCCCAGAACTAGATAAATATTTTAATTTGTATCTAGTTAACTTTTGTTTCAAAACTAAACTTCTAGAAGATTTAATATATAAATGTTTAAAGGAAAAAGCTTTTAAAATTTACTTAGCTAGTAAATATTTTACACTATAGCTGTTTAAGATTTATACTTAGAAATTTAATTTTCGAAGAATTACCTTGAAATTACCATCAATTAGATTAAGATAGATGTTCCTTGTTATTTAATAAGCTTTGAAAGAAAGAAATCTTTAAAACTTGCTCGAACATACTTTTAACCGCGATTCTTATAATCTTAATTTATGCCTTTTTTGGTTTTCTATCTGGAAGTATTTAGAATAGAATTTTATATTTATACTTGAATAAATCTATTTAAGATACGAAAATTAAAGCGAAGAGTATATAACTAAAATAAAGAGTAAAGATACATGTTTTTAGAATAACTTGGCTCTCCCCTATATTAAATCTTCTTACTTTTTAATTTATTAAGAGTCTTTAAAATATATTTACTTCGTAAATTTTAAACCTAGAAGTAACTAAAAATAAAGTTAACTTAATTAACGAAAAATAGAAGAATGATTAGTAGATAGATAGATAACACAGTGGTAAGATTCATTCATAAGATATTAGCATAATTAATAATAATTTATTGTATATAAGTAACTAGTAGAAAATAAAAAATGCCTTAAATAAATTTATTTAAATTATTTAGTTTATTATGCTAATAAAGAAAATAAAGCAATAGTTTTAGTACTTCTTTATTAAATAAAATGACAGATATTCTAAATGAAATAATATAAAGATATTATAAATTAAATATAAATTTAGAGTTAGCAGAATAAACTCTAGACTTTTAAATTAAATTAAGATAAAGAAAGTTTGCTAAAAGTCTTGAATAATGCTTTACTAAACTCAATTCAACTCGACTCGGTATATCACAGCTTCTTCTTATATAGCTATCTATTTTCTGGTTCTTGTCTTTCTATCTTTACACAACTTTAGACTTAATTAAATAAATTTTTAAGCTTATATTAAATAAATAAATTTAAGATTAAAAACTGAGTTTAGCTGCTTTTTATTATGCTTATCTAACTAATATTAGTAACTTTTTAATTTTCATACGTTTGTCATGGATTTTCTAAAGAAGGTTTAATAATAAAAATTTTATTTAGTTAGTAAAATTAAAATCTTTAAGATAGCTGTCTATCTAAAAATTGATTAATAGCAAGGGTTTTATTTATCTAAAATATTATCTTTCTAAACTTTATTTTAAAGCCTAAATATTTGGAGTTTTGTAAAGGAATAAAGCTTAATAGGTGAGCTAGAAAAATAAAATGGATTTGATGCTTTAAAATTATTTATTTTATCAAATAAAATGTAAATAAGATCTTTAATAAATCGACTAAATAAGACAATTAAAACATATAAAATATAAAAAGAATAAGAGAATAATTAATAAATATTACTAGTATTAGACAAAAAGGAAGTTTATTTAATTTTTGAATTAAATAAATAATAATTAAATATAATAAGTTTATATGGATAAATATAGGGAAATTAAAATTATAATATAAATTAAAAGGAAAAAGATATGCATTTATAGATTAGAATATTAAAGATAAAAGCTATTTTCTAATTTATTTTTAAAGTTATTTTCAATGCTAAACTATTTTCTAAATTTTAGGTTACGTTTTGCTATTTATTGAAGCTAAATTCCAAAAAATTATAATAACAAAGAATGAGCAATTTGTAAGAAGCTAAGACTAAAGATACAGCTAACAAAAGTCAGATAGTTCTAATAAAATCAGAGAGCGATTAAGAAGATTCTTTTCCAAATCTACCACTAGAATCTCGCTTGCATATCTATATTAATAGAAAATAAAAATCTTAAACCTAAAAAGTTAAGCCAATTTAACTATCTCCTTAGATAGGGTAAATATTGAAGCAACTAGATTTTGTTAATTATTTATAGTCTCTTAAAGAGATTGATCTAAACGCAGTTAATTAAGAAGATTTTAACTTAAAGAAGGCAGATTTTCATGAGTAGAAAATTACTACTAAGATTTAAAGTTCTAAAAAGGAATGCAGAGCAAGTTTGAAAAATTTATCATTAGAAGAAGCAAATCTTAAAGAAAATGCATACGTTTAGATAGTTATTGCTTGAGTTTTTCTTAATTAATTAACTTCATTTACGGCCTCATTAATATTAATTTTTCTAGTTAATAAAATACTTAAATACATTTTAATATAGAAGCAGAATTGCTTGTACTCTAATAATTTTAATAAGAATGCTAAGGAATTTTAAGGATTTATTCTAGCATTAGAAAACTAAATTAAATTTAATTACGAAAGTTAATGAAGATATTTGAAATAAATTAATAATATTAAATACTCTATAACTTTAAACAAGTTAATAAATTATAAAATTATCACCAATTCAAAATCCTTTGTAAATGTAGAAATATCACGATCTTTAAGCAAATAAGAAAGAAATAAATCATTAAAATAATATTCTCTTTAAAATATTTTTATTATCTAAGAAATTAAGCATTCTTCAATTAATAAATGGTTATACAAGTACTCTTTTAAATTATCTAAAATATAATAAAATTTGTTTTCTAAGCTTATTAAATTTACAAAATTTCTACTTTCAAAGTATTATAAATTTATCTTAGAGTAATTTTAATTATTTTAATTATGCATTATTTACTCTTTGTAACTATTTCTTAACTAAACTTTAAATGTAAATTCAAGAAAATAGCTATCATATTTTATCCTATTTAGTTATTCAATTGCTTTATGCTTTTATTTATTTTTCTAAGTTTTCATTTTGAGGTTAGTAGCATATTAAAAGATTTTTAAAATTGAATTGATTTAATAATAAAGTTAGAAGATATAGCAATATAATTAATTTATCTTGGTTATAAGATAAAGAATAAACTAAGTATAACAGTGAATATAATAATACTTATTATTATTCCTTTTATTAGTTATTTTATAATTATGGCTATATATTTTATTTAGAAAAGCTATTAGCTATTGTTTAATAATTAACTTTAGAAGTTATAACCATTTTATTATTTAGCTTACTATATCAGCATAGTATTTAATTTATTTATATATTATAATAACAAGGCATTTAAGCTTTAATTTTAAATCTTATATTAATCTAAATCCTTAAGAATTATTTATTAGTTTAATTCAAAGATAAATTTAGATATCAGCAAAATAATTAAATAGTGACTTACTTTTATAGCTATAGTAGAAGAGATTTATTATTAAATGGATAAGTTTAAAGGGAATAGCAATGATGATTTAAAAGAGTTTAATAATAGTTAGTTTCAAATAAAGAAAAGAAAGGAAAGCAGAAGCAAACTAAGGCTTAGTAGTAATCCACTCTCTTCTTTATCATAGTTGATTTCAACTTTTAGGTATTTTTCATCTCCATTGAGCTCCCCTTTTTCATATTCCCAGCCTCTTGCATAAATAAAATTGATTTTCTAATTCTTGCAGTCTTCATCCAAACATGAAATATACCAAGTTTAATTTCCAGGTCCTCCTTCAAGATCGTTATTTGACGAATAGCCACCTAAAGAAACACTTATGCCACTAATTTAATAATCAACCAACCATTCATATCCTGTGCCCTTAATGTATTCAAGTATAAGAGTAATCTTTTCTCCTTTAGCAATAGTCTCGGAAAGTAGAGTAGGTTAGTTAGCTGTTCCAATTTATTCTAATCCAAAAAGATATTCTTTATTTCCAAAAGCTTGTAGTACAAACAACGCAAAGCATAATACAATCTTCATTTTTATCAATGTAAAGAAATGATAAATTAAATTAAATCCTAAGTATTTTATTGTTAGGCCTAATGCTCATTTAAGATAAATTCTAACTTATTATCTGACAATTAAAGCAATAAACAAAGAAAAAGTAATTTAAGCTTTATATGAAACAAATCTTATAAATATTTACTTTAAGTAATAAAATAGAATTCATTTAATCATTTTGCTTAAGAGAGTTTATCTATTATTGAAAATATTCCTTTATGAGAAAATTAAGGAACTAGAATGGTGTCTTTTATTACACCAATTGAATATCTTAAAACTTTATAATTTTAGTAGTTTAAACATAAATATTTAGATTATTAAAATTTTAATTTTTAACCTAATTAATAAAGATTATTTCATTGTTATACTAATGCTAATAACTTAGATATTATTTTAAATTTTCTAAGCTATCTAATGCTAATAGATAAAAGAATAAAATAAATATATAAACCATTAAAAAGGATATAGCATAATATAAATTTTTAGCTTAGATTGATGAAGTAATTAATAAATCATTAATTTAAATATTTTAAATGATAAGCCCGGCTAACTCAATCAATAGAGCGTCAGACTCTAAATCTGGTGGTCGAGAGTTCGAGCCCTATATTTGGCGTTTTATTAAATTTTAAATTTTAATTTTAATCAAATAAAAAATTAGAAGCAATTTAGCCATATTAAAAATAATAACTTTAATAGTAAATATACTCAAATTTAAATTTATTAAGAATAAACGTTCTACTTTACATTAAAAAGAAACTGAACAATTTTATTTTTATTTTGTTTAAATCTAAAAGAATTTGATCTATTTAATTAAAAAAAATTTAAGTTACTTGCTTTGATTCATTAATTTTTAGTTAAAAATAAAAATATTTTAAATGCTTTATACATTATAATCATTTGATCTCCTTAATTAATATTTTAATGTCTATTTAGCTTGACTTATTGAAGTTGCTGTAATAATTTTAAAATTGGTTATATAGCAAATAAATTAGCAAATACTTAAAATTTTAATTTAGTTTAGTAAGAGTAAATAGTTAAATTCATTTTTTATCTCCTTGTCTACTTGAGTCTTCTATTTCAACTAAAACTTGCGAAAATCTATCACTGTCAATTATTATATTCTTCGTAAGTTAAAAATCTATTTCAATATAATGAAGATGAAAATAAAATTTTCATAAAAATGATATCCCTAATAGCCCTGATATTATTGAAATTATTTAGCTCATAAAGAAACAGTTTTGATCCATTTAGTATTTAGCTATTATTTAAGGCTCGAAATTCTCTAGGAAGAATGAAACATGTAGATTTATATTGTTTAACTTGTCATAGTAATTCTTATTTAAGAAATTCATAAAGAGATTTTATAATTTTTCATCTGATTTAATATTTTTTTTTAAATTAAGCTTTATAATCTTATAATTACTTAGGTCTTCCAGCTACTAGGAATTATCTATTCATTATAAAAATTCTATTGTTTTCTTTTTTTACTTTAATTCTTTTTATAAATTAACTATTTCTTCTTTTTCTACTTAGGAGGTGCAAACTATCTATATTTTTGGAGCTTTTTTTTTCATATTTTCAAGAAATTGAAGTATGTTAGTATTTATTTAAACCTTCTTAATTATAGAAAGTTCTTCACAATATAATATTTCTATTAAATTAATAATCCAAAAGGCTATCAAGCAATGTAAGCTTTAGTTTTTTTAATTATCAAATCTTCCTTACAATTCAAAGTAGATATGTAGAATAATACTTCCTCAAATCAATAAAAATAGGATAAAACTTACAATGCTGCCTATTTTGCTAAGAAAAGCTTATCTTTTTTACTATTTTTGCTCCTCTTATTATTCCTTTTCTAACTATCTAGTTTCTTATTATTTATTTTCTTTTTCATTTACTTCAATAAGGAAGTCTTCAAACTCAATATTACTATAAGATCTCTTTAGATAATTTTCATTCATCACTTGTTCTTAGAAGCTCATTTTTATATTTAAGTTATTATGTAAATAAATAAGCTATTTATATTGTAATTTCACTATTTAAATAAAACACTTTAAAATTACCTTTGAAATAACTTAAAGCTATAATATAATTAAGTTACAATATATTTAAATTACTAAAGAAGCAAGAAACCACAACAAACTAAAAAGAGTAATTATTATAAAATAACTAAGATAATCAATCTATTTTACAAATCTACTATCTAGTTCTGTTTTTGTTTAATAGAACATTATGTTTAGATTTGTTTTGCTTAACTACAATAATTAAGATATGAAATTATATTAGTCTAAATAATTTAATAGCTGCTAGTATTTTTCATACCTATTTTTAAATTTAATAGCTTCTATCTATTTATTCAGTCTACTATTTTTAAGAATATATAATAAAGTTAGCTAATTTTGTTTAATAAGTAGCTAGTAAGAAAAATTAAATATTAATGAGATATATCAAATCTTAAAAGCTGCTACTCTAAAATGATTTCATTTATAAAGATATAAAATAATTTATATTCCTATTAATTATTTTATTATTAATAGATTACATCACTAGTAAATACTAATAAAAATTATAATATCATATATTTAAATATAGATGTTTGAGTTAGACATATTTTATCTCTTTGGAAATAGTTAAATAAAAAATAAGATAATATATATCTATAAATAATAATTAGAATATAGAAAGCATTGAATAAATAAAATATCTGACTAACTTAATCCTAGATGATTTTATATTTTAAGATATTTTAATTTTCCTTTCTTTAATTTTAGCTATTAAATAGTAGATTTAATTATAAAATCATTTATATAATTTATTAATAATAACTTTTTTAAAATGAAATAAATGTATATAATGAAAAAAGCTAGATTTAAAAAGGATTGTTTTATTTATAATTTCTCTAATTATTTATATCTATATTTTCAATACTCTTATGAATAATTGGATCTATAGCCTATAAAATTTTAATATCAAGTATCTCATTAAAAATTATATTTATAAAGAGATAATTAATAAAATATTAGTAAATTTGAAAATTTAGAGGAATGGAAATAAATCTAAATCAATATTTCCTACATTTCAAATTTTAAAAAAAGTATACTGAAAATAGCTATCTAAGATAAGTAATTTAAATATAATTGAGAATAAACCTAGGAAATCTTAAATTTTTTATCTAAAGAATAAATTTTAAATTGATAACACTAATTTTCGAAGCTTATAATTTCTTCGTTGCTTGTTAGATAAATTTTAAATTAAAATAGATTAAGAAAAAATAGATAAGAGGGTCTTTTTAAAGTTTATTTTAGTTAGAATAAAAAAATGTATAAAGATTATAATTTTTTTATTTATCTATATAAGAAATTTGTTTAAGTTTATTTTTCAATAACGATCTAAACTTTTTGAATAAAAAGATAAAAATAATTTTTTATTGCAAAAACTAAAATTAAAAATTCTAGAAAGAATTTAATAAAATAGAACAAAAGAATTTAAATAAAGTTATAATGTATTGCATAAGCTAGAGAGAAGTTAATACACAATAAATAATTATTATGATTTAGAAAATAAATAATGGCAACTAGAGAGAATTGAATGTAAAATTAATATAAAAATAAAATAAATTAGAATAAAAAATATATATGTGGATTACATTGGCCTAAATAATAAAATAATGATCTGATTGTAAGAAAAATCTAATAAATAGAAATAAAAAACTTTATTGTTAACTGTATAGAGAAATTAATTAAGAAAATAAATAAAATTTTATAAAAAGAAGATTTAATAAAGAGAATATACAGACTGTAAAAAATTAAATAAATCATAAATTTAATAAGATTGTTAAGACAAGCTAAATTAAGGATATAACTTATAATCACATTAATAAATTTAAAAAAAACCAATAAAATGTATTCTTTATTTTTTATAAAGAAATAAATCTTTTAGATATATAATTAAAAGGAATTTATTGATAAATGATAAAAAATTAGATGAATATATTGCTTAAATACAAAAATCTAAGTTATTAATGATATAACTAAAAATAAAAGATAAAAAATCTAATAATTACCAGCTTTATTTATTAACAATTTAATTTTTTTATATGAATAAATTAAAGAAAGAAACTTTTATTAAGACTTTTATTCGTCTTATTGCATAACCGAAATATTTTAAAATTTTAAATCTTTAAACTAGTACAAGATAAAAGCGTATAAGAAAATTTATAATAAGTACTTTTATAAATAAATAAAGAATCTCTTAACAAAGCTTAACTATAAAATTTTTTAAATAACTTTGAAAGATTATAATGTATAATTATAATAAACCTTTTAAAATGAGAAGAATTTTTTATCTTTTTAAATATAAAATAATTAAAAGCTTAAAGAATAATTTCATGTTTATAGTTATTGCGAATATTTAAGAAATAAAATCAAATTAAAATGATTATAAATAAAATAGATTTAATCTGGTTTCTATCACTAAAATTCTTAAATTAAATTATTTAAAATAATTAAATCTTTTAAATGTTCTTAACACTTATAACCCATGAATTTAATTTTTTTATTAATACTTTATTCAATTTAAAATAATATTCTCTTCATTTGATTTAGAACTTCTCAAGAATAAAATGTTCTATAAATTTTGAATTTAATGCATTAAATTTAAATTCAAAGCTATTATTTTTTTGCTGTTCTTTTAAATTTTGAATTTTATGCATTAAATTTAAATTCAAAGCTATTATTCCTTTGTTGTTCTTTAAATTTTGCCATTAAAGTTGCGATTCTTTTCTCAATCAAATAATTATAGTTGAACATTAAGAAATATTAAAAATAATAAGATTAAATTTTATTTCACTCTAAATTGTTTAATTTATCTTACCTTGAAGTTACCGGGATAAATTAGATTTTTAAAATGCTTTTTATAAAATTTAAGTTACTAAGCTAAATGGTTATATCTTCACACTAATATTAATTTAACTTATACTTAGAAAATGATTTACTATATAATAAATATTTTAAGAGATCTGAGTATATTATGAATCTCTTTAAAATCTATTTAAAAAATTAAAACTTAATTTCTTTCTAAGCACTTACTCTTGGTAAAAAATATTTAAATTAAATTAATTTCTTTAAAGGAGAAAGAAAAGTCTTTAAATGAAAGGTGATGGTTTAACTATTAAGCTAAATAACTTTATTATATCTTAGGTATTTAAATTAATTTAAAACTCGTAATTTTATTTGTAATTATTTAAAATAATTATAGAAAATGGATAACATTATCCTGGAAAACGTTTAGGTATCCTAAAAGTACAACCAGGCTGAAGTGGAAGGATAGCAAAATGTTTCAAATAATAATTTATTATTGGAAACTGATGGATTAGAAGAATAAAAAATCCCTAATGCAAATGAAGCTTAGTTATAAGATTAGAATTAAAATGAATAGAAAACCGATAAAAATAAAAAAATACCAAGACTTCCAGCAGTATTATTAGCAACGACTTACTTAAAACAGTTTTACAACGCTACTTTATGAGTAAAAAAATGGGAAAGAGAGAAAATGAATATCTCGAATGAAGATGTTTGTGATAAAGAAGGGAGATTTATAGTGAGATAAGGGCAAACTTTAAAAAATGGGAGATATAAGATTAAGCAAGAAATTGGCCGCGGAGTATTTTCTAAAGTAGTTGAAGGAATTGATAATTTGACCGGGAAAATTGTTGCAATTAAAATATCAAAAAACACAAAAATAAGCAAAGGAACATTCAAAAGAACCAAGGAGGAGATAAGATTATTAAAAGATTTGAACAATAAGGACAAATATAACTTTTATGTTCCTAAATTGATAGACGATTTCAAAGAAAACAATCATCTTTTTGTAGTGTAGGAGAAAATGTACAAAAGTTTGGAAACTGCTTTTAACTTTAACATCAATTGTGGATTTACACTGCATGAGATTAAGTGCATTGCCGTCAAAGTTTTGTCCTCTATTAAGTTTATAAGCGATAGTGGATATGTTCATACGGATTTAAAAAAAGACAATATTATGTTTTGCATCAATGACTGCCCTTCAAGTTTAAAAGTAGTAGACTTTGGCTCTGCTTTGAAGAAATAGAAAGTGTTTAGATATGATCCTCCTATGAATTTCTAATGTAGAAATTACCGCAGTCCCGAAATATTTTTGGGGTATTAATTTGACGAAAGAATAGATGTTTGAAGTATCGGATGCATACTATTTTAGTTGCTCACTTCAAATGTGCTATTTTAAAGTCATTGTGAAGTCTCTCAATTTGTAAGTTTTTATTTCAGTTTAGAATTATTAAGCTTTTTGGACTTCCATCGGATAGAATTTTGTAGTAATCATTGAAGTGAAAAACTTATTTCAAATAAATAACTAAAGGTCAGATAGTTCCAATAAAAGAAAAATATAATAAGTGCCTTTAGACCAACTAGTCAAGCTTCGATAAGCTAAGAAGCAAAATAAATAAAAAAATGATTTCTTAAAGAAAAGATTACTTATAGTAAATCCTTGAAACCTAAGAATTTCTTGATTTCATTGATTTGCTAGTAAATATGATGCAAGTAGATTATGAACTTAGATATACATCAGAACAAGCTCTTTTCCATCCATTTTTAATGCAGACAACTTTCTAGTTTCGATAATTAGTAGAAAATTAAGAAAAAAAATAATCAGCAGAGACAAAAGAGACAGCTTATAAATAAAATTAAAACAAGATAGGAAAAACCTGTAAAGAAAGTGAAGAAAAAGAAGAAAAAGAAGAGAGAAAGAATGAAATCAAAAAAGAAACTACGTAGAAAAAAATAAATAGTAAGAGAGCCATTAAGACTTAAAAAAACCACAAATCTCTGCAAAATTAAAGTGGAAATAAGTCAGCTTATGACAATACAAGCACAAATGCTTCTACTCCCTATTCAAATAAAGAAATTTCATCTTTTAGTAGTAAAAACCTTGTTGAAGAGATAAATTGCAAGTAGAAAAACAAGAGATCTAAATCATCCCAAAACATAGAAGAAGGAGAAAGATTAAGTAAAAAATAGAAAATGTAGTTCATAAAGAAAGTATGAACGGCTGATACTAAACACTTAAGATTCTTAATTTGATTACTTTAGAAAAATCATTTTTAATCTATTAATTTGAATAAAATCTATTTAATAAAATAATTTATTTTTTTAGCTAAAAAACAATATAGTAATAATAAAAAATAGTTCTAAATGAATTAATGTTTTAAATGATTATATGGAAATAATTATTTAAGAATTTAATAAATTAACCCGGGTTTTATTCTTTATAAGGTTGATCAAATGTACATTGGCCGGTAAGATTCTATTTCTAAGAATACTTCAAAAAAATTGAAGCAATTTGAGTCATCATTAAATAAATACGAATATAATTTTTATTCTTAAAAGTTTATTAGAAAGATCTACGAAATTTTATCAAACAAATAATTTTAAAAAAATTTTCGAAATATTGTTCTTAGTGGAAACAAAGGATAAATTTAAAATATTAAATGAATAATTGTATCTAACAATGACTTTATAATAAATAATTATAGCTATATAAATCAAATTAAAACTTATAATTATTTAAATAAAAATTCTTTTAAAATTTAGATAAATTATTATATTGCCATAACAAAGCATGCAAAGGAAAGCTTATCTTTTCAACACAGTTTAGTTTTTAAACTATTTTATTTTTTTTATTATAGTTTATACTTTTTAAGCATTTTTCATAAATAAGTAAAAAAATTTAAATTGAATTGCATTAGGAAATGTAAAGGACTATAATTATTTAATGCAAAATAAATTACAAAATATCACGATTTAAAAAAAAGTAAAATGAATTAAGTACTTATAAGATATTTTTTAAAATAAGATGATGCTTTTTACTTTTACTTAGGGAATTTTATTACAATTATATCATTAATTTAATAACCTAAAATACTCTTTATTTATTATTTCAATTTAAAATCTTTTACTTATTTTATTCTTAAAAAATGCTTTTTAATTTATGAAACAAATAACTAATATATTTTTTTATATTTTTAAGAATAAAGTCATGACCTAAGTGAAATTTGAAATAATAGACTCACAAAAATTCAAAAGTGATCTATAAATCTAATAAGATAAATAGAATTTAAACAAGATTTTAATTCTTAAAAACGTGAGATAGGTAGCAATAATCAAATTATTAAATCAAAAATCAGAAAAATTTAATCATTTATCAATTAAAAAAATACATTTAGGAGATTAAGATATAAACCTTTCATCTTAAAATTAAAAAAAGCTTTAAGTAAATTAAAGGAAGGAGGTAACTTACAAATATTTATATACAAAACTCTTAAAAATAATTAAAGAAACTAAAATTATATTAAACTTATTGAAATTATTAATGCTGAATGAAAGATAAATCAATTAATTCAAAATCTTTTATAATTATTTTGGCATTCTTTGGAGCGTGATTTTGAAAATCTATTTTACATTAAAATAAAAAATCTTAAATTTAAAATAGAAAATTGCTATCGATCTAATGCAATTTTAAGAAAATTATATGAATTTTAATTAAAAGTAGGCATCTTTCAAGAAAACTTCAAAGAATTCAATTACTTATAAAATTTAATGATAAATAAATGATTTCCATACATTTATCCTAGCTCTGAAGATACATATTTTGCTAATAATGTAGATTTATTTAATTAATAAGTGATATAAAGAAATTTTTTAATCTTAAATCACTATTTTATTGGTTTTTAGTTTCTTTTAATACATAAATACATTAAATTTTAATTTTAGATTGTTTTTTCTCTTCTTTCTAGAAACAAAATTAAATTGCATACCTTTTATTTTTTATCTTTAGTTTGTATTAAACTTATAGAAAATTATTTTAAAAGGAAAGCCAAAAATTTTAAATGATACCTTTTATTATTTTAAATTTTAGCATATTGGATTATATGATTTTCATATATAACAAAAGATTATTTTACCAAAATTATTATTTTCTTGAATTATCAAACTTTAATTAATAGTTTTAAGTAATATATTTTAGAAAAGCCCATCTACTTCACTATATTAGAGTATTTCCTCTTTAAAGATTGATAAATATCAATCTACAATGAAGATGGATGTATTTAGCCGCTAGATCTATAAAAATGTTTATCTGAGTTTTAAAGATTTTTACAATATGTTTTAACCTTTTTTAAGCAGAATATTAAGTTATTAGTGTCTTTTTTTGAGTAAGGAGACATTTATGCATATAATAAAGAGAAGAGTCTTTTTATCAATTTGGATAAATATCTTAAATAATTGAAGCTTTAAAAAATAAAGAAATACCATCTAAACAAAAAATGGTTATAATGTCTTGGTTATTTTTTAAAAAGATAGAAAATAAAAGAGTTATTTTTCTAAGTTTAACTTACAAAATAATATCTAAAAGAGAAATTTCTAACTTAGAGAGGTAGGATAATAATAATAAGAACTCAAAAGATATAATAAAAAAGATATCTATATCATCTTATTTAACTTTATACTCTACATAAACTAAAAATAAACATAAGCTTTACAAAGCAACTACCTTCAAATTTAAAAGAATGCATTAACCCTGCATTTATAATGAGTAGCTCAGAGCTTTAATTTAAATTCCTTAAATTCATATGTAAATTTAAGAATAATAAATTTAAAAGAAATTAAAACCTAGAAAGAAGGACTTAGAATAAATATATTGGCTTTAGTTCTAATCTAAAAACTTTTTCTTTAATATAGTAAAAAATCTTTGAAATATTGATAATGAAATGTTTAATTATTTTATTATTTATTTTCAAACGGATTTCTAATTTTTAAAAGTAGGGATCATAATATTAAATGTATGGCATTGTAAACTAATAAATTAAAACTAAACTTTAAAAAAAGATAAAAAAACAACTGATATATTAAAATATAATTAAATATAAACGACGAACACTATCGGTAGGGCTTTCAATCTGGATGATGACACGGATCAAGGTAGGCGGGCCCTATGGGAGATGCCTAACTTATTTGGGATACCGCTAGAAAGAAATTTCGACTGACGGTGGACTCTTAGTCGAAAGCTCCTGGCTTTAGATCTTATCTCTGCCTTTCCATGTTAACTAGCAAGGTGATAGATTCAAGAAGTAGAAGAAAAAACATGGAGAAGTTCCATCATTTTTGATTTACTATTCCGTATCTAATTTCAAAGAATATGATTATTTAATCAAGGTTCAAGAATTTAGAATTTACAAGATGCTCCCATTTGGAAATTACAGCGTCTCGAAATTGCGTCGCAAGAAATAATAGTCGTTAAGAGAACACTTTTAGTTTTTTCCTTAAACTAAATTAGTGACAATTTGTGATCAACCTATCAATGGTGAAGACAATTAAATTATTTCAATTCAAATTCAAAATCCTTTTTTAAAACAAACTTTAATGAAGAGATATTATATTAGATAGAAGGCTAATTTTAAAGTGATTCTAAAATTATAGAGGAAAAAGAAAAAATGAAAGAAGATGAATAAAATATATGAGAAGAATAATAAAGTATGCATAAGATTGAAGAAAAACAATTATGAAAAAGGAAGAAAAGCAAAAATAGAAAGAAAATAAGGAAGATGTTTATAAAAGAAATATATAAAATAAATTATAAGTTATTATATATTATACCTATTTTAAGAAATTGAATAATGTGACAGCTATAGCTTAAGTTTATGAAGATATATGAACATAAAAATTGTAATAATAAATAATAATAAATAAATAAATTTGATTATAGAGCGCGTAGCACTCTCGTTGGTGCGCAGCTCTTTAAAAAAAAAGTTTCTTACTGACAAGAATTTTTGTAACTGATAAAATTATCAGATACAGATAAACCTTGTTCAATACTGGTATAATTATTCAGTACTGATAAAAATGTTCAATACTGATATAATTTTAGAATACTCGTAATCTTTAATACTTGCTGGAGTTCCAAGGACATGGCAGTATTGTGTCTCATTGCATCACCAAAGCAGAGGACGACATGTGTCAATTATGGGTACTTAAATTCCCAACTCTGATAAAGCTCGCAATATTATTTCTTTTTCGTTACAGAATTAAAAATAAACGAAGCCAAGCCAGTGTCGAAGGTCTAAGAATTTTATGTCTCGATTTCAAACCAAAGCATAGGAGACATAAAGTCGTCTATGGGTACTTAACTTAAATTATTTTCGAAAAAATTTTCATTTTATATTGATAATAATTTATCTATTTTACAGTAATAAAATAATTAAGGCTAGAAAGCGAGTAGAATTAGTCAATATCACAACCTCTGATTGCGATGACCTTTTTGTTCACCTTCGAACAACTATGGCGGTTTTTAAAAAAAAAATATATGATAAGCAAAATTGCAAATAATTTTTAAAAAAGCATGAGAAATTTAAAACAGAATTCTTTGAGGCTGTAAAAAAGCAGGAGTTAACGAAATGCCAGAGAGGCTGGGTTAGAAAAAGGATATTAAAAAGGTCACTCATAAGGATGAGTCTCCTATCTTTAAGAAAAGACTTGGAAATAGGGTAAAAATATAATGCGTTCGGAAGTCTCTAATTTCACAAATATTAGTAAATAAGCTGTGATTAACTGATAGAAGTGACGCTGAATTTCAAGGAAGAGGTCGAAAAACTAAAAAAAGATAATAAGAGACAAATGGAAAAAACTAAAAATTTCAGAGGAAATAGAATTGCGACTTATAACGAAAGAAAGAGTTTTCAAAATAAATGAATAAACCTTTTTAAATAAAGTGCAAAAAGATGAAAAAAATGGAGTGAATGAGAAAGTGATAAACATTCGAGAAGAAAGAGTTTTCAAAATAAATGAATAAACCTTTTTAAATAAAGTGCAAATAAAAAAGATTAAAAAATGGAAAGTGATAAACATTCGAGAAGAAAGAGTTTTCAAAATAAATGAATAAATCTTTTTTAAATAAAGTTCAATTAAAATAATTGCGAAAGAAAAGGATGAGAAATAAAAACGCGAGAAAAAGAGTTTTCAAAATAATTGAATGAATCTGTTTTAAATAAAGTGCAATTAAAATAATTGTGAAAGAAAAGGATGAGAAAGTGATAAAAATGCGGAAAAAATTTATAAAATTTTAATTTCTCTTATTTTAGAGAACTTTTCTTTAATTTGAGATGACCCTTATCTTTTCGTAAAATCTAATTAGATAATAATTTGCTTAGATTTCATATTTTCACACATTTTATATGTATTATCAATTGATAATATCGATCTTAAAGATCCTTTCTAAATTTATAGGATTTTATTCTAAGTTTATGATCATAATAATTATCTAATTTTTAATAAACTTAGTTGTAAGTAGTTTTTATAAATTTTTCAATATTTCTTTACTTATCGTTTTTTTTTTAGCAATTTTCATTTTCTTAAAGTTTTAGTAGCTGTGATAAAATTTATATTTTATTTCGTCTTTTATTATAATATAAATTCTCAAGTTTTTATTAATCTAGGTAATTTACAGTTTATTTAAAATTTTTTAGTCTTGATAATCTTTTTTATCTTTATTTTAAATGAATTTAATTAAAACATTTTCAAAAAAATTTTCGAAAATTTAGCAAAATTTAATAAATTTAAAAGAAAATAAAGTTTTGGAATTTTTTCAAAGAATTAGATAAATAATTTATTAAATTGAATTTAAATAAAATAACTTTTTTAAAATAATTTAGCATAAACTAAAAATAATTTAAAGCAATAAACCTTAGAAAAAAAACATTATAAAAAATGGAATCATGTTCTCACAAACCTCTCAATTAAAAAAAATTTTTTCACACTAACGAAAAAAAAATTAAAGATTGGTGAATTCTTCTTATTAATAAATTTTTTTTTCGAAGCAATAAATAACTTCCATAATTATCTTTGTTAAAAAATTAAATAAGATTTAAAAATTATAGAACAAAGATAAAAGTAAAAAAATTCAAGAAAAATTGAATATGATATAGACAAAATAATGAAATGAAGAGTGTAAAAAAAAGATATAAAAAACGAAAAATCCATTGGAGAAAAAAAGAAAATAAACGAACCGAATGATAAAAAAGATCTTCTTATTCATTTTTAAACTATATCTCCAATTAAAAACCATTGTCTATCAATGGAGATATGAGATTCGAATATTTGTGTGTATCTTAAGTAATTTATAATTAAGTGGTTCATTAATTAGATTTGAAGGGAAAAACATGGAACATATGATGAGCTATTTAATAATTATATTTTGTTAAAAATTCGAATTGAGACTAACAATGGAAAGGGTAAGTTTTATTTGAAATGTAGATAATTAAATTAAAATAATATAGGGTTTATATCTATATTTTAAATATCTAGATTAAGCTACTTCTTAGTCTAAAATAGCCTGATTAAGCTATCTTTAGCTAATTCCTTGAAAATTATTCTAAGAATTAAGCAAAGCTTTAAACTAAAATCTTATATACAAATTTAAATCTTTTAACTATAGATAGTCTGCTTGATCAAGTTCGATTAATATCCGAAATTAAATAAATATGCAGTTTGAACCATAATCTGTTCTTAGTGATCATATGGATATTAAATCTAAAATTCTAATTTACAGTAAAGAGAAATAGAGCTAAGAAATACAGATACTGCAAGTAAATAGAACCTTTATTAATATTTGTAGCTTTTCAAAAGAAAGTAAAGGAATAGAAATTATAGCAGACTAATAATCTTGCATAGTTTATTTTCAGTCTTCAAGATATAAGAAGAAGGGAAATAAATAAAGTTGAAGAAATATATCCAGAATTTTTAAACTTTCTACTGCAAGAGTGTATAATCGTATAATATAGAAATAGGAAATAGATGAGAAACTTATTGCATAAACTTTGAAGTATTAACCTATTGATGAAGAATGTAAATACTATAATTAAATTTTATTAATAATATCGTTGTATCTTAATATAGATTAATTAAATAAATTAAAATAAATAATATAAAATATGAAAGCAGCAAAAATAATTTATAAACAATTAAAAATTAGACTAAATTAAAAAAAATTACTTATATTACAACAAACAAAGAATTAATAAAAGAATAAAAACTAATTTATAGACTTAGAACCCAATTAATATTTTTTAGAGCTGATCTCTCAGAAAGACACATTGATTAAGAGTAAATATTATGTATTTGTAAGCAATAAGAAAAATTTTAGAACGTCTTTGATTGCTAATATTACAAATAAATTATATAAGAAAACAGTTTTCAGATACAAGAAACATTATAAAATCCAAGCACAAACATAAATCTGAAAATAAGGAAGGAATTAATTTCAAATAAAAAATTAATATAAAAAATAGAAAAAAACTTGAAAGAGATGCTAAAATATAATCAATTTTAATAGATTAAGAAACAAAGAAGAATAAATAAGTATTAGAAGATATTGATCTTAAGTTAAAAAAACATGGTCTAGAATAAAGCAAAAACATTAACAAATGACTTGATTTTAGTAATGAATGAGCGAAAACTAAATCCATTAGTAATATGAGATTAAAGAAGAATTAAAATAATTATTTTTAATATGAACAAAGATTAAAGATGAAGAAAAACAAAACAGAAAAATAAAGTCAAATCATAGCAATAATGAAGGTCAAAGAGTTTAAGAAGGAGAGTAATATCATAAAAAAATCATTTTATTAAGCTGAAAGGCAAACATTATAATTTAATTTAAATAATATAAAAAAATTAGTTAATTAAGGCCAAAATAATGGTGGAAACAAGATTTATAACTATCTGATTATCCTTATAAACCATAAAATAGTTACTAATTGGATTCAATATTTTGAGAATAATTTATCTAGACAAATATTTGATTGATAATTTTCAAAATCTACAACAAGAGAGTATTCTCATTTCTCTTTACATTTATTGCTTACAGAAAATGAGCAGAAGAATTTTCAATATATTTTAATTAAAAGACCATACAGAATAAGTAGTACAAAGATAGTTTGTCTTAAAGAATTTAAAGTTAATCCCTATCATAATAAATTGGTAGATTGATTTATTTATTACAGAAAGCTTAAATTTAAATCTTTTAGATAAAAATATGATGCTTTATATATATATGTATATATGATGTTAAGTATAAGAAAATATGAAGCTTATTCCCTATGGAATTTGCAAGTTAATATTTTAATATTAGATTTTGATAAATATAGGGAATAAAATTTATATGATGATAAAGTTTGAGAGCTTAGTCTAGAAAATGTGCTAAGATTATACACTGTTTATTATGAATTAATACCCATTTAAGCAGAATTCTGATTAGATTGATATGCATTAATTTCTAAATATCTAGTTTAGTTGCAGAGCAGATTCTATATATTTCAAATCCTGATAAATCGAAAAAGATTTAACAATCATCAAAAATTTTATTTTAAATACTTTATTTAATTACTATAAAGCTTAACTTTTTGTTCATTACAAATAATAAATGAAAAAAAAGTATTAAAGCTTTACTCAATTACTTAAAATAGTTTTATTAATAATAGAAATAAATTAAGATTGTGATTTTTAAGATATTTAAAATTAATTTTAAGATTTTTGCTTAATAAGTTTACTGTTTGATAAATAAAAATGTTTTTTAAATTGTAAAATTATGTGCTTCACTAATTCAGCTTGATATTACCAGCTTTTTCCTACTATATCATTTTTATACCTAAATTTAGAATCGACCTTACTTAAGATAGAAAGTAGAAAAAATTTTTGGTGTTCTAAAGAGTATTCAAATCCCTTTCCTACTAAACTTAAGTGGTACCTGGAATTTCAATTTAATTTTTAATTTTTTTTATCTTTAGCTTTTATTATTTAGCGAGATGCCTTTTCTTTCGGATAATTCTCATCAAAAAAATACTTCTTAGTTTATTAGTCATTAATCATTAAAATAACTGTTCGCCTTCCGGCTTAATTTTAAATGTATAAAATCTCCGTTCCTGCATACTCGTTCCTTGCATTGCTCTTTTTCCTTTACTTCTCTCTTTTATATAATCTGAGTTGAGAATTTTTTTTCCAGATTTTCCCATTTCCCAATGGAAAGAATTCCGTCGCTTGCTACTTCAGTTGTTATTAGTTTACATTTCTCCAGATATTCATTCTTATTTTTTCTATTTGGGACATTTTCGTCATAAATGTTAAATGCTGTTGCAAATATAGCATCTTTTTCTTGTTCTAGGAAATTTATTTTCTTGTTTCTCTATTTCCATTGGAGTTCCTTAAGAAGGCTTATACAAGTTTTCTTCTATTAATTTGAGTTTTTAATCTAATTTTACTCAGTTTTTCTAGTCTTGCTCTTGCATTATTCAAATATCATTCTCTAAACTTGTAATTTGCTCTTAAACTCCGACTTTATCTCTTCGGTTTTTTATATGGGCTTCATCATCATCTTCATGATTTATCAAATCCTGACTTATTACAAAACATCTCTTCCTTTTGGGAGTTTAATTTCTCTTCGAGTTAATATGTTTCTAATAAGTTGATAAATCAGTTGCTTCATCTACTAAGAGTCCATTTGTTCTATTTCAGTATTGTCTAAATCAAAGGTAATAGGATCTAAATTGAATTTTGTACTTTACCTTCTTCGTTTATTTTTTATTTTTTCGTTACTTTTTTTATCGATTCAGTTGTGTGGTCTCTTTTTTTAGTTTTCACTGGAGGTGTTAAGAGCTGTGCTAACTTTTCTGTTATGAATTTTTATCTCAGTTCTTACTTGTCTTTTGATGGAAGAAATCCGCTTTATTTTAATTGGTGGAGTTATTATTTTTTATAAGTTCTTCTAATCTATTAGATAGTTAAAGTTATTTTATTAAGAAGAGCGTTAAGCTGAAGACTGAGAATATGTGCTTTCTGTTTTTTCTGCTATTCTTAGGTGGTAAAAATACCCTTCTTGAAGCCAGCCATTTGATATTATTCTGTAAGTCTATTAATTAATTTTTAGTAACTGCATTATAATTCTTATAAATTTCTTCTTATTCTTTTTAAATAATTTATTTATATTGTATTATTATTTATTTCTTCCAATAAATCCATAATATTTTATATAATTTTTCGTATTTTTAATAAAATATATGACTGAATATCAGTAAAAGTTTTACTTAATTTTATTGATACGTTTAGCAATCTTTGCTATTTCTATTTTCTTTTAATCAGCTTCCTATGTAGATTATTTATCTTAGATTTATTTTATTTATTATAATCTCAATTTATACTTTTTATTCTTTAAGTTTATTGATTTAGTAGATAGGTTTAGTATTTTAACTTTTTAAAAGAAAATATTCGTAACCCTCTCTATGTCTTTAAGTTATTTAATCCTGTTTATTGGGATTAAAAAATGGAAAATTTCTTGCAAAAAGTCTCTTTTTAAAAGACTGCATCTCAATCAAGTTATGATAAGTAAAAAATACTTTAAGTACTCCAAGCTATGTAATTAGAAAACTTTAAATTCCTAAGAACAGTATAAGAACTCGAAAGGAAGATTGAAACCTGATGATTAATTAATAAGAACAAAAGATTGAAAATAAATAGTCAGCAAATATCAGAATAGAAGAACTAGAAACTAAATTCAACACATTCACAGAGTTAACTGAAAGCATATTCCTCTAAAAAATATCGAGGAATGATCCAATGGATATCGAACAGCAAACTCCAACAACTTATATTCCCTATCGGAAAATTATGACATGCTGATGTAGCAAGAGACCTAGACATAAAGTACGGAATTGCTTCCAATTTAGACTTAAAGAAAAAAAATTATAGAAACATATTGGGAAAATATTTTTAGAATCTATTGTGCTCAAGAAGGAAAAAAATACTTCAACATAACAAAGAAGCTCCACATATTTAGTGAGCCAATGACTTCAATAAGAAATGAATGGGAATAGACATATAGGAAACCATTAGTAAAAATAAATTAAAAATCTTGAAGATTTATGATAGACTTGCTACAGACAAATTTGAAGTTTCATTTACTTAACAATAAACTATTAATTTGTGGAAAACCAAATAAAAATGACTCCACTTTAATCAATTATTATTATTATAAAAAATATGGATGTCGCCCACTGTCAAAAGAATTAGTAATTAATCTGGTACAGTGTATTGCGAGTAATATTGCACTAGATAACATCCCGGGAAGGTAGATAATTTCAGAAGAGACAATCCTAACTTGCCCGAGAGTTCTCGCTAGCAGTATGAACGTTTGACCGACAGATCTACTAATAACTTAATAACTATTTCTTATTTGGATCTTATTCAAGAAATAAAAATATTAAATAAAATAAGAATAGACAAAACTATGATTAAAGTTTATAATTATGATTATACAAAAATAAATAATCATTTAGAGCTTAAAATAATAAATTTAATAAATTTGCTTATTTTAGTTCAAGAATAATTTAGAAAATCATATTTAATTTTAAACTATTTTTTAGAATAAAATTAAGCAGATACTATAAATAAACAAACTTAAACTTAAATTCAATGCTTAGATGTTACATATAGCATAATAAAAGTAAAAAACAAGATATTTTGTTAAGTTAACTTTTAAGATTAAAATTTTATGAATCATATGTTATATTATCAATATCAGAAATAAAAATTGAAAAAAAGCCCGGGAATCTAAACCTTAAATTCTAACCTAATAGATCAATCTTAAGTCTCAGTTAATTAACAAAAAACAAGAATTCAAAAAAGATAAATCTACTCCTGCTAAGGATTGGGAATTACTGAATTTTCTAACAAACTTAAAGATTTGAGAAACTCCATGAGCAAGACATTATTTAACTTTATTCCTCAATTGAGAAATGAATACAGAAATTTAAACCCTGAAGACAGAAAACCAGAATCTTAAGCTTCTTTTGTAAGATAAAAAAGGAAGATAAAGGCTAGGTAAGTTAAGTTTTGTTTTAAATTGAAGCCTTAACTTCCAAATTTGTATCGATAAAAAAAATATAAACAAATCCATAGAAAATTGAAGAAGAAGTCCAATTAAAAATTAAAAAACACTAACCTCAAATAGATAAGATGGAAATAGAACAAAAAGCATAAAAACAATAAAAACTTTACTTCAAGCCCTCAATAAAACGTTACTATTGTTGTCTTAAAACTGGACATTAATGGAGATAATATCTAAAGTGAAGAAGAGTGCTTGAGCAGTACCGAAAATAATTTGGAACATCAAGGATACTATATTTAAGCTGATTTGGAGGATCTATAGAAAGAAACCGGTATTAATAGACTCAAGTATGACATTACTCAAACAGGAACTTGCTAATTAAGAGTAACAAAATAAATAACTTCAAAAGAGTAACGATGAACTTAGAATTTATTTAGAGAATCTGGAGAAAAATTACAAGAAGATGGAAGAAAAATTATATTGTTTTTAGTAGAGAAAGAAGAATTATCTCAGTTTAAAATTGATTCAGATGAAGACATGTACAGTTGAGCGATGGATATAAAAACTTTTATTGCTTTTGATATTAGGAAGCATTTCCTCTAACTAAAGATGACCCTAACCCTTTTAGTTGAAATTAATTAATTAATGCTATATTATCAACTTTTAAATCTAAATTATACTAGGAACAGATAAAAATAAAAGAAAAAAGTTTGTCTTTAAAATTAATTAAGACTTAAATGGAAATTTCTTTCAAATAAAAACTAAATTTTGTTCTAAAAAATTATTAGAGTTTAAAACTAATATAAATAGAGTTTAAAATTATATTTGTATGAATTTATAGCAAAAAAAAATTTAACTATTTAAAAAGAAAAATAGGAATATAATTGAATACATTTCCATCAAAAAGAAGAAAATAAAAAAATGTGAAACTCCAGTAAATTTTACTTTATACAACTCAGAACTTTAAGAGAAAATATTTTAAATATTTTAGAATTAGTTCACTGTAATATGAATTAAATATCCATTAAATAATTAAGTATTTAAGAGTTTTATTTTTATATAATTTGATATAATTTCCATTAATGAAGCACGACGTCATTACAGTTCAATATCAATATAGATTTTTGGATACAGAATTTATTATAAAAATTGTAATTGAAATATAAGAGTTGATAGAATGTTCTTTTTGGTTAAAGATGAGATGAAGTCTGGCTAAATTAAACTTTATTTCCGTCAAACAAAATTTTCGATTTCTTCTTGTTAAAGTTAATAAATAATTAAATATGATTATAAAGCGCATAGCACCTTATAGGCACGCAGCTCTTCACTATTAATATTAAGAAAGATTTTCTAATACTTTATGTTGCCATTGTACATTTCAATGAGTTACATCAGTTTCTCTTAATGGGAATCTGCTTATTAAAAATATTCTTGAATCTTGAACCAAATGGTCCAGTCTTTTAGAAAAAGATAAAATTTAAAATCAGTAATTATATTATTAGAAGTCCATCAGTCAAACTTTCATACCTTTAGTAAGAAATATAGAGTAAGTTAGTATTATTTTTTCTGAACTTGTCCATCTCTCCGAGGTGAAATCTAGTGAGAGATTAGTCGCAATGAAGTACACATCGCACCAGATTAGTGACTAGTTCTCCTGACCGCTGATGACATGCATATTTGATTTAATATTTTAAAACATGCTATATACAAACAGAGTAAAAGTATTACCTTTTAAAGATTAATCATATTAAAATTAGAAATTATACTTAGAAAAAAAAAGTTAAAAAAATAACATTAATGAGAGATTTTAATATTTTGTTATATGAAAAAAGCAGTGAACATTGTACAAAATTTATAAATATAACAATTTAAGATTGTAAAATTGTATTTAAGAATAAGATTTATAATGAAATATATATTAAATTTGGGATGTTTTAGAAGAATATTTATATTTTAGAATATATTGATGCAAGTAGGTTAAAATAATCAAATAGAATCAATCATTTTTTTACTTTCTAACTTTACTTATTAGTGAACTCAGATCAGATCATTTCCCAGTTTTTCTTTAGTTATATACTAAAAAAATATAATAGAAGCCATCGATTATCATTTCAAGATTTAATTTTAAGATTTGAAACTTTAAATTAAGATAATAAGGTAAAAATGTTAACTTAAATTTAATGCATGCTTAGTTTATTTAGAAATAATTGAAGAATACCAATAAAACAAATATACTTAAAATCTTTATAGCAATAAAGATAATTAGATATATTTGTTAAAATACTAATTATAATTAATCTCCATGAAGAATAATAAATAGTTCTAATATTGCCATCTTTGCTTAAATGATTTGATAAAAATACTTGAATAGAAAGTATAAATAATTTAGGAAGCAATTTAACTTGCATAAGGAATAAGTAAAAAAAGTATTGATGCTATCAATACTAATATATGCAAAAAAATTAGAAAAATGTAGAAATAACAAAGTGAACTTCTAAAAATTTTTTAAATAAGCAGTATAATTAAAATCTTAAGAAAAAAACTTTAAGTATATAAATAAAAAATAATATTAAAAATTTGATATGAATGAAAAATAATTTTTTTAAATATAGATAAAATAATCAAAAAAGAAGAGCAAATAAATAGAAAAAAGAAGAATAATTATTCATCTAAAAGTATTAAATTTGCGAAAGATAATAAGTTTCATGTTTTTGCAAATTAGATCGTTTTAGTTTTGAATCATTTTAGGAGACTAATTAATTAGAGAAGAAGGTAAATTGAAGAGCTAAAAAGATTAAAAGTAAAATTATTTTGCATTATAAAGTTATTATAATTAGAAGCTAAACACAAATATCACAAAATATAACTAAGATTGTAAAGTTTCTTTTAAAATAATAAAAATATGTTTAAAAGATTACGTAAATATAAATATAGAAAAAATTATAAATAGAATCAAATGAAGAGAAATTTAAATAATAAAAGAAGATTAAAAAAAAACTTATTTTTAACTTTAATAGAAAAAAAGCACGAATTTTTTTTAATTTCTTTTCATTATAATTTTCATTTAATTTAATTTTTTAATTTTTTTTTAATGTCTTTCAATTCCTCTTTTGGGTACTCATTTTAGACCTTAAAAGATCCGAAAAAAGAAAATTATCAAAAGTAATCGCAACTATTAAAATAAACATTTAAAACTCTAAAAAATAACTTTGAGAAAGAAAATTTAATAAATTTTTAAAAAACTTTTACACTAAAAGGACATAAAGAATCTGTTAGTAACGTTACATTCAGTCCAGATGGAAATACTCTCGCTAGCTCTTCAAAAGATAGAACTATCAAACTCTGAAATTTCTAAACTCATTAAGAAATCATCACTCTTAAAGGACATAAAGAATCTGTTAGTAACGTTACATTCAGTCCAGATGGAAATACTCTCGCTAGCTCTTCAAAAGATAGAACTATCAAACTCTGAAATTTCTAAACTCATTAAGAAATCATCACTCTTAAAGGACATAAAGGAACTGTTAGAAATATTACCTTCAGTCCGGATGGGAATACACTTGCTAGCTCTTCAAAAGATAGAACTATCAAACTCTGAAATCTCCAAACTAACTAAGAAATTATAACTCTTAAAGGACATACAGATTCTGTTAGAAATATTACCTTCAGTCCGGATGGGAATACACTTGCTAGCTCTTCAAAAGATAGAACTATCAAACTCTGAAATCTCCAAACTAACTAAGAAATTATAACTCTTAAAGGACATACAGATTCTGTTAGAAATATTACCTTCAGTCCGGATGGGAATACACTTGCTAGCTCTTCAAAAGATAGAACTATCAAACTCTGAAATCTCTAAACTAACTAAGAAATCGCTACTCTTGTAGGACATACAGAATCTGTTAGAAACGTTACATTCAGTCCAGATGGAAATACACTCGCTAGCTCTTCTTATGATCGAACTATAAAACTCTGAAATCTCTAAACTTACTAAGAAATTATAACTCTTAAAGGACACACACAATCTGTTAATTACGTTACATTCAGCCCAGATGGAAATACACTCGCTAGTTGTTCTTCATGGGATCAAACTATCAAATTCTGAAATCTCTAAACTTACTAAGAAATTATAACTCTTAAAGGACACACAGATTTTGTTAATTACGTTACATTCAGCCCAGATGGAAATACTCTCGCTAGCTCTTCAAAAGATAGAACTATCAAACTCTGAAATCTCTAAACTCACTAAGAAATTATAACTCTTAAAGGACACACAGATTTTGTTAATTACGTTACATTCAGCCCAGATGGAAATACTCTCGCTAGCTCTTCAAAAGATAGAACTATCAAACTCTGAAACCTTTAAACTCACTAAGAAATTATAACTCTTAATGGACATACAGCCGATGTGTGTAATGTTACATTCAGTCCAGATGGAAATATACTCGCAAGTTCTTCTTGGGATGGAACTATCAAACTCTGAAATCTCTAAACTTACAAAGAAATCGCTACTCTTGTAGGACATACTTTTTTTGTTAGAAACGTTACATTCAGTCCAGATGGAAATGCACTCGCTAGTACTGGTGATAACACTATCAAACTCTGAAATCTCTAAACTTACAAAGAAATCATAACACTTAAACATAAAAATTATGATCTTAATGTTACATTCAGTCCAGATGGAAATACACTCGCTAGTTCTTCCAGGGATGGAACTATCAAACTCTGAAATCTCTAAACTTACTAAGAAATTATAACTCTTAAAGGACACACAGAAATTGTTGATTACGTTACGTTCAGCCCAGATGGAAATACACTCGCTAGTTGTTCTTCATGGGATCAAACTATCAAACTCTGAAATCTCTAAACTTACTAAGAAATTATAACTCTTAAAGGACACACAGAATCTGTTAATTACGTTACATTCAGTCCAGATGGAAATACACTCGCTAGTTCTTCCAGGGATGGAACTATCAAACTCTGAAATCTCTAAATTTACTAAGAAATTCTAACTCTTAAAGGACACACGGGATCTGTTAATAATGTTACATTCAGTCCAAATGGAAATACTCTCGCTAGTTCTTCTAATGATCAAACTATCAAACTATGAAACCTATAGACTCACTAAGAAATCATTAACATTAAAGCACATACTGCATCTGTTAGAAACGTTTCCTTCAGTCCAGATGGAAATACACTCGCTAGTTCTTCTTCGTATGGTCAGTAAATCAAACTTTGAAATCTCTAAACTCACTAAGAAATTATAACTCTTGAAGGACATACAGGAACTGTTAGAAATATTACCTTCAGTCCGGATGGGAAAACACTTGCTAGTTCTTCTTATGATCAAACTATCAAACTCTGAAATCTCTAAACTTACAAAGAAATCGCTACTCTTGTAGGACATACAGGATTTGTTTGAAACGTTACATTCAGTCCAGATGGAAATACTCTTGCTAGCTCTTCTTATGATCGAACTATAAAACTCTGAAATATCTAGACTCATTAAGAAATTTTCACTCTTGTTGGACATACAGGTTATGTTTTTAACGTTACATTCAGTCCAGATGGAAATACACTTGCAAGTTCTTCTTCGGATCAAACTATCAAACTCTGAAATATCTAGACTCATTAAGAAATCATCACTCTTGTTGGACATACAGGATGTGTTTATAATGTTACATTCAGTCCAGATGGAAATACTCTTGCTAGCTCTTCTTGGGATCAAACTATCAAACTATGAAATCTCTAAACTTACTAAGAAATTATAACTCTTAAAGGACACACAGAATCTGTTAATTACGTTACATTCAGTCCAAATGGAAATACTCTCGCTAGTTCTTCATGGGATCAAACTATCAAACTATGAAATCTCTAAACTTACTAAGAAATTATAACTCTAAAAGGACACACAGAATCTGTTTGAAACGTTACATTCAGTCCAGATGGAAATACACTCGCTAGTTGTTCTGATGATTAAACTATTAAACTATGAAGCCTCTAAACTATCTTTTCATCTTTTTCTTATCGATTTGTGAATATTCCTCTTTTAATATAAAAATATGAATTTTTGTTTTGCCTTTATTCTAAACCTTTTTAAAAATATTCCTTATTGACTTTATTAACTACTTTATAGAATTTGCTTTCGGATAACTTTTAATCGATTATTTCATGAAATTGTTAATTCACTTTTTTTTTATTTACTCCTCTACATTTCTGTTGCTTTTTGGGAAAAACTGAAATTTTAAAGGCAGCATTTTAAAGTTATTAAATATCATTACGTACTGATTATTTTGGCCATTCTCCTCTGTTTTACTCTATTTTTTTCTAGCATTAAAGTACAACTGATTTACTTTTAGATTGCATTTCTTAACTTGAAGGATCACAATTTATTGTCTAAAGAGCCACATTTTTATCTTTAGAACTTGATTTTTCTGATATTATTAGTAATTCTTCTACTTTTTTGGGTTCTTTACTTAACAATCTCCTTTACTTTAACAAAAATCTTCATGACTATCTTTATATTGAGTCAGATCATCGTATAAAATTTGCAAACTTTTTTGTTTAAAGTTTTTAATTGTTTTAGTCGAAACTTCCTTTTGATAACTAAGAATAAAATACTTAACTAAAAGATTTATCACTGGAAAATAATTCTTAAATAGATGAATAATCTAAAGAGCATCTTAAAATATCTACATCTTGGTTCAAACTACCTTCTGTAGTTGGATCAGCTTAAAGTATTTAGTTATTGAATTCATTCTTAGACTCAAAAGATAAAGATTTATACAAGCATAAAATAATAAGAAGTTATATTAATTTAAAGTGGAATAAGTTATGATACGTAATCTTTGGCATATCTTGTTTGTTATGACTTAATTTATTTCTTATTATTGTTTTGATGATTAAACCTTTTTGCTTTTTTTACCTTGCCTTGATTTTATTGGTGTTAGTAAATGCTTGCTTGCTTGTTTGGGAATTGCTTTAAATTAGAATAACTAGATTAGATTATTTTAAGGATGCTTGGAATATAGTTGATATTACTAGAATCATTTGTTTAATTCCATGGATATGTTTTTGCTCTTTTGATATCTAAATAGGAATATTTAACTGGATATTTCTACTATTGAACGTATTACGTGGAATTACGGCCTTTAGATCCTTTGACGAAACAAGATATTATGTAAAGCTGATTTTAGATTCCTTTTTAAAAATAAGATACTTTCTTATTATAATGGTATACACCACATTAGCATTTGGCCTTTTATACATTACAGCAAAGGATGAAGAAGTCTCATTTAAAAGCTTATGAATTTCATCTTTCGATTTGATAGCAGGAGAATCAGGAGTATTTGATAGGGAAGGATTGGATATAATGTATACCACATTCCTCTTAGCTGTTATTTTAAATGTAGTGATAATGCTTAATATGATCATCTCTATTCTAGGAGATTCCTTTGATGAGTTTTAAATTTAGCAAGTCTATTATGACTATAGAGAAAAGACTTAAGTTCTTCTTGAGATAGAACAGATCACTTAATTATGAAATCCTGAGAATGCGAATCAGTATCTTCATATTTGTGATAATTATTATCAAGAAGAAGGTTTTGGATGGGAAGGAAAAGTTGCAGATGTAAGAGAGTGCATCAAAAAGACCGAAGATAAAATAAACGAAAAAATTGATTAAAACACAAAGAAATTAGATACTCTTGAAGTAAAGATAACTTAGAAAGATTCTCTTGAAGGGAAAAATAATACATTAAATTCTCTTGAGAAAATGACAAAAGAAATAGAGATTCTTAAGACTTAAACAAGTTCCATTGATGGAAAGATGAATTCTATTGATGGAAAGATGATTTTTATTGAGGAGAAAATGAAAGAAATAGAGATTCTTAAGACTTAAACAAGTTTCATTGGGGAGAAAATGAAAGAAATAGAGATTCTTAAGACTTAAACAAGTTCCATTGATGAAAAGATGAATTCTATTGATGGAAAGATGAATTCTATTGATGGAAAGATAATCTCTATTGAGGAGAAAATGAAAGAAGTCGAACTTCTTAAAGTTCAAACTAATTCTATCGATCAAAAGATGGGCTCCCTTGAAGTAAAATTGGACTCGCTTATTGGGCTGCTAAGTGCAAAGTCCTAAATAAAATGACTCTAAAATTAAAATCAAAATTATTACTTATAAAAATGTCTTAAAGTAATATTTTCCATTTAATTCTCTAGATATACAAGTTTTTAATATAAAGCACTTAAAAAATTATTGAATATAGATATATTAAGGTTTTGATAATTTTCTAAATAAATACTTTATATAAAGTACCTTACTTTATTTTTTATTTTGATAGTTTCTTTATTTAAATAAGAATTTTGATTGATTATTTATTTATTAAATTACTAAAATATTTATTTGTTTAATTTATATTTTTTAGTATTAATAGCTTTCTTTATTTTGTTTAAGTCATTTTTTGGTAGTTTTTTTAATTATTTTTTATTTATATATTCTTATTTATTTATTTTAATATTTATTTACTTATTTTATTCTTAAAAATGCTTTTTAATTTATGAAACAAATAACTAATATATTTTTTTATATTTTTAAGAATAAAGTCATGACCTAAGTGAAATTTGAAATAATAGACTCACAAAAATTCAAAAGTGATCTATAAATCTAATAAGATAAATAGAATTTAAACAAGATTTTAATTCTTAAAAACGTGAGATAGGTAGCAATAATCAAATTATTAAATCAAAAATCAGAAAAATTTAATCATTTATCAATTAAAAAAATACATTTAGGAGATTAAGATATAAACCTTTCATCTTAAAATTAAAAAAAGCTTTAAGTAAATTAAAGGAAGGAGGTAACTTACAAATATTTATATACAAAACTCTTAAAAATAATTAAAGAAACTAAAATTATATTAAACTTATTGAAATTATTAATGCTGAATGAAAGATAAATCAATTAATTCAAAATCTTTTATAATTATTTTGGCATTCTTTGGAGCGTGATTTTGAAAATCTATTTTACATTAAAATAAAAAATCTTAAATTTAAAATAGAAAATTGCTATCGATCTAATGCAATTTTAAGAAAATTATATGAATTTTAATTAAAAGTAGGCATCTTTCAAGAAAACTTCAAAGAATTCAATTACTTATAAAATTTAATGATAAATAAATGATTTCCATACATTTATCCTAGCTCTGAAGATACATATTTTGCTAATAATGTAGATTTATTTAATTAATAAGTGATATAAAGAAATTTTTTAATCTTAAATCACTATTTTATTGGTTTTTAGTTTCTTTTAATACATAAATACATTAAATTTTAATTTTAGATTGTTTTTTCTCTTCTTTCTAGAAACAAAATTAAATTGCATACCTTTTATTTTTTATCTTTAGTTTGTATTAAACTTATAGAAAATTATTTTAAAAGGAAAGCCAAAAATTTTAAATGATACCTTTTATTATTTTAAATTTTAGCATATTGGATTATATGATTTTCATATATAACAAAAGATTATTTTACCAAAATTATTATTTTCTTGAATTATCAAACTTTAATTAATAGTTTTAAGTAATATATTTTAGAAAAGCCCATCTACTTCACTATATTAGAGTATTTCCTCTTTAAAGATTGATAAATATCAATCTACAATGAAGATGGATGTATTTAGCCGCTAGATCTATAAAAATGTTTATCTGAGTTTTAAAGATTTTTACAATATGTTTTAACCTTTTTTAAGCAGAATATTAAGTTATTAGTGTCTTTTTTTGAGTAAGGAGACATTTATGCATATAATAAAGAGAAGAGTCTTTTTATCAATTTGGATAAATATCTTAAATAATTGAAGCTTTAAATAATAAAGAAATACCATCTAAACAAAAAATGGTTATAATGTCTTGGTTATTTTTTAAAAAGATAGAAAATAAAAGAGTTATTTTTCTAAGTTTAACTTACAAAATAATATCTAAAAGAGAAATTTCTAACTTAGAGAGGTAGGATAATAATAATAAGAACTCAAAAGATATAATAAAAAAGATATCTATATCATCTTATTTAACTTTATACTCTACATAAACTAAAAATAAACATAAGCTTTACAAAGCAACTACCTTCAAATTTAAAAGAATGCATTAACCCTGCATTTATAATGAGTAACTCAGAGCTTTAATTTAAATTCCTTAAATTCATATGTAAATTTAAGAATAATAAATTTAAAAGAAATTAAAACCTAGAAAGAAGGACTTAGAATAAATATATTGGCTTTAGTTCTAATCTAAAAACTTTTTCTTTAATATAGTAAAAAATCTTTGAAATATTGATAATGAAATGTTTAATTATTTTATTATTTATTTTCAAACGGATTTCTAATTTTTAAAAGTAGGGATCATAATATTAAATGTATGGCATTGTAAACTAATAAATTAAAACAAAATTTTAAAAAAAGATAAAAAAACAACTGATATATTAAAATATAATTAAATATGAACGACGAACACTATCGGTAGGGCTTTCAATCTGGATGATGACAAGGATCAAGGTAGGCGGGCCCTATGGGAGATGCCTAACTTATTTGGGGTACCGCTAGAAAGAAATTTCGACTGACGGTGGACTCTTAGTCGAAAGCTCCTGGCTTTAGATCTTATCTCTGCCTTTCCATGTTAACTAGCAAGGTGATAGATTCAAGAAGTAGAAGAAAAAACATGGAGAAGTTCCATCATTTTTGATTTACTATTCCGTATATAATTTCAAAGAATATGATTATTTAATCAAGGTTCAAGATTTTAGAATTTACAAGATGCTGCCATTTGGAAATTACAGCGTCTCGAAATTGCGTCGCAAGAAATAATAGTCGTTAAGAGAAAACTTTTAGTTTTTTCCTTAAACTAAATTAGTGACAATTTGTGATCAACCTATCAATGGTGAAGCCAATTAAATTATTTCAATTCAAATTCAAAATCCTTTTTTAAAACAAACTTTAATGAAGAGATATTATATTAGAGAGAAGTCTAATTTTAAAGTGTGAAAGAAAAGGATAAGAAATAAAAATGCGAGAAAAAGAGTTTTCAAAATAAATGAATAAAACTTTTTAAATAAAGTGCAATTTAAATAATTGTGAAAGAAAAAAATCAGAAAAATGCGAGAAAAAGAGTTTTCAAAATAAATGAATAAATGTCTTTAAATAAAGTGCAAATAAAATAATTGTGAAAGAAAAGGATGAGAAAAATGCGAGAAAAAGAGTTTGCAAAATAAATGAATAAACCTTTTTAAATAAAGTGCAAATAAAAAAGATGAAAAAAATGGAGTGAATGCGATTGCTAAACTAGCTATCATTCGAGAAGAAAGAGTTTTCAAAATAAATGAATAAATCTTTTTAATCAACGTGCAAATAAAAAAGATGAAAAAAATAGAGTGAATGCGATTGCTAAACTAGCTATCATTCGAGAAGAAAGAGTTTTCAAAATAAATGAATAAATCTTTTTTAAATAAAGTGCAATTAAAATAATTGTGAAAGAAAATGATGAGAAAAATGCGAGAAAAAGAGTTTTCAAAATAAATGAATAAACCTTTTTAAATAAAGTGCAAATAAAAAAGATGAAAAAAATAGAGTGAATGCGATTGCTAAACTAGCTATCATTCGAGAAGAAAGAGTTTTCAAAATAAATGAATAAATGTTTTTAAATAAAGTGCAAATAAAAAGATGAAAAAAATGGAGTGAATGCGATTGATAAACTAGCTATCATTCGAGAAGAAAGAGTTTTCAAAATAAATGAATAAACCTTTTTAAATAAAGTGCAAATAAAATAATTGTGAAAGAAAATGATGAGAAAAATGCGAGAAGAAAGAGTTTTCAAAATAAATGAATAAATCTTTTTAAATAAAGTGCAAATAAAAAAGAAAAAAAAATAGAGAGAATGCGATTGCTAAACTAGCTATCATTCGAGAAGAAAGAGTTTTCAAAATAAATGAATAAATGTTTTTAAATAAAGTGCAAATAAAAAAGATGAAAAAAATGGAGTGAATGCGATTGATAAACTAGCTGACATTCGAGTTGAAAGAGTTTTCAAAATAAATGAATAAATCTTTTTTAAATAAAGTGCATCTAAAATAATTGTGAAAGAAAAAAATCAGAAAAATGCGAGAAAAAGAGTTTTCAAAATAAATGAATAAACCTTTTTAAATAAAGTGCAAATAAAAAAGATGAAAAAAATGGAGTGAATGCGATTGCTAAACTAGCTATCATTCGAGAAGAAAGAGTTTTCAAATAAATGAATAAATCTTTTTAAATAAAGTGCAATTAAAATAATTATGAAAGAAAATGATGAGAAAAATGCGAGAAAAAGAGTTTTCAAAATAAATGAATAAATGTTTTTAAATAGAGTGCAAATAAAAAAGATGAAAAAAATGGAGTGAATGCGATTGATAAACTAGCTATCATTCGAGAAGAAAGAGTTTTCAAAATAAATGAATAAACCTTTTTAAATAAAGTGCAATTAAAATAATTGTGAAAGAAAATGATGAGAAAAATGCGAGAAAAAGAGTTTTCAAAATAAATGAATAAATGTTTTTAAATAAAGTGCAAATAAAAAAGATGAAAAAAATGTAGTGAATGCGATTGTAAAGTAATAATCATTCGAGAAGAAAGATTTTTCAAAATAAATAAATAAATCTTTTTTAAATAAAGTGCAATTAAAATAATTGTGAAAGAAAAGGATGAGAAAAATGCGAGAAAAAGAGTTTTCAAAATAAATGAATAAATGTTTTTAAATAGAGTGCAAATAAAAAAGATGAAAAAAATGGAGTGAATGCGATTGTAAAGTAATAATCATTCGAGAAGAAAGAGTTTTCAAATAAATGAATAAACCTTTTTAAATAAAGTGCAAATAAAAAAGATGAAAAAAATGGAGTGAATGCGATTGCTAAACTAGCTATCATTCGAGAAGAAAGAGTTTTCAAATAAATGAATAAACCTTTTTAAATAAAGTGCAAATAAAAAAGATGAAAAAAATGGAGTGAATGCGATTGCTAAACTAGCTATCATTCGAGAAGAAAGAGTTTTCAAATAAATGAATAAATCTTTTTAAATAAAGTGCAATTAAAATAATTGTGAAAAAAAAGGATGAGAAAAATGCGAGAAAAAGAGTTTTCAAAATAAATGAATAAATGTTATTAAATAGAGTGCAAATAAAAAAGATGAAAAAAAATGGAATGAATGCGATTGCTAAACTAGCTATCATTCGAGAAGAAAGAGTTTTCAAAATAAATGAATAAACCTTTTTAAATAAAGTGCAATTAAAATAATTGTGAAAGAAAATGATGAGAAAAATGCGAGAAAAAGAGTTTTCAAAATAAATGAATAAATCTTTTTAAATAAAGTGCAAATAAAAAAGATGAAAAAAATGGAGTGAATGCGATTGCTAAACTAGCTATCATTCGAGAAGAAAGAGTTTTCAAAATAAATGAATAAATGTTTTTAAATAGAGTGCAAATAAAAAAGATGAAAAAAATGGAGTGAATGCGATTGATAAACTAGCTGACATTCGAGAAGAAAGAGTTTTCATAATAAATGAATAAATCTTTTTTAAATAAAGTGCAATTAAAATAATTGTGAAAGAAAAGGATGAGAAAAATGCGAGAAAAAGAGTTTGCAAATAAATGAATAAACCTTTTTAAATAAAATGCAAATAAAAAAGATGAAAAAAATGGAGTGAATGCGATTGATAAACTAGCTATCATTCGAAAAGAAAGAGTTTTCATAATAAATGAATAAATCTTTTTAAATAAAGTGCAAATAAAAAAGATGAAAAAAATGGAGTGAATGCGATTGCTAAACTAGCTATCATTCGAGAAGAAAGAGTTTTCAAAATAAATGAATAAACCTTTTTAAATAAAGTGCAATTAAAAAAGATGAAAAAAATGGAGTGAATGCGATTGTAAAGTAATAATCATTCGAGAAGAAAGATTTTTCAAAATAAATGAATAAATCTTTTTTAAATAAAGTGCAATTAAAATAATTGTGAAAGAAAAGGATGAGAAAAATGCGAGAAAAAGAGTTTTCAAAATAAATGAATAAATCTTTTTAAATAAAGTGCAAATAAAAAAGATGAAAAAAATGGAGTGAATGCGATTGCTAAACTAGCTATCATTCGAGAAGAAAGAGTTTTCAAAATAAATGAATAAATGTTTTTAAATAAAGTGCAAATAAAAAAGATGAAAAAAATGGAGTGAATGCGATTGCTAAACTAGCTATCATTCGAGAAGAAAGAGTTTTCAAAATAAATGAATAAATCTTTTTTAAATAAAGTGCAATTAAAATAATTGTGAAAGAAAATGATGAGAAAAATGCGAGAAAAAGAGTTTTCAAAATAAATGAATAAATCTTTTTTAAATAAAGTGCAAATAAAAAAGATGAAAAAAATGGAGTGAATGCGATTGTAAAGTAATAATCATTCGAGAAGAAAGATTTTTCATAATAAATGAATAAATCTTTTTTAAATAAAGTGCATCTAAAATAATTGTGAAAGAAAAAAATTAGAAAAATGCGAGAAAAAGAGTTTTCAAATAAATGAATAAACCTTTTTAAATAAAGTGCAAATAAAAAAGATGAAAAAAATGGAGTGAATGCGATTGCTAAACTAGCTATCATTCGAAAAGAAAGAGTTTTCAAAATAAATGAATAAACCTTTTTAAATAAAGTGCAAATAAAAAAGATGAAAAAAATGGAGTGAATGCGATTGCTAAACTAACTATCATTCGAAAAGAAAGAGTTTTCAAATAAATGAATAAACCTTTTTAAATAAAGTGCAAATAAAAAAGATGAAAAAAATGGAATGAATGCGATTGCTAAACTAGCTATGATTCGAGAAGAAAGAGTTTTCAAAATAAATGAATAAACCTTTTTAAATAAAGTGCAATTAAAATAATTGTGAAAGAAAAGGATGAGAAAAATGCGAGAAAAAGAGTTTTCAAAATAAATGAATAAACCTTTTTAAATAAAGTGCAAATAAAAAAGATGAAAAAAATGGAGTGAATGCGATTGCTAAACTAGCTATCATTCGAGAAGAAAGATTTTTCAAAATAAATGAATAAATCTTTTTTAAATAAAGTGCAATTAAAATAATTGTGAAAGAAAAGGATGAGAAAAATGCGAGAAAAAGAGTTTTCAAAATAAATGAATAAATCTTTTTAAATAAAGTGCAAATAAAAAAGATGAAAAAAATGGAATGAATGCGATTGCTAAACTAGCTATGATTCGAGAAGAAAGAGTTTTCAAATAAATGAATAAACCTTTTTAAATAAAGTGCAAATAAAAAAGATGAAAAAAATGGAGTGAATGCGATTGCTAAACTAGCTGACATTCGAGAAAAAAGAGTTTTCAAAATAAATGAATAAATCTTTTTTAAATAAAGTGCAATTAAAATAATTGTGAAAGAAAAGGATGAGAAAAATGCGAGAAAAAGAGTTTTCAAAATAAATGAATAAACCTTTTTAAATAAAGTGCAAATAAAAAAGATGAAAAAAATGGAGTGAATGCGATTGCTAAACTAGCTATCATTCGAGAAGAAAGATTTTTCAAAATAAATGAATAAATCTTTTTTAAATAAAGTGCAATTAAAATAATTGTGAAAGAAAAGGATGAGAAAAATGCGAGAAAAAGAGTTTTCAAAATAAATGAATAAATCTTTTTAAATAAAGTGCAAATAAAAAAGATGAAAAAAATGGAATGAATGCGATTGCTAAACTAGCTATCATTCGAGAAGAAAGAGTTTTCAAATAAATGAATAAACCTTTTTAAATAAAATGCAAATAAAAAAGATGAAAAAAATGGAGTGAATGCGATTGATAAACTAGCTATCATTCGAAAAGAAAGAGTTTTCATAATAAATGAATAAATCTTTTTAAATAAAGTGCAAATAAAAAAGATGAAAAAAATGGAGTGAATGCGATTGCTAAACTAGCTATCATTCGAGAAGAAAGAGTTTTCAAAATAAATGAATAAACCTTTTTAAATAAAGTGCAATTAAAAAAGATGAAAAAAATGGAGTGAATGCGATTGTAAAGTAATAATCATTCGAGAAGAAAGATTTTTCAAAATAAATGAATAAATCTTTTTTAAATAAAGTGCAATTAAAATAATTGTGAAAGAAAAGGATGAGATAAATGCGAGAAAAAGAGTTTTCAAAATAAATGAATAAACCTTTTTAAATAAAGTGCAAATAAAAAAGATGAAAAAAATGGAGTGAATGCGATTGCTAAACTAGCTATCATTCGAGAAGAAAGAGTTTTCAAAATAAATGAATAAATGTTTTTAAATAAAGTGCAAATAAAAAAGATGAAAAAAATGGAGTGAATGCGATTGCTAAACTAGCTATCATTCGAGAAGAAAGAGTTTTCAAAATAAATGAATAAATCTTTTTTAAATAAAGTGCAATTAAAATAATTGTGAAAGAAAATGATGAGAAAAATGCGAGAAAAAGAGTTTTCAAAATAAATGAATAAATCTTTTTTAAATAAAGTGCAAATAAAAAAGATGAAAAAAATGGAGTGAATGCGATTGTAAAGTAATAATCATTCGAGAAGAAAGATTTTTCATAATAAATGAATAAATCTTTTTTAAATAAAGTGCATCTAAAATAATTGTGAAAGAAAAAAATTAGAAAAATGCGAGAAAAAGAGTTTTCAAATAAATGAATAAACCTTTTTAAATAAAGTGCAAATAAAAAAGATGAAAAAAATGGAGTGAATGCGATTGCTAAACTAGCTATCATTCGAAAAGAAAGAGTTTTCAAAATAAATGAATAAACCTTTTTAAATAAAGTGCAAATAAAAAAGATGAAAAAAATGGAGTGAATGCGATTGCTAAACTAACTATCATTCGAAAAGAAAGAGTTTTCAAATAAATGAATAAACCTTTTTAAATAAAGTGCAAATAAAAAAGATGAAAAAAATGGAGTGAATGCGATTGCTAAACTAACTATCATTCGAAAAGAAAGAGTTTTCAAATAAATGAATAAACCTTTTTAAATAAAGTGCAAATAAAAAAGATGAAAAAAATGGAGTGAATGCGATTGCTAAACTAGCTGACATTCGAGAAGAAAGAGTTTTCAAAATAAATGAATAAATCTTTTTTAAATAAAGTGCAATTAAAATAATTGTGAAAGAAAAGGATGAGAAAAATGCGAGAAAAAGAGTTTTCAAAATAAATGAATAAACCTTTTTAAATAAAGTGCAAATAAAAAAGATGAAAAAAATGGAGTGAATGCGATTGCTAAACTAGCTATCATTCGAGAAGAAAGATTTTTCAAAATAAATGAATAAATCTTTTTTAAATAAAGTGCAATTAAAATAATTGTGAAAGAAAAGGATGAGAAAAATGCGAGAAAAAGAGTTTTCAAAATAAATGAATAAATCTTTTTAAATAAAGTGCAAATAAAAAAGATGAAAAAAATGGAGTGAATGCGATTGCTAAACTAGCTATCATTCGAAAAGAAAGAGTTTTCAAAATAAATGAATAAACCTTTTTAAATAAAGTGCAAATAAAAAAGATGAAAAAAATGGAGTGAATGCGATTGCTAAACTAACTATCATTCGAAAAGAAAGAGTTTTCAAATAAATGAATAAACCTTTTTAAATAAAGTGCAAATAAAAAAGATGAAAAAAATGGAATGAATGCGATTGCTAAACTAGCTATGATTCGAGAAGAAAGAGTTTTCAAATAAATGAATAAACCTTTTTAAATAAAGTGCAATTAAAATAATTGTGAAAGAAAAGGATGAGAAAAATGCGAGAAAAAGAGTTTTCAAAATAAATGAATAAACCTTTTTAAATAAAGTGCAAATAAAAAAGATGAAAAAAATGGAGTGAATGCGATTGCTAAACTAGCTATCATTCGAGAAGAAAGATTTTTCAAAATAAATGAATAAATCTTTTTTAAATAAAGTGCAATTAAAATAATTGTGAAAGAAAAGGATGAGAAAAATGCGAGAAAAAGAGTTTTCAAAATAAATGAATAAATCTTTTTAAATAAAGTGCAAATAAAAAAGATGAAAAAAATGGAATGAATGCGATTGCTAAACTAGCTATGATTCGAGAAGAAAGAGTTTTCAAATAAATGAATAAACCTTTTTAAATAAAGTGCAAATAAAAAAGATGAAAAAAATGGAGTGAATGCGATTGCTAAACTAGCTGACATTCGAGAAAAAAGAGTTTTCAAAATAAATGAATAAATCTTTTTTAAATAAAGTGCAATTAAAATAATTGTGAAAGAAAAGGATGAGAAAAATGCGAGAAAAAGAGTTTTCAAAATAAATGAATAAACCTTTTTAAATAAAGTGCAAATAAAAAAGATGAAAAAAATGGAGTGAATGCGATTGCTAAACTAGCTATCATTCGAGAAGAAAGATTTTTCAAAATAAATGAATAAATCTTTTTTAAATAAAGTGCAATTAAAATAATTGTGAAAGAAAAGGATGAGAAAAATGCGAGAAAAAGAGTTTTCAAAATAAATGAATAAATCTTTTTAAATAAAGTGCAAATAAAAAAGATGAAAAAAATGGAATGAATGCGATTGCTAAACTAGCTATCATTCGAGAAGAAAGAGTTTTCAAATAAATGAATAAACCTTTTTAAATAAAGAGCAAATAAAAAAGATGAAAAAAATGGAGTGAATGCGATTGCTAAACTAGCTATCATTCGAGAAGAAAGAGTTTTCAAATAAATGAATAAACCTTTTTAAAGTGCAAATAAAAAAGATGAAAAAAATGGAGTGAATGCGATTGCTAAACTAGCTATCATTCGAGAAGAAAGAGTTTTCAAAATAAATGAATAAATCTTTTTTAAATAAAGTGCAATTAAAATAATTGTGAAAGAAAAGGATGAGAAAAATGCGAGAAAAAGAGTTTTCAAAATAAATGAATAAACCTTTTTAAATAAAGTGCAAATAAAAAAGATGAAAAAAATGGAGTGAATGCGATTGCTAAACTAGCTATCATTCGAGAAGAAAGATTTTTCAAAATAAATGAATAAATCTTTTTTAAATAAAGTGCAATTAAAATAATTGTGAAAGAAAAGGATGAGAAAAATGCGAGAAAAAGAGTTTTCAAAATAAATGAATAAATCTTTTTAAATAAAGTGCAAATAAAAAAGATGAAAAAAATGGAATGAATGCGATTGCTAAACTAGCTATCATTCGAGAAGAAAGAGTTTTCAAATAAATGAATAAACCTTTTTAAATAAAGAGCAAATAAAAAAGATGAAAAAAATGGAGTGAATGCGATTGCTAAACTAGCTATCATTCGAGAAGAAAGAGTTTTCAAATAAATGAATAAACCTTTTTAAATAAAGTGCAAATAAAAAAGATGAAAAAAATGGAGTGAATGCGATTGTAAAGTAATAATCATTCGAGAAGAAAGATTTTTCAAATAAATGAATAAACCTTTTTTAAATAAAGTGCAATTAAAATAATTGTAAAGAAAAGGATGAGAAAAATGCGAGAAAAAGAGTTTTCAAATAAATGAATAAACCTTTTTAAATAAAATGCAAATAAAAAAGATGAAAAAAATGGAGTGAATGCGATTGCTAAACTAGCTATCATTCGAGAAGAAAGAGTTTTCAAAATAAATGAATAAATGTTTTTAAATAAAGTGCAAATAAAAAAGATGAAAAAAATGTAGTGAATGCGATTGTAAAGTAATAATCATTCGAGAAGAAAGATTTTTCAAAATAAATAAATAAATCTTTTTTAAATAAAGTGCAATTAAAATAATTGTGAAAGAAAAGGATGAGAAAAATGCGAGAAAAAGAGTTTACAAAATAAATGAATAAACCTTTTTAAATAAAGTGCAAATAAAAAAGATGAAAAAAATGGAGTGAATGCGATTGCTAAACTAGCTATCATTCGAGAAGAAAGAGTTTTCAAATAAATGAATAAACCTTTTTAAATAAAGTGCAAATAAAAAAGATGAAAAAAATGGAGTGAATGCGATTGCTAAACTAGCTATCATTCGAGAAGAAAGAGTTTTCAAATAAATGAATAAACCTTTTTAAATAAAGTGCAAATAAAAAAGATGAAAAAAATGGAGTGAATGCGATTGCTAAACTAGCTATCATTCGAGAAGAAAGAGTTTTCAAATAAATGAATAAATGTTTTTAAATAAAGTGCAATTAAAATAATTGTGAAAAAAAAGGATGAGAAAAATGCGAGAAAAAGAGTTTTCAAAATAAATGAATAAATGTTATTAAATAGAGTGCAAATAAAAAAGATGAAAAAAAATGGAATGAATGCGATTGCTAAACTAGCTATCATTCGAGAAGAAAGAGTTTTCAAAATAAATGAATAAACCTTTTTAAATAAAGTGCAATTAAAATATCTGTGAAAGAAAATGATGAGAAAAATGCGAGAAAAAGAGTTTTCAAAATAAATGAATAAATCTTTTTAAATAAAGTGCAAATAAAAAAGATGAAAAAAATGGAGTGAATGCGATTGCTAAACTAGCTATCATTCGAGAAGAAAGAGTTTTCAAAATAAATGAATAAATGTTTTTAAATAGAGTGCAAATAAAAAAGATGAAAAAAATGGAGTGAATGCGATTGATAAACTAGCTGACATTCGAGAAGAAAGAGTTTTCATAATAAATGAATAAATCTTTTTTAAATAAAGTGCAATTAAAATAATTGTGAAAGAAAAGGATGAGAAAAATGCGAGAAAAAGAGTTTTCAAATAAATGAATAAACCTTTTTAAATAAAATGCAAATAAAAAAGATGAAAAAAATGGAGTGAATGCGATTGATAAACTAGCTATCATTCGAAAAGAAAGAGTTTTCATAATAAATGAATAAATCTTTTTAAATAAAGTGCAAATAAAAAAGATGAAAAAAATGGAGTGAATGCGATTGCTAAACTAGCTATCATTCGAGAAGAAAGAGTTTTCAAAATAAATGAATAAACCTTTTTAAATAAAGTGCAATTAAAAAAGATGAAAAAAATGGAGTGAATGCGATTGTAAAGTAATAATCATTCGAGAAGAAAGATTTTTCAAAATAAATGAATAAATCTTTTTTAAATAAAGTGCAATTAAAATAATTGTGAAAGAAAAGGATGAGATAAATGCGAGAAAAAGAGTTTTCAAAATAAATGAATAAACCTTTTTAAATAAAGTGCAAATAAAAAAGATGAAAAAAATGGAGTGAATGCGATTGCTAAACTAGCTATCATTCGAGAAGAAAGAGTTTTCAAAATAAATGAATAAATGTTTTTAAATAAAGTGCAAATAAAAAAGATGAAAAAAATGGAGTGAATGCGATTGCTAAACTAGCTATCATTCGAGAAGAAAGAGTTTTCAAAATAAATGAATAAATCTTTTTTAAATAAAGTGCAATTAAAATAATTGTGAAAGAAAATGATGAGAAAAATGCGAGAAAAAGAGTTTTCAAAATAAATGAATAAATCTTTTTTAAATAAAGTGCAAATAAAAAAGATGAAAAAAATGGAGTGAATGCGATTGTAAAGTAATAATCATTCGAGAAGAAAGATTTTTCATAATAAATGAATAAATCTTTTTTAAATAAAGTGCATCTAAAATAATTGTGAAAGAAAAAAATTAGAAAAATGCGAGAAAAAGAGTTTTCAAATAAATGAATAAACCTTTTTAAATAAAGTGCAAATAAAAAAGATGAAAAAAATGGAGTGAATGCGATTGCTAAACTAGCTATCATTCGAAAAGAAAGAGTTTTCAAAATAAATGAATAAACCTTTTTAAATAAAGTGCAAATAAAAAAGATGAAAAAAATGGAGTGAATGCGATTGCTAAACTAACTATCATTCGAAAAGAAAGAGTTTTCAAATAAATGAATAAACCTTTTTAAATAAAGTGCAAATAAAAAAGATGAAAAAAATGGAGTGAATGCGATTGCTAAACTAACTATCATTCGAAAAGAAAGAGTTTTCAAATAAATGAATAAACCTTTTTAAATAAAGTGCAAATAAAAAAGATGAAAAAAATGGAGTGAATGCGATTGCTAAACTAGCTGACATTCGAGAAGAAAGAGTTTTCAAAATAAATGAATAAATCTTTTTTAAATAAAGTGCAATTAAAATAATTGTGAAAGAAAAGGATGAGAAAAATGCGAGAAAAAGAGTTTTCAAAATAAATGAATAAACCTTTTTAAATAAAGTGCAAATAAAAAAGATGAAAAAAATGGAGTGAATGCGATTGCTAAACTAGCTATCATTCGAGAAGAAAGATTTTTCAAAATAAATGAATAAATCTTTTTTAAATAAAGTGCAATTAAAATAATTGTGAAAGAAAAGGATGAGAAAAATGCGAGAAAAAGAGTTTTCAAAATAAATGAATAAATCTTTTTAAATAAAGTGCAAATAAAAAAGATGAAAAAAATGGAATGAATGCGATTGCTAAACTAGCTATCATTCGAGAAGAAAGAGTTTTCAAATAAATGAATAAACCTTTTTAAATAAAGAGCAAATAAAAAAGATGAAAAAAATGGAGTGAATGCGATTGCTAAACTAGCTATCATTCGAGAAGAAAGAGTTTTCAAATAAATGAATAAACCTTTTTAAATAAAGTGCAAATAAAAAAGATGAAAAAAATGGAGTGAATGCGATTGCTAAACTAGCTATCATTCGAGAAGAAAGAGTTTTCAAAATAAATGAATAAACCTTTTTAAATAAAGTGCAAATAAAAAAGATGAAAAAAATGGAGTGAATGCGATTGCTAAACTAACTATCATTCGAAAAGAAAGAGTTTTCAAATAAATGAATAAACCTTTTTAAATAAAGTGCAAATAAAAAAGATGAAAAAAATGGAGTGAATGCGATTGCTAAACTAACTATCATTCGAAAAGAAAGAGTTTTCAAATAAATGAATAAACCTTTTTAAATAAAGTGCAAATAAAAAAGATGAAAAAAATGGAGTGAATGCGATTGCTAAACTAGCTATCATTCGAGAAGAAAGAGTTTTCAAAATAAATGAATAAATCCTTTTTAAATAAAGTGCAATTAAAATAATTGTGAAAGAAAAGGATGAGAAAAATGCGAGAAAAAGAGTTTTCAAAATAAATGAATAAACCTTTTTAAATAAAGTGCAAATAAAAAAGATGAAAAAAATGGAGTGAATGCGATTGCTAAACTAGCTATCATTCGAGAAGAAAGATTTTTCAAAATAAATGAATAAATCTTTTTTAAATAAAGTGCAATTAAAATAATTGTGAAAGAAAAGGATGAGAAAAATGCGAGAAAAAGAGTTTTCAAAATAAATGAATAAATCTTTTTAAATAAAGTGCAAATAAAAAAGATGAAAAAAATGGAATGAATGCGATTGCTAAACTAGCTATCATTCGAGAAGAAAGAGTTTTCAAATAAATGAATAAACCTTTTTAAATAAAGAGCAAATAAAAAAGATGAAAAAAATGGAGTGAATGCGATTGCTAAACTAGCTATCATTCGAGAAGAAAGAGTTTTCAAATAAATGAATAAACCTTTTTAAATAAAGTGCAAATAAAAAAGATGAAAAAAATGGAGTGAATGCGATTGCTAAACTAGCTATCATTCGAGAAGAAAGAGTTTTCAAAATAAATGAATAAAATTTTTTTAATAAAGTGCAAATAAAAAAGATGAAAAAAATGTAGTGAATGCGATTGATAAACTAGCTGACATTCGAGAAGAAAGAGTTTTCAAAATAAATGAATAAATCTTTTTTAAATAAAGTGTAATTTAAATAATTGTGAAAGAACAGGATGAGATAAATGCGAGAAAAAGAGTTTTCAAATAAATGAATAAACCTTTTTAAATAAAGTGCAAATAAAAAAGATCAAAAAAATCGAGTGAATGCGATTGCTAAACTAGCTATCATTCGAGAAGAAAGAGTTTTCAAAATAAATGAATAAATGTTTTTAAATAAAGTGCAAATAAAAAAGATGAAAAAAATGGAGTGAATGCGATTGCTAAACTAGCTATCATTCGAGAAGAAAGAGTTTTCAAAATAAATGAATAAATCTTTTTTAAATAAAGTGCAATTAAAATAATTGTGAAAGAAAAGGATGAGAAAAATGCGAGAAAAAGAGTTTTCAAATAAATGAATAAACCTTTTTAAATAAAGTGCAAATAAAAAAGATGAAAAAAATAGAGTGAATGCGATTGCTAAACTAGCTATCATTCGAGAAGAAAGAGTTTTCAAATAAATGAATAAACCTTTTTAAATAAAGAGCAAATAAAAAAGATGAAAAAAATGGAGTGAATGCGATTGCTAAACTAGCTATCATTCGAGAAGAAAGAGTTTTCAAATAAATGAATAAACCTTTTTAAATAAAGTGCAAATAAAAAAGATGAAAAAAATAGAGTGAATGCGATTGCTAAACTAGCTATCATTCGAGAAGAAAGAGTTTTCAAATAAATGAATAAACCTTTTTAAATAAAGAGCAAATAAAAAAGATGAAAAAAATGGAGTGAATGCGATTGCTAAACTAGCTATCATAGAGAAGAAAGAGTTTTCAAATAAATGAATAAACCTTTTTAAATAAAGTGCAAATAAAAAAGATGAAAAAAATGGAGTGAATGCGATTGCTAAACTAGCTATCATTCGAGAAGAAAGATTTTTCAAAATAAATGAATAAACCTTTTTAAATAAAGTGCAATTAAAATAATTGTGAAAGAAAAGGATGAGAAAAATGCGAGAAAAAGAGTTTTCAAAATAAATGAATAAACCTTTTTAAATAAAGTGCAAATAAAAAAGATGAAAAAAATGGAATGAATGCGATTGCTAAACTAGCTATCATTCGAGAAGAAAGAGTTTTCAAATAAATGAATAAACCTTTTTAAAGTGAAATAAAAAAGATGAAAAAAATGGAGTGAATGCGATTGCTAAACTAGCTATCATTCGAGAAGAAAGAGTTTTCAAAATAAATGAATAAATGTTTTTAAATAAAGTGCAAATAAAAAAGATGAAAAAAATGGAGTGAATGCGATTGCTAAACTAGCTATCATTCGAGAAGAAAGAGTTTTCAAAATAAATGAATAAATGTTTTTAAATAAAGTGCAAATAAAAAAGATGAAAAAAATGTAGTGAATGCGATTGTAAAGTAATAATCATTCGAGAAGAAAGATTTTTCAAAATAAATGAATAAATCTTTTTTAAATAAAGTGCAATTAAAATAATTGTGAAAGAAAAGGATGAGAAAAATGCGAGAAAAAGAGTTTTCAAAATAAATGAATAAACCTTTTTAAATAAAGTGCAAATAAAAAAGATGAAAAAAATGGAGTGAATGCGATTGCTAAACTAGCTATCATTCGAGAAGAAAGAGTTATCAAATAAATGAATAAACCTTTTTAAATAAAGTGCAAATAAAAAAGATGAAAAAAATGGAGTGAATGCGATTGCTAAACTAGCTATCATTCGAGAAGAAAGATTTTTCAAAATAAATGAATAAACCTTTTTAAATAAAGTGCAATTAAAATAATTGTGAAAGAAAAGGATGAGAAAAATGCGAGAAAAAGAGTTTTCAAAATAAATGAATAAATGTTTTTAAATAAAGTGCAAATAAAAAAGATGAAAAAAATGGAATGAATGCGATTGCTAAACTAGCTATCATTCGAGAAAAAGAGTTTGCAAAATAAATGAATAAACCTTTTTAAATAAAGTGCAAATAAAAAAGATGAAAAAAATCGAGTGAATGCGATTGCTAAACTAGCTATCATTCGAGAAGAAAGAGTTTTCAAAATAAATGAATAAATCTTTTTAAATAAAGTGCAAATAAAAAAGATGAAAAAAATGGAATGAATGCGATTGCTAAACTAGCTATCATTCGAGAAAAAGAGTTTGCAAAATAAATGAATAAATGTTTTTAAATAAAGTGCAAATAAAAAAGATGAAAAAAATGGAGTGAATGCGATTGCTAAACTAGCTATCATTCGAGAAGAAAGAGTTTTCAAAATAAATGAATAAATCTTTTTAAATAAAGTGCAAATAAAAAAGATGAAAAAAATGGAGTGAATGCGATTGCTAAACTAGCTATCATTCGAGAAGAAAGAGTTTTCAAATAAATGAATAAACCTTTTTAAATAAAGTGCAAATAAAAAAGATGAAAAAAATGGAGTGAATGCGATTGCTAAACTAGCTATCATAGAGAAGAAAGAGTTTTCAAATAAATGAATAAACCTTTTTAAATAAAGTGCAAATAAAAAAGATGAAAAAAATGGAGTGAATGCGATTGCTAAACTAGCTATCATTCGAGAAGAAAGAGTTTTCAAATAAATGAATAAACCTTTTTAAATAAAGAGCAAATAAAAAAGATGAAAAAAATGGAGTGAATGCGATTGCTAAACTAGCTATCATTCGAGAAGAAAGAGTTTTCATAATAAATGAATAAATCTTTTTTAAATAAAGTGCAAATAAAAAAGATGAAAAAAATAGAGTGAATGCGATTGCTAAACTAGCTATCATTCGAGAAGAAAGAGTTTTCAAAATAAATGAATAAATCTTTTTTAAATAAAGTGCAATTAAAATAATTGTAAAGAAAAGGATGAGAAAAATGCGAGAAAAAGAGTTTTCAAATAAATGAATAAATCTTTTTAAATAAAGTGCAAATAAAAAAGATGAAAAAAATGGAGTGAATGCGATTGCTAAACTAGCTATCATTCGAGAAGAAAGAGTTTTCAAAATAAATGAATAAATGTTTTTAAATAAAGTGCAAATAAAAAAGATGAAAAAAATGGAGTGAATGCGATTGCTAAACTAGCTATCATTCGAGAAGAAAGAGTTTTCAAATAAATGAATAAACCTTTTTAAATAAAGTGCAAATAAAAAAGATGAAAAAAATGGAGTGAATGCGATTGCTAAACTAGCTATCATTCGAGAAGAAAGAGTTTTCAAATAAATGAATAAAACTTTTTAAAGTGCAAATAAAAAAGATGAAAAAAATGGAGTGAATGCGATTGCTAAACTAGCTATAATTCGAGAAGAAAGAGTTTTCAAATAAATGAATAAACCTTTTTAAAGTGAAATAAAAAAGATGAAAAAAATGGAGTGAATGCGATTGTAAAGTAATAATCATTCGAGAAGAAAGAGTTTTCAAAATAAATGAATAAATCTTTTTTAAATAAAGTGCAATTAAAATAATTGTGAAAGAAAAGGATGAGAAAAATGCGAGAAAAAGAGTTTTCAAATAAATGAATAAATCTTTTTAAATAAAGTGCAAATAAAAAAGATGAAAAAAATGGAGTGAATGCGATTGCTAAACTAGCTATCATTCGAGAAGAAAGAGTTTTCAAAATAAATGAATAAATCTTTTTTAAATAAAGTGCAATTAAAATAATTGTAAAGAAAAGGATGAGAAAAATGCGAGAAAAAGAGTTTTCAAAATAAATGAATAAATGTTTTTAAATAAAGTGCAAATAAAAAAGATGAAAAAAATGGAATGAATGCGATTGCTAAACTAGCTATGATTCGAGAAGAAAGAGTTTTCAAATAAATGAATAAACCTTTTTAAATAAAGTGCAAATAAAAAAGATGAAAAAAATGGAGTGAATGCGATTGCTAAACTAGCTATCATTCGAGAAGAAAGAGTTTTCAAAATAAATGAATAAATGTTTTTAAATAAAGTGCAAATAAAAAAGATGAAAAAAATGGAGTGAATGCGATTGCTAAACTAGCTATCATTCGAGAAAAAGAGTTTTCAAATAAATGAATAAACCTTTTTAAATAAAGTGCAAATAAAAAAGATGAAAAAAATGGAGTGAATGCGATTGCTAAACTAGCTATCATTCGAGAAGAAAGAGTTTTCAAATAAATGAATAAACCTTTTTAAAGTGAAATAAAAAAGATGAAAAAAATGGAGTGAATGCGATTGCTAAACTAGCTATCATTCGAGAAGAAAGAGTTTTCATAATAAATGAATAAACCTTTTTAAATAAAGTGCAAATAAAAAAGATGAAAAAAATGGAGTGAATGCGATTGCTAAACTAGCTATCATTCGAGAAGAAAGAGTTTTCAAATAAATGAATAAACCTTTTTAAATAAAGTGCAAATAAAAAAGATGAAAAAAATGGAGTGAATGCGATTGCTAAACTAGCTATCATTCGAGAAGAAAGAGTTTTCAAATAAATGAATAAACCTTTTTAAAGTGCAAATAAAAAAGATGAAAAAAATGGAGTGAATGCGATTGCTAAACTAGCTATCATTCGAGAAGAAAGAGTTTTCATAATAAATGAATAAAACTTTTTAAATAAAGTGCAAATAAAAAAGATGAAAAAAATGGAGTGAATGCGATTGCTAAACTAGCTATCATTCGAGAAGAAAGAGTTTTCAAAATAAATGAATAAATGTTTTTAAATAAAGTGCAAATAAAAAAGATGAAAAAAATGGAGTGAATGCGATTGCTAAACTAGCTATCATTCGAGAAGAAAGAGTTTTCAAAATAAATGAATAAATCTTTTTAAATAAAGTGCAAATAAAAAAGATGAAAAAAATGGAGTGAATGCGATTGCTAAACTAGCTATCATTCGAGAAGAAAGTGTTTTCAAATAAATGAATAAACCTTTTTAAATAAAGTGCAAATAAAAAAGATGAAAAAAATGGAGTGAATGCGATTGCTAAACTAGCTATCATAGAGAAGAAAGAGTTTTCAAATAAATGAATAAACCTTTTTAAATAAAGTGCAAATAAAAAAGATGAAAAAAATGGAGTGAATGCGATTGCTAAACTAGCTATCATTCGAGAAGAAAGAGTTTTCAAATAAATGAATAAACCTTTTTAAAGTGCAAATAAAAAAGATGAAAAAAATGGAGTGAATGCGATTGCTAAACTAGCTATCATTCGAGAAGAAAGAGTTTTCATAATAAATGAATAAAACTTTTTAAATAAAGTGCAAATAAAAAAGATGAAAAAAATGGAGTGAATGCGATTGCTAAACTAGCTATCATTCGAGAAGAAAGAGTTTTCAAAATAAATGAATAAATCTTTTTAAATAAAGTGCAAATAAAAAAGATGAAAAAAATGGAATGAATGCGATTGCTAAACTAGCTATCATTCGAGAAAAAGAGTTTGCAAAATAAATGAATAAATGTTTTTAAATAAAGTGCAAATAAAAAAGATGAAAAAAATGGAGTGAATGCGATTGCTAAACTAGCTATCATTCGAGAAGAAAGAGTTTTCAAAATAAATGAATAAATCTTTTTAAATAAAGTGCAAATAAAAAAGATGAAAAAAATGGAGTGAATGCGATTGCTAAACTAGCTATCATTCGAGAAGAAAGAGTTTTCAAATAAATGAATAAACCTTTTTAAATAAAGTGCAAATAAAAAAGATGAAAAAAATGGAGTGAATGCGATTGCTAAACTAGCTATCATAGAGAAGAAAGAGTTTTCAAATAAATGAATAAACCTTTTTAAATAAAGTGCAAATAAAAAAGATGAAAAAAATGGAGTGAATGCGATTGCTAAACTAGCTATCATTCGAGAAGAAAGAGTTTTCAAATAAATGAATAAACCTTTTTAAATAAAGAGCAAATAAAAAAGATGAAAAAAATGGAGTGAATGCGATTGCTAAACTAGCTATCATTCGAGAAGAAAGAGTTTTCATAATAAATGAATAAATCTTTTTTAAATAAAGTGCAAATAAAAAAGATGAAAAAAATAGAGTGAATGCGATTGCTAAACTAGCTATCATTCGAGAAGAAAGAGTTTTCAAAATAAATGAATAAATCTTTTTTAAATAAAGTGCAATTAAAATAATTGTAAAGAAAAGGATGAGAAAAATGCGAGAAAAAGAGTTTTCAAATAAATGAATAAATCTTTTTAAATAAAGTGCAAATAAAAAAGATGAAAAAAATGGAGTGAATGCGATTGCTAAACTAGCTATCATTCGAGAAGAAAGAGTTTTCAAAATAAATGAATAAATGTTTTTAAATAAAGTGCAAATAAAAAAGATGAAAAAAATGGAGTGAATGCGATTGCTAAACTAGCTATCATTCGAGAAGAAAGAGTTTTCAAATAAATGAATAAACCTTTTTAAATAAAGTGCAAATAAAAAAGATGAAAAAAATGGAGTGAATGCGATTGCTAAACTAGCTATCATTCGAGAAGAAAGAGTTTTCAAATAAATGAATAAAACTTTTTAAAGTGCAAATAAAAAAGATGAAAAAAATGGAGTGAATGCGATTGCTAAACTAGCTATAATTCGAGAAGAAAGAGTTTTCAAATAAATGAATAAACCTTTTTAAAGTGAAATAAAAAAGATGAAAAAAATGGAGTGAATGCGATTGTAAAGTAATAATCATTCGAGAAGAAAGAGTTTTCAAAATAAATGAATAAATCTTTTTTAAATAAAGTGCAATTAAAATAATTGTGAAAGAAAAGGATGAGAAAAATGCGAGAAAAAGAGTTTTCAAATAAATGAATAAATCTTTTTAAATAAAGTGCAAATAAAAAAGATGAAAAAAATGGAGTGAATGCGATTGCTAAACTAGCTATCATTCGAGAAGAAAGAGTTTTCAAAATAAATGAATAAATCTTTTTTAAATAAAGTGCAATTAAAATAATTGTAAAGAAAAGGATGAGAAAAATGCGAGAAAAAGAGTTTTCAAAATAAATGAATAAATGTTTTTAAATAAAGTGCAAATAAAAAAGATGAAAAAAATGGAATGAATGCGATTGCAAAACTAGCTATGATTCGAGAAGAAAGAGTTTTCAAATAAATGAATAAACCTTTTTAAATAAAGTGCAAATAAAAAAGATGAAAAAAATGGAGTGAATGCGATTGCTAAACTAGCTATCATTCGAGAAGAAAGAGTTTTCAAAATAAATGAATAAATGTTTTTAAATAAAGTGCAAATAAAAAAGATGAAAAAAATGGAGTGAATGCGATTGCTAAACTAGCTATCATTCGAGAAAAAGAGTTTTCAAATAAATGAATAAACCTTTTTAAATAAAGTGCAAATAAAAAAGATGAAAAAAATGGAGTGAATGCGATTGCTAAACTAGCTATCATTCGAGAAGAAAGAGTTTTCAAATAAATGAATAAACCTTTTTAAAGTGAAATAAAAAAGATGAAAAAAATGGAGTGAATGCGATTGCTAAACTAGCTATCATTCGAGAAGAAAGAGTTTTCATAATAAATGAATAAACCTTTTTAAATAAAGTGCAAATAAAAAAGATGAAAAAAATGGAGTGAATGCGATTGCTAAACTAGCTATCATTCGAGAAGAAAGAGTTTTCAAATAAATGAATAAACCTTTTTAAATAAAGTGCAAATAAAAAAGATGAAAAAAATGGAGTGAATGCGATTGCTAAACTAGCTATCATTCGAGAAGAAAGAGTTTTCAAATAAATGAATAAACCTTTTTAAAGTGCAAATAAAAAAGATGAAAAAAATGGAGTGAATGCGATTGCTAAACTAGCTATCATTCGAGAAGAAAGAGTTTTCATAATAAATGAATAAAACTTTTTAAATAAAGTGCAAATAAAAAAGATGAAAAAAATGGAGTGAATGCGATTGCTAAACTAGCTATCATTCGAGAAGAAAGAGTTTTCAAAATAAATGAATAAATGTTTTTAAATAAAGTGCAAATAAAAAAGATGAAAAAAATGGAGTGAATGCGATTGCTAAACTAGCTATCATTCGAGAAGAAAGAGTTTTCAAAATAAATGAATAAATCTTTTTAAATAAAGTGCAAATAAAAAAGATGAAAAAAATGGAGTGAATGCGATTGCTAAACTAGCTATCATTCGAGAAGAAAGTGTTTTCAAATAAATGAATAAACCTTTTTAAATAAAGTGCAAATAAAAAAGATGAAAAAAATGGAGTGAATGCGATTGCTAAACTAGCTATCATAGAGAAGAAAGAGTTTTCAAATAAATGAATAAACCTTTTTAAATAAAGTGCAAATAAAAAAGATGAAAAAAATGGAGTGAATGCGATTGCTAAACTAGCTATCATTCGAGAAGAAAGAGTTTTCAAATAAATGAATAAACCTTTTTAAATAAAGAGCAAATAAAAAAGATGAAAAAAATGGAGTGAATGCGATTGCTAAACTAGCTATCATTCGAGAAGAAAGAGTTTTCAAAATAAATGAATAAATCTTTTTTAAATAAAGTGCAATTAAAATAATTGTAAAGAAAAGGATGAGAAAAATGCGAGAAAAAGAGTTTTCAAATAAATGAATAAATCTTTTTAAATAAAGTGCAAATAAAAAAGATGAAAAAAATGGAGTGAATGCGATTGCTAAACTAGCTATCATTCGAGAAGAAAGAGTTTTCAAAATAAATGAATAAATGTTTTTAAATAAAGTGCAAATAAAAAAGATGAAAAAAATGGAGTGAATGCGATTGCTAAACTAGCTATCATTCGAGAAGAAAGAGTTTTCAAATAAATGAATAAACCTTTTTAAATAAAGTGCAAATAAAAAAGATGAAAAAAATGGAGTGAATGCGATTGCTAAACTAGCTATCATTCGAGAAGAAAGAGTTTTCAAATAAATGAATAAATCTTTTTTAAATAAAGTGCAATTAAAATAATTGTAAAGAAAAGGATGAGAAAAATGCGAGAAAAAGAGTTTTCAAATAAATGAATAAATCTTTTTAAATAAAGTGCAAATAAAAAAGATGAAAAAAATGGAATGAATGCGATTGCTAAACTAGCTATCATTCGAGAAGAAAGAGTTTTCAAATAAATGAATAAACCTTTTTAAATAAAGTGCAAATAAAAAAGATGAAAAAAATGGAGTGAATGCGATTGCTAAACTAGCTATCATTCGAGAAGAAAGAGTTTTCAAAATAAATGAATAAATGTTTTTAAATAAAGTGCAAATAAAAAAGATGAAAAAAATGGAGTGAATGCGATTGCTAAACTAGCTATCATTCGAGAAAAAGAGTTTTCAAATAAATGAATAAACCTTTTTAAATAAAGTGCAAATAAAAAAGATGAAAAAAATGGAGTGAATGCGATTGCTAAACTAGCTATCATTCGAGAAGAAAGAGTTTTCAAATAAATGAATAAACCTTTTTAAAGTGAAATAAAAAAGATGAAAAAAATGGAGTGAATGCGATTGCTAAACTAGCTATCATTCGAGAAGAAAGAGTTTTCATAATAAATGAATAAACCTTTTTAAATAAAGTGCAAATAAAAAAGATGAAAAAAATGGAGTGAATGCGATTGCTAAACTAGCTATCATTCGAGAAGAAAGAGTTTTCAAATAAATGAATAAACCTTTTTAAATAAAGTGCAAATAAAAAAGATGAAAAAAATGGAGTGAATGCGATTGCTAAACTAGCTATCATTCGAGAAGAAAGAGTTTTCAAATAAATGAATAAACCTTTTTAAAGTGCAAATAAAAAAGATGAAAAAAATGGAGTGAATGCGATTGCTAAACTAGCTATCATTCGAGAAGAAAGAGTTTTCATAATAAATGAATAAAACTTTTTAAAGTGCAAATAAAAAAGATGAAAAAAATGGAGTGAATGCGATTGCTAAACTAGCTATCATTCGAGAAGAAAGAGTTTTCAAATAAATGAATAAACCTTTTTAAATAAAGTGCAAATAAAAAAGATGAAAAAAATGGAGTGAATGCGATTGCTAAACTAGCTATCATTCGAGAAGAATGAGTTTTCAAATAAATGAATAAACCTTTTTAAATAAAGTGCATCTAAAATAATTGTTAAAGAAAAAAATTAGAAAAATGCGAGAAAAAGAGTTTTCAAATAAATGAATAAACCTTTTTAAATAAAGTGCAAATAAAAAAGATGAAAAAAATGTAGTGAATGCGATTGTAAAGTAATAATCATTCGAGAAGAAAGAGTTTTCAAAATAAATGAATAAATCTTTTTTAAATAAAGTGCAATTAAAATAATTGTGAAAGAAAAGGATGAGAAAAATGCGAGAAAAAGAGTTTTCAAAATAAATGAATAAACCTTTTTAAATAAAGTGCAAATAAAAAAGATGAAAAAAATGGAGTGAATGCGATTGCTAAACTAGCTATCATTCGAGAAGAAAGAGTTTTTAAATAAATGAATAAACCTTTTTAAATAAAGTGCAAATAAAAAAGATGAAAAAAATGGAGTGAATGCGATTGCTAAACTAGCTATCATTCGAGAAGAAAGATTTTTCAAAATAAATGAATAAACCTTTTTAAATAAAGTGCAATTAAAATAATTGTGAAAGAAAAAGATGAGAAAAATGCGAGAAAAAGAGTTTTCAAAATAAATGAATAAACCTTTTTAAATAAAGTGCAAATAAAAAAGATGAAAAAAATGGAATGAATGCGATTGCTAAACTAGCTATCATTCGAGAAGAAAGAGTTTTCAAAATAAATGAATAAACCTTTTTAAAGTGCAAATAAAAAAGATGAAAAAATTCGAGTGAATGCGATTGCTAAACTAGCTATCATTCGAGAAGAAAGAGTTTTCAAAATAAATGAATAAATGTTTTTAAATAAAGTGCAAATAAAAAAGATGAAAAAAATGGAGTGAATGCGATTGCTAAACTAGCTATCATTCGAGAAGAAAGAGTTTTCAAAATAAATGAATAAATCTTTTTAAATAAAGTGCAAATAAAAAAGATGAAAAAAATGGAGTGAATGCGATTGCTAAACTAGCTATCATTCGAGAAGAAAGAGTTTTCAAATAAATGAATAAACCTTTTTAAATAAAGTGCAAATAAAAAAGATGAAAAAAATGGAGTGAATGCGATTGCTAAACTAGCTATCATTCGAGAAAAAGAGTTTTCAAATAAATGAATAAACCTTTTTAAATAAAGTGCAAATAAAAAAGATGAAAAAAATGGAGTGAATGCGATTGCTAAACTAGCTATCATTCGAGAAGAAAGAGTTTTCAAATAAATGAATAAACCTTTTTAAATAAAGTGCAAATAAAAAAGATGAAAAAAATGGAGTGAATGCGATTGCTAAACTAGCTATCATTCGAGAAGAAAGAGTTTTCATAATAAATGAATAAATCTTTTTTAAATAAAGTGCAAATAAAAAAGATTAAAAAATAGAGTGAATGCGATTGCTAAACTAGCTATCATTCGAGAAGAAAGAGTTTTCAAAATAAATGAATAAATCTTTTTTAAATAAAGTGCAATTAAAATAATTGTAAAGAAAAGGATGAGAAAAATGCGAGAAAAAGAGTTTTCAAATAAATGAATAAATCTTTTTAAATAAAGTGCAAATAAAAAAGATGAAAAAAATGGAGTGAATGCGATTGCTAAACTAGCTATCATTCGAGAAGAAAGAGTTTTTAAATAAATGAATAAACCTTTTTAAATAAAGTGCAAATAAAAAAGATGAAAAAAATGGAGTGAATGCGATTGTAAAGTAATAATCATTCGAGAAGAAAGAGTTTTCAAAATAAATGAATAAATGTTTTTAAATAAAGTGCAAATAAAAAAGATGAAAAAAATGGAGTGAATGCGATTGCTAAACTAGCTATCATTCGAGAAGAAAGAGTTTTCAAATAAATGAATAAACCTTTTTAAATAAAGTGCAAATAAAAAAGATGAAAAAAATGGAGTGAATGCGATTGCTAAACTAGCTATCATTCGAGAAGAAAGAGTTTTCAAATAAATGAATAAAACTTTTTAAAGTGCAAATAAAAAAGATGAAAAAAATGGAGTGAATGCGATTGCTAAACTAGCTATCATTCGAGAAGAAAGAGTTTTCAAATAAATGAATAAACCTTTTTAAATAAAGTGCAAATAAAAAAGATGAAAAAAATGGAGTGAATGCGATTGTAAAGTAATAATCATTCGAGAAGAAAGAGTTTTCAAAATAAATGAATAAATCTTTTTTAAATAAAGTGCAATTAAAATAATTGTGAAAGAAAAGGATGAGAAAAATGCGAGAAAAAGAGTTTTCAAAATAAATGAATAAACCTTTTTAAATAAAGTGCAAATAAAAAAGAAGAAAAAAATGGAGTGAATGCGATTGCTAAACTAGCTATCATTCGAGAAGAAAGAGTTTTCAAAATAAATGAATAAATCTTTTTTAAATAAAGTGCAATTAAAATAATTGTAAAGAAAAGGATGAGAAAAATGCGAGAAAAAGAGTTTTCAAATAAATGAATAAATCTTTTTAAATAAAGTGCAAATAAAAAAGATGAAAAAAATGGAATGAATGCGATTGCTAAACTAGCTATGATTCGAGAAGAAAGAGTTTTCAAATAAATGAATAAACCTTTTTAAATAAAGTGCAAATAAAAAAGATGAAAAAAATGGAGTGAATGCGATTGCTAAACTAGCTATCATTCGAGAAGAAAGAGTTTTCAAAATAAATGAATAAATGTTTTTAAATAAAGTGCAAATAAAAAAGATGAAAAAAATGGAGTGAATGCGATTGCTAAACTAGCTATCATTCGAGAAAAAGAGTTTTCAAATAAATGAATAAACCTTTTTAAATAAAGTGCAAATAAAAAAGATGAAAAAAATGGAGTGAATGCGATTGCTAAACTAGCTATCATTCGAGAAGAAAGAGTTTTCAAATAAATGAATAAACCTTTTTAAAGTGAATCAAAAAAGATGAAAAAAATGGAGTGAATGCGATTGCTAAACTAGCTATCATTCGAGAAGAAAGAGTTTTCATAATAAATGAATAAACCTTTTTAAATAAAGTGCAAATAAAAAAGATGAAAAAAATGGAGTGAATGCGATTGCTAAACTAGCTATCATTCGAGAAGAAAGAGTTTTCAAATAAATGAATAAACCTTTTTAAATAAAGTGCAAATAAAAAAGATGAAAAAAATGGAGTGAATGCGATTGCTAAACTAGCTATCATTCGAGAAGAAAGAGTTTTCAAATAAATGAATAAACCTTTTTAAAGTGCAAATAAAAAAGATGAAAAAAATGGAGTGAATGCGATTGCTAAACTAGCTATCATTCGAGAAGAAAGAGTTTTCATAATAAATGAATAAAACTTTTTAAAGTGCAAATAAAAAAGATGAAAAAAATGGAGTGAATGCGATTGCTAAACTAGCTATCATTCGAGAAGAAAGAGTTTTTAAATAAATGAATAAACCTTTTTAAATAAAGTGCAAATAAAAAAGATGAAAAAAATGGAGTGAATGCGATTGCTAAACTAGCTATCATTCGAGAAGAAAGAGTTTTCAAATAAATGAATAAACCTTTTTAAATAAAGTGCATCTAAAATAATTGTTAAAGAAAAAAATTAGAAAAATGCGAGAAAAAGAGTTTTCAAATAAATGAATAAATCTTTTTAAATAAAGTGCAAATAAAAAAGATGAAAAAAATGGAGTGAATGCGATTGCTAAACTAGCTATCATTCGAGAAGAAAGAGTTTTCAAATAAATGAATAAACCTTTTTAAATAAAGTGCAAATAAAAAAGATGAAAAAAATGGAGTGAATGCGATTGCTAAACTAGCTATCATTCGAGAAGAAAGAGTTTTCAAAATAAATGAATAAATCTTTTTTAAATAAAGTGCAATTAAAATAATTGTGAAAGAAAAGGATGAGAAAAATGCGAGAAAAAGAGTTTTCAAAATAAATGAATAAACCTTTTTAAATAAAGTGCAAATAAAAAAGAAGAAAAAAATGGAGTGAATGCGATTGCTAAACTAGCTATCATTCGAGAAGAAAGAGTTTTCAAAATAAATGAATAAATCTTTTTTAAATAAAGTGCAATTAAAATAATTGTAAAGAAAAGGATGAGAAAAATGCGAGAAAAAGAGTTTTCAAATAAATGAATAAATCTTTTTAAATAAAGTGCAAATAAAAAAGATGAAAAAAATGGAATGAATGCGATTGCTAAACTAGCTATGATTCGAGAAGAAAGAGTTTTCAAATAAATGAATAAACCTTTTTAAATAAAGTGCAAATAAAAAAGATGAAAAAAATGGAGTGAATGCGATTGCTAAACTAGCTATCATTCGAGAAGAAAGAGTTTTCAAAATAAATGAATAAATGTTTTTAAATAAAGTGCAAATAAAAAAGATGAAAAAAATGGAGTGAATGCGATTGCTAAACTAGCTATCATTCGAGAAAAAGAGTTTTCAAATAAATGAATAAACCTTTTTAAATAAAGTGCAAATAAAAAAGATGAAAAAAATGGAGTGAATGCGATTGCTAAACTAGCTATCATTCGAGAAGAAAGAGTTTTCAAATAAATGAATAAACCTTTTTAAAGTGAATCAAAAAAGATGAAAAAAATGGAGTGAATGCGATTGCTAAACTAGCTATCATTCGAGAAGAAAGAGTTTTCATAATAAATGAATAAACCTTTTTAAATAAAGTGCAAATAAAAAAGATGAAAAAAATGGAGTGAATGCGATTGCTAAACTAGCTATCATTCGAGAAGAAAGAGTTTTCAAATAAATGAATAAACCTTTTTAAATAAAGTGCAAATAAAAAAGATGAAAAAAATGGAGTGAATGCGATTGCTAAACTAGCTATCATTCGAGAAGAAAGAGTTTTCAAATAAATGAATAAACCTTTTTAAAGTGCAAATAAAAAAGATGAAAAAAATGGAGTGAATGCGATTGCTAAACTAGCTATCATTCGAGAAGAAAGAGTTTTCATAATAAATGAATAAAACTTTTTAAAGTGCAAATAAAAAAGATGAAAAAAATGGAGTGAATGCGATTGCTAAACTAGCTATCATTCGAGAAGAAAGAGTTTTTAAATAAATGAATAAACCTTTTTAAATAAAGTGCAAATAAAAAAGATGAAAAAAATGGAGTGAATGCGATTGCTAAACTAGCTATCATTCGAGAAGAAAGAGTTTTCAAATAAATGAATAAACCTTTTTAAATAAAGTGCATCTAAAATAATTGTTAAAGAAAAAAATTAGAAAAATGCGAGAAAAAGAGTTTTCAAATAAATGAATAAACCTTTTTAAATAAAGTGCAAATAAAAAAGATGAAAAAAAGTGAGTGAATGCGATTGTAAAGTAATAATCATTCGAGAAGAAAGAGTTTTCAAAATAAATGAATAAATCTTTTTTAAATAAAGTGCAATTAAAATAATTGTGAAAGAAAAGGATGAGAAAAATGCGAGAAAAAGAGTTTTCAAAATAAATGAATAAACCTTTTTAAATAAAGTGCAAATAAAAAAGATGAAAAAAATGGAGTGAATGCGATTGCTAAACTAGCTATCATTCGAGAAGAAAGAGTTTTTAAATAAATGAATAAACCTTTTTAAATAAAGTGCAAATAAAAAAGATGAAAAAAATGGAGTGAATGCGATTGCTAAACTAGCTATCATAGAGAAGAAAGAGTTTTCATAATATATGAATAAATCTTTTTTAAATAAAGTGCAATTAAAATAATTGTGAAAGAAAAGGATGAGAAAAATGCGAGAAAAAGAGTTTGCAAAATAAATGAATAAACCTTTTTAAATAAAGTGCAAATAAAAAAGATGAAAAAAATGGAGTGAATGCGATTGTAAAGTAATAATCATTCGAGAAGAAAGAGTTTTCAAAATAAATGAATAAATCTTTTTAAATAAAGTGCAAATAAAAAAGATGAAAAAAATGGAGTGAATGCGATTGCTAAACTAGCTATCATAGAGAAGAAAGAGTTTTCAAATAAATGAATAAACCTTTTTTAAATAAAGTGCAATTAAAATAATTGTAAAGAAAAGGATGAGAAAAATGCGAGAAAAAGAGTTTTCAAATAAATGAATAAACCTTTTTAAATAAAGTGCAAATAAAAAAGATGAAAAAAATGGAGTGAATGCGATTGTAAAGTAATAATCATTCGAGAAGAAAGAGTTTTCAAAATAAATGAATAAATTTTTTTAAATAGAGTGCAAATAAAAAAGATGAAAAAAATGGAGTGAATGCGATTGATAAACTAGCTGACATTCGAGAAGAAAGAGTTTTCAAAATAAATGAATAAATCTTTTTTAAATAAAGTGCAATTAAAATAATTGTGAAAGAAAAGGATGAGAAAAATGCGAGAAAAAGAGTTTTCAAAATAAATGAATAAACCTTTTTAAATAAAGTGCAAATAAAAAAGATGAAAAAAATGGAGTGAATGCGATTGCTAAACTAGCTATCATTCGAGAAGAAAGAGTTTTTAAATAAATGAATAAACCTTTTTAAATAAAGTGCAAATAAAAAAGATGAAAAAAATGGAGTGAATGCGATTGCTAAACTAGCTATCATTCGAGAAGAAAGAGTTTTTAAATAAATGAATAAACCTTTTTAAATAAAGTGCAAATAAAAAAGATGAAAAAAATGGAGTGAATGCGATTGCTAAACTAGCTATCATTCGAGAAGAAAGAGTTTTTAAATAAATGAATAAACCTTTTTAAATAAAGTGCAAATAAAAAAGATGAAAAAAATGGAGTGAATGCGATTGCTAAACTAGCTATCATTCGAGAAGAAAGAGTTTTCAAATAAATGAATAAACCTTTTTAAATAAAGTGCATCTAAAATAATTGTTAAAGAAAAAAATTAGAAAAATGCGAGAAGAAAGATTTTTCAAAATAAATGAATAAACCTTTTTAAATAAAGTGCAAATAAAAAAGATGAAAAAAATGGAGTGAATGCGATTGCTAAACTAGCTATCATTCGAGAAGAAAGAGTTTTCAAAATAAATGAATAAATCTTTTTTAAATAAAGTGCAATTAAAATAATTGTGAAAGAAAAGGATGAGAAAAATGCGAGAAAAAGAGTTTTCAAATAAATGAATAAACCTTTTTAAATAAAGTGCAAATAAAAAAGATGAAAAAAATGGAGTGAATGCGATTGCTAAACTAGCTATCATTCGAGAAGAAAGAGTTTTATAAATAAATGAATAAATGTTTTTAAATAGAGTGCAAATAAAAAAGATGAAAAAAATGGAGTGAATGCGATTGATAAACTAGCTGACATTCGAGAAGAAAGAGTTTTCATAATAAATGAATAAATCTTTTTTAAATAAAGTGCAATTAAAATAATTGTGAAAGAAAAGGATGAGAAAAATGCGAGAAAAAGAGTTTTCAAAATAAATGAATAAACCTTTTTAAATAAAGTGCAAATAAAAAAGATGAAAAAAATGGAGTGAATGCGATTGCTAAACTAGCTATCATTCGAGAAGAAAGAGTTTTATAAATAAATGAATAAATCTTTTTAAATAGAGTGCAAATAAAAAAGATGAAAAAAATGGAGTGAATGCGATTGCTAAACTAGCTATCATTCGAGAAGAAAGAGTTTTCAAATAAATGAATAAACCTTTTTAAATAAAGTGCATCTAAAATAATTGTTAAAGAAAAAAATTAGAAAAATGCGAGAAAAAGAGTTTGCAAAATAAATGAATAAACCTTTTTAAATAAAGTGCAAATAAAAAAGATTAAAAAAATGGAGTGAATGCGATTGATAAACTAGCTGACATTCGAGAAGAAAGTATTTTCAAATAAATGAATAAACCTTTTTAAATAAAGTGCAAATAAAAAAGATGAAAAAAATGGAGTGAATGCGATTGCTAAACTAGCTATCATTCGAGAAGAAAGAGTTTTCAAATAAATGAATAAACCTTTTTTAAATAAAGTGCAATTAAAATAATTGTGAAAGAAAAGGATGAGAAAAATGCGAGAAAAAGAGTTTTCAAATAAATGAATAAACCTTTTTAAATAAAGTGCAAATAAAAAAGATGAAAAAAATGGAGTGAATGCGATTGCTAAACTAGCTATCATTCGAGAAGAAAGAGTTTTCAAAATAAATGAATAAATGTTTTTAAATAGAGTGCAAATAAAAAAGATGAAAAAAATGGAGTGAATGCGATTGATAAACTAGCTGACATTCGAGAAGAAAGAGTTTTCATAATAAATGAATAAATCTTTTTTAAATAAAGTGCAATTAAAATAATTGTGAAAGAAAAGGATGAGAAAAATGCGAGAAAAAGAGTTTTCAAAATAAATGAATAAACCTTTTTAAATAAAGTGCAAATAAAGAAGATGAAAAAAATGGAGTGAATGCGATTGCTAAACTAGCTATCATTCGAGAAGAAAGAGTTTTATAAATAAATGAATAAATCTTTTTAAATAGAGTGCAAATAAAAAAGATGAAAAAAATGGAGTGAATGCGATTGCTAAACTAGCTATCATTCGAGAAAAAAGAGTTTTCAAATAAATGAATAAACCTTTTTAAATAAAGTGCATCTAAAATAATTGTTAAAGAAAAAAATTAGAAAAATGCGAGAAAAAGAGTTTGCAAAATAAATGAATAAACCTTTTTAAATAAAGTGCAAATAAAAAAGATGAAAAAATGGAGTGAATGCGATTGTAAAGTAATAATCATTCGAGAAGAAAGATTTTTCAAAATAAATGAATAAATCTTTTTTAAATAAAGTGCAATTAAATAATTGTAAAGAAAAGGATCAGAAAAATGCGAGAAAAAGAGTTTTCAAATAAATGAATAAACCTTTTTAAATAAAGTGCAAATAAAAAAGATGAAAAAAATGGAGTGAATGCGATTGTAAAGTAATAATCATTCGAGAAGAAAGAGTTTTCAAAATAAATGAATAAATTTTTTTAAATAGAGTGCAAATAAAAAAGATGAAAAAAATGGAGATAATGCGATTGATAAACTAGCTGACATTCGAGAAGAAAGAGTTTTCAAAATAAATGAATAAATCTTTTTTAAATAAAGTGCAATTAAAATAATTGTGAAAGAAAAGGATGAGAAAAATGCGAGAAAAAGAGTTTGCAAAATAAATGAATAAACCTTTTTAAATAAAGTGCAAATAAAAAAGATGAAAAAAATCGAGTGAATGCGATTGCTAAACTAGCTATCATTCGAGAAGAAAGAGTTTTCAAAATAAATGAATAAATGTTTTTAAATAAAGTGCAAATAAAAAAGATGAAAAAAATGGAGTGAATGCGATTGCTAAACTAGCTATCATTCGAGAAGAAAGAGTTTTCAAATAAATGAATAAACCTTTTTAAATAAAGTGCATCTAAAATAATTGTTAAAGAAAAAAATTAGAAAAATGCGAGAAAAAGAGTTTTCAAATAAATGAATAAACCTTTTTAAATAAAGTGCAAATAAAAAAGATGAAAAAAATGGAGTGAATGCGATTGATAAACTAGCTGACATTCGAGAAGAAAGTGTTTTCAAATAAATGAATAAACCTTTTTAAATAAAGTGCAAATAAAAAAGATGAAAAAAATGGAGTGAATGCGATTGCTAAACTAGCTATCATTCGAGAAGAAAGAGTTTTCAAATAAATGAATAAACCTTTTTAAATAAAGTGCAAATAAAAAAGATGAAAAAAATGGAGTGAATGCGATTGCTAAACTAGCTATCATTCGAGAAGAAAGAGTTTTCAAAATAAATGAATAAATGTTTTTAAATAGAGTGCAAATAAAAAAGATGAAAAAAATGGAGTGAATGCGATTGCTAAACTAGCTATCATTCGAGAAGAAAGAGTTTTCATAATAAATGAATAAATCTTTTTTAAATAAAGTGCAATTAAAATAATTGTGAAAGAAAAGGATGAGAAAAATGCGAGAAAAAGAGTTTTCAAAATAAATGAATAAACCTTTTTAAATAAAGTGCAAATAAAAAAGATGAAAAAAATGGAGTGAATGCGATTGCTAAACTAGTTATCATTCGAGAAGAAAGAGTTTTATAAATAAATGAATAAACCTTTTTAAATAAAGTGCATCTAAAATAATTGTTAAAGAAAAAAATTAGAAAAATGCGAGAAAAAGAGTTTTCAAATAAATGAATAAACCTTTTTAAATAAAGTGCAAATAAAAAAGATGAAAAAAATGGAGTGAATGCGATTGCTAAACTAGCTATCATTCGAGAAGAAAGAGTTTTCAAATAAATGAATAAACCTTTTTAAATAAAGTGCATCTAAAATAATTGTTAAAGAAAAAAATTAGAAAAATGCGAGAAAAAGAGTTTGCAAAATAAATGAATAAACCTTTTTAAATAAAGTGCAAATAAAAAAGATGAAAAAAATGGAGTGAATGCGATTGCTAAACTAGCTATCATTCGAGAAGAAAGAGTTTTCAAATAAATGAATAAACCTTTTTAAATAAAGTGCAAATAAAAAAGATGAAAAAAATGGAGTGAATGCGATTGATAAACTAGCTGACATTCGAGAAGAAAGAGTTTTCAAATAAATGAATAAACCTTTTTAAATAAAGTGCATCTAAAATAATTGTTAAAGAAAAAAATTAGAAAAATGCGAGAAAAAGAGTTTTCAAATAAATGAATAAACCTTTTTAAATAAAGTGCAAATAAAAAATATGAAAAAAATGGAGTGAATGCGATTGATAAACTAGCTGACATTCGAGAAGAAAGTATTTTCAAATAAATGAATAAACCTTTTTAAATAAAGTGCAAATAAAAAAGATGAAAAAAATGGAGTGAATGCGATTGCTAAACTAGCTATCATTCGAGAAGAAAGAGTTTTCAAATAAATGAATAAACCTTTTTTAAATAAAGTGCAATTAAAATAATTGTGAAAGAAAAGGATGAGAAAAATGCGAGAAAAAGAGTTTTCAAATAAATGAATAAACCTTTTTAAATAAAGTGCAAATAAAAAAGATGAAAAAAATGGAGTGAATGCGATTGATAAACTAGCTATCATTCGAGAAGAAAGAGTTTTCAAATAAATGAATAAACCTTTTTAAATAAAGTGCAAATAAAAAAGATGAAAAAAATGGAGTGAATGCGATTGATAAACTAGCTGACATTCGAGAAGAAAGAGTTTTCATAATAAATGAATAAATCTTTTTTAAATAAAGTGCAATTAAAATAATTGTGAAAGAAAAGGATGAGAAAAATGCGAGAAGAAAGAGTTTTCAAAATAAATGAATAAACCTTTTTAAATAAAGTGCAAATAAAAAAGATGAAAAAAATGGAGTGAATGCGATTGCTAAACTAGCTATCATTCGAGAAAAAGAGTTTTCAAATAAATGAATATACCTTTTTAAATAAAGTGCAAATAAAAAAGATGAAAAAAATGGAGTGAATGCGATTGCTAAACTAGCTATCATAGAGAAGAAAGAGTTTTCATAATAAATGAATAAATCTTTTTTAAATAAAGTGCAATTAAAATAATTGTGAAAGAAAAGGATGAGAAAAATGCGAGAAAAAGAGTTTGCAAAATAAATGAATAAACCTTTTTAAATAAAGTGCAAATAAAAAAGATGAAAAAAATGGAGTGAATGCGATTGCTAAACTAGCTATCATTCGAGAAAAAGAGTTTTCAAATAAATGAATAAACCTTTTTAAATAAAGTGCAAATAAAAAAGATGAAAAAAATGGAGTGAATGCGATTGATAAACTAGCTGACATTCGAGAAGAAAGAGTTTTCATAATAAATGAATAAATCTTTTTTAAATAAAGTGCAATTAAAATAATTGTGAAAGAAAAGGATGAGAAAAATGCGAGAAAAAGAGTTTGCAAAATAAATGAATAAACCTTTTTAAAAAAAGTGCAAATAAAAAAGATGAAAAAAATGGAGTGAATGCGATTGCTAAACTAGCTATCATTCGAGAAAAAGAGTTTTCAAATAAATGAATAAACCTTTTTAAATAAAGTGCAAATAAAAAAGATGAAAAAAATGGAGTGAATGCGATTGCTAAACTAGCTATCATTCGAGAAGAAAGAGTTTTCAAATAAATGAATAAACCTTTTTAAAGTGCAAATAAAAAAGATGAAAAAAATGGAGTGAATGCGATTGATAAACTAGCTATCATTCGAGAAGAAAGAGTTTTCATAATAAATGAATAAAACTTTTTAAAGTGCAAATAAAAAAGATGAAAAAAATGGAGTGAATGCGATTGCTAAACTAGCTATCATTCGAGAAGAAAGAGTTTTATAAATAAATGAATAAACCTTTTTAAATAAAGTGCATCTAAAATAATTGTTAAAGAAAAAAATTAGAAAAATGCGAGAAAAAGAGTTTGCAAAATAAATGAATAAACCTTTTTAAATAAAGTGCAAATAAAAAAGATGAAAAAAATGGAGTGAATGCGATTGCTAAACTAGCTATCATTCGAGAAGAAAGAGTTTTCAAATAAATGAATAAACCTTTTTAAATAAAGTGCAAATAAAAAAGATGAAAAAAATGGAGTGAATGCGATTGATAAACTAGCTGACATTCGAGAAGAAAGAGTTTTCAAATAAATGAATAAACCTTTTTAAATAAAGTGCATCTAAAATAATTGTTAAAGAAAAAAATTAGAAAAATGCGAGAAAAAGAGTTTTCAAATAAATGAATAAACCTTTTTAAATAAAGTGCAAATAAAAAATATGAAAAAAATGGAGTGAATGCGATTGATAAACTAGCTGACATTCGAGAAGAAAGTATTTTCAAATAAATGAATAAACCTTTTTAAATAAAGTGCAAATAAAAAAGATGAAAAAAATGGAGTGAATGCGATTGCTAAACTAGCTATCATTCGAGAAGAAAGAGTTTTCAAATAAATGAATAAACCTTTTTTAAATAAAGTGCAATTAAAATAATTGTGAAAGAAAAGGATGAGAAAAATGCGAGAAAAAGAGTTTTCAAATAAATGAATAAACCTTTTTAAATAAAGTGCAAATAAAAAAGATGAAAAAAATGGAGTGAATGCGATTGATAAACTAGCTATCATTCGAGAAGAAAGAGTTTTCAAATAAATGAATAAACCTTTTTAAATAAAGTGCAAATAAAAAAGATGAAAAAAATGGAGTGAATGCGATTGATAAACTAGCTGACATTCGAGAAGAAAGAGTTTTCATAATAAATGAATAAATCTTTTTTAAATAAAGTGCAATTAAAATAATTGTGAAAGAAAAGGATGAGAAAAATGCGAGAAGAAAGAGTTTTCAAAATAAATGAATAAACCTTTTTAAATAAAGTGCAAATAAAAAAGATGAAAAAAATGGAGTGAATGCGATTGCTAAACTAGCTATCATTCGAGAAAAAGAGTTTTCAAATAAATGAATATACCTTTTTAAATAAAGTGCAAATAAAAAAGATGAAAAAAATGGAGTGAATGCGATTGCTAAACTAGCTATCATAGAGAAGAAAGAGTTTTCATAATAAATGAATAAATCTTTTTTAAATAAAGTGCAATTAAAATAATTGTGAAAGAAAAGGATGAGAAAAATGCGAGAAAAAGAGTTTGCAAAATAAATGAATAAACCTTTTTAAATAAAGTGCAAATAAAAAAGATGAAAAAAATGGAGTGAATGCGATTGCTAAACTAGCTATCATTCGAGAAAAAGAGTTTTCAAATAAATGAATAAACCTTTTTAAATAAAGTGCAAATAAAAAAGATGAAAAAAATGGAGTGAATGCGATTGATAAACTAGCTGACATTCGAGAAGAAAGAGTTTTCATAATAAATGAATAAATCTTTTTTAAATAAAGTGCAATTAAAATAATTGTGAAAGAAAAGGATGAGAAAAATGCGAGAAAAAGAGTTTGCAAAATAAATGAATAAACCTTTTTAAAAAAAGTGCAAATAAAAAAGATGAAAAAAATGGAGTGAATGCGATTGCTAAACTAGCTATCATTCGAGAAAAAGAGTTTTCAAATAAATGAATAAACCTTTTTAAATAAAGTGCAAATAAAAAAGATGAAAAAAATGGAGTGAATGCGATTGCTAAACTAGCTATCATTCGAGAAGAAAGAGTTTTCAAATAAATGAATAAACCTTTTTAAAGTGCAAATAAAAAAGATGAAAAAAATGGAGTGAATGCGATTGATAAACTAGCTATCATTCGAGAAGAAAGAGTTTTCATAATAAATGAATAAAACTTTTTAAAGTGCAAATAAAAAAGATGAAAAAAATGGAGTGAATGCGATTGCTAAACTAGCTATCATAGAGAAGAAAGAGTTTTCAAATAAATGAATAAACCTTTTTAAATAAAGTGCAAATAAAAAAGATGAAAAAAATGGAGTGAATGCGATTGCTAAACTAGCTATCATTCGAGAAGAAAGAGTTTTCAAATAAATGAATAAACCTTTTTAAATAAAGTGCATCTAAAATAATTGTTAAAGAAAAAAATTAGAAAAATGCGAGAAGAAAGATTTTTCAAAATAAATGAATAAATGTTTTTAAATAGAGTGCAAATAAAAAAGATGAAAAAAATGGAGTGAATGCGATTGATAAACTAGCTTACATTCGAGAAGAAAGAGTTTTCAAAATAAATGAATAAATCTTTTTTAAATAAAGTGCAATTAAAATAATTGTGAAAGAAAAGGATGAGAAAAATGCGAGAAAAAGAGTTTGCAAAATAAATGAATAAACCTTTTTAAAAAAAGTGCAAATAAAAAAGATGAAAAAAATGGAGTGAATGCGATTGCTAAACTAGCTATCATTCGAGAAGAAAGAGTTTTCAAATAAATGAATAAACCTTTTTAAATAAAGTGCAAATAAAAAAGATGAAAAAAATGGAGTGAATGCGATTGCTAAACTAGCTATCATTCGAGAAGAAAGAGTTTTCAAATAAATGAATAAACCTTTTTAAATAAAGTGCATCTAAAATAATTGTTAAAGAAAAAAATTAGAAAAATGCGAGAAAAAGAGTTTTCAAATAAATGAATAAACCTTTTTAAATAAAGTGCAAATAAAAAAGATGAAAAAAATGGAGTGAATGCGATTGATAAACTAGCTGACATTCGAGAAGAAAGTGTTTTCAAATAAATGAATAAACCTTTTTAAATAAAGTGCAAATAAAAAAGATGAAAAAAATCGAGTGAATGCGATTGCTAAACTAGCTATCATTCGAGAAGAAAGAGTTTTCAAATAAATGAATAAACCTTTTTAAATAAAGTGCAAATAAAAAAGATGAAAAAAATGGAGTGAATGCGATTGCTAAACTAGCTATCATTCGAGAAGAAAGAGTTTTCAAAATAAATGAATAAATGTTTTTAAATAGAGTGCAAATAAAAAAGATGAAAAAAATGGAGTGAATGCGATTGCTAAACTAGCTATCATTCGAGAAGAAAGAGTTTTCATAATAAATAAATAAATCTTTTTTAAATAAAGTGCAATTAAAATAATTGTGAAAGAAAAGGATGAGAAAAATGCGAGAAAAAGAGTTTTCAAAATAAATGAATAAACCTTTTTAAATAAAGTGCAAATAAAAAAGATGAAAAAAATGGAGTGAATGCGATTGCTAAACTAGCTATCATAGAGAAGAAAGAGTTTTATAAATAAATGAATAAACCTTTTTAAATAAAGTGCATCTAAAATAATTGTTAAAGAAAAAAATTAGAAAAATGCGAGAAAAAGAGTTTGCAAAATAAATGAATAAACCTTTTTAAATAAAGTGCAAATAAAAAAGATGAAAAAAATGGAGTGAATGCGATTGCTAAACTAGCTATCATTCGAGAAGAAAGAGTTTTCAAAATAAATGAATAAACCTTTTTAAATAAAGTGCATCTAAAATAATTGTTAAAGAAAAAAATTAGAAAAATGCGAGAAAAAGAGTTTGCAAAATAAATGAATAAACCTTTTTAAATAAAGTGCAAATAAAAAAGATTAAAAAAATGGAGTGAATGCGATTGATAAACTAGCTGACATTCGAGAAGAAAGTGTTTTCAAATAAATGAATAAACCTTTTTAAATAAAGTGCAAATAAAAAAGATGAAAAAAATAGAGTGAATGCGATTGCTAAACTAGCTATCATTCGAGAAGAAAGAGTTTTCAAATAAATGAATAAACCTTTTTTAAATAAAGTGCAATTAAAATAATTGTGAAAGAAAAGGATGAGAAAAATGCGAGAAAAAGAGTTTTCAAATAAATGAATAAACCTTTTTAAATAAAGTGCAAATAAAAAAGATGAAAAAAATGGAGTGAATGCGATTGCTAAACTAGCTATCATTCGAGAAAAAAGAGTTTTCAAATAAATGAATAAACCTTTTTAAATAAAGTGCAAATAAAAAAGATGAAAAAAATGGAGTGAATGCGATTGATAAACTAGCTGACATTCGAGAAGAAAGAGTTTTCATAATAAATGAATAAATCTTTTTTAAATAAAGTGCAATTAAAATAATTGTGAAAGAAAAGGATGAGAAAAATGCGAGAAAAAGAGTTTGCAAAATAAATGAATAAACCTTTTTAAATAAAGTGCAAATAAAAAAGATGAAAAAAATGGAGTGAATGCGATTGATAAACTAGCTGACATTCGAGAAGAAAGAGTTTTCAAATAAATGAATAAACCTTTTTAAATAGAGTGCAAATAAAAAAGATGAAAAAAATGGAGTGAATGCGATTGATAAACTAGCTGACATTCGAGAAGAAAGAGTTTTCATAATAAATGAATAAATCTTTTTAAATAAAGTGCAAATAAAAAAGATGAAAAAAATGGAGTGAATGCGATTGATAAACTAGCTGACATTCGAGAAGAAAGAGTTTTCATAATAAATGAATAAATCTTTTTTAAATAAAGTGCAATTAAAATAATTGTGAAAGAAAAGGATGAGAAAAATGCGAGAAAAAGAGTTTTCAAAATAAATGAATAAATCTTTTTAAATAAAGTGCAAATAAAAAAGATGAAAAAAATAGAGTGAATGCGATTGCTAAACTAGCTATCATTCGAGAAGAAAGAGTTTTCAAAATAAATGAATAAACCTTTTTAAATAAAGTGCAAATAAAAAAGATGAAAAAAATGGAGTGAATGCGATTGCTAAACTAGCTATCATTCGAGAAGAAAGAGTTTTCAAATAAATGAATAAACCTTTTTAAATAAAGTGCATCTAAAATAATTGTTAAAGAAAAAAATTAGAAAAATGCGAGAAAAAGAGTTTTCAAATAAATGAATAAACCTTTTTAAATAAAGTGCAAATAAAAAAGATGAAAAAAATGGAGTGAATGCGATTGATAAACTAGCTGACATTCGAGAAGAAAGTGTTTTCAAATAAATGAATAAACCTTTTTAAATAAAGTGCAAATAAAAAAGATGAAAAAAATGGAGTGAATGCGATAGCTAAACTAGCTATCATTCGAGAAGAAAGAGTTTTCATAATAAATGAATAAATCTTTTTTAAATAAAGTGCAATTAAAATAATTGTAAAGAAAAGGATGAGAAAAATGCGAGAAAAAGAGTTTTCAAAATAAATGAATAAACCTTTTTAAATAAAGTGCAAATAAAAAAGATGAAAAAAATGGAGTGAATGCGATTGCTAAACTAGCTATCATTCGAGAAGAAAGAGTTTTATAAATAAATGAATAAACCTTTTTAAATAAAGTGCATCTAAAATAATTGTTAAAGAAAAAAATTAGAAAAATGCGAGAAAAAGAGTTTGCAAAATAAATGAATAAACCTTTTTAAATAAAGTGCAAATAAAAAAGATGAAAAAAATGGAGTGAATGCGATTGCTAAACTAGCTATCATTCGAGAAGAAAGAGTTTTCAAATAAATGAATAAACCTTTTTAAATAAAGTGCATCTAAAATAATTGTTAAAGAAAAAAATTAGAAAAATGCGAGAAAAAGAGTTTGCAAAATAAATGAATAAACCTTTTTAAATAAAGTGCAAATAAAAAAGATGAAAAAAATGGAGTGAATGCGATTGCTAAACTAGCTATCATTCGAGAAGAAAGAGTTTTCAAAATAAATGAATAAATCTTTTTTAAATAAAGTGCAATTAAAATAATTGTGAAAGAAAAGGATGAGAAAAATGCGAGAAAAAGAGTTTTCAAAATAAATGAAAAAATCTTTTTAAATAAAGTGCAAATAAAAAAGATGAAAAAAATGGAGTGAATGCGATTGCTAAACTAGCTATCATTCGAGAAGAAAGAGTTTTCAAATAAATGAATAAACCTTTTTAAATAAAGTGCAAATAAAAAAGATGAAAAAAATGGAGTGAATGCGATTGCTAAACTAGCTATCATTCGAGAAGAAAGAGTTTTCAAATAAATGAATAAACCTTTTTAAATAAAGTGCATCTAAAATAATTGTTAAAGAAAAGGATGAGAAAAATGCGAGAAAAAGAGTTTTCAAATAAATGAATAAACCTTTTTAAATAAAGTGCAAATAAAAAATATGAAAAAAATGGAGTGAATGCGATTGATAAACTAGCTGACATTCGAGAAGAAAGTGTTTTCAAATAAATGAATAAACCTTTTTAAATAAAGTGCAAATAAAAAAGATGAAAAAAATGGAGTGAATGCGATTGCTAAACTAGCTATCATTCGAGAAGAAAGAGTTTTCAAATAAATGAATAAACCTTTTTAAAGTGCAAATAAAAAAGATGAAAAAAATGGAGTGAATGCGATTGCTAAACTAGCTATCATTCGAGAAGAAAGAGTTTTCAAAATAAATGAATAAATGTTTTTAAATAGAGTGCAAATAAAAAAGATGAAAAAAATGGAGTGAATGCGATTGCTAAACTAGCTATCATTCGAGAAGAAAGAGTTTTCATAATAAATGAATAAATCTTTTTTAAATAAAGTGCAATTAAAATAATTGTGAAAGAAAAGGATGAGAAAAATGCGAGAAAAAGAGTTTGCAAAATAAATGAATAAACCTTTTTAAATAAAGTCTCAATAAAAAAGATGAAAAAAATGGAGTGAATGCGATTGATAAACTAGCTGACATTCGAGAAGAAAGAGTTTTCAAAATAAATGAATAAATGTTTTTAAATAAAGTGCAAATAAAAAAGATGAAAAAAATAGAGTGAATGCGATTGCTAAACTAGCTATCATTCGAGAAGAAAGAGTTTTCAAAATAAATGAATAAATCTTTTTAAATAAAGTGCAAATAAAAAAGATGAAAAAAATAGAGTGAATGCGATTGCTAAACTAGCTATCATTCGAGAAGAAAGAGTTTTCAAAATAAATGAATAAATCTTTTTTAAATAAAGTGCAATTAAAATAATTGTAAAGAAAAGGATGAGAAAAATGCGAGAAAAAGAGTTTTCAAATAAATGAATAAACCTTTTTAAATAAAGTGCAAATAAAAAAGATGAAAAAAATGGAGTGAATGCGATTGTAAAGTAATAATCATTCGAGAAGAAAGATTTTTCAAAATAAATGAATAAATCTTTTTTAAATAAAGTGCAATTAAATAATTGTAAAGAAAAGGATGAGAAAAATGCGAGAAAAAGAGTTTTCAAATAAATGAATAAACTTTTTTAAATAAAGTGAAAATAAAAAAGATGAAAAAAATGGAGTGAATGCGATTGCTAAACTAGCTATCATTCGAGAAGAAAGAGTTTTCAAAATAAATGAATAAATGTTTTTAAATAGAGTGCAAATAAAAAAGATGAAAAAAATGGAGTGAATGCGATTGATAAACTAGCTGACATTCGAGAAGAAAGAGTTTTCAAAATAAATGAATAAATCTTTTTTAAATAAAGTGCAATTAAAATAATTGTGAAAGAAAAGGATGAGAAAAATGCGAGAAAAAGAGTTTTCAAAATAAATGAATAAACCTTTTTAAATAAAGTGCAAATAAAAAAGATGAAAAAAATGGAGTGAATGCGATTGTAAAGTAATAATCATTCGAGAAGAAAGAGTTTTTAAAATAAATGAATAAATGTTTTTAAATAGAGTGCAAATAAAAAAGATGAAAAAAATGGAGTGAATGCGATTGCTAAACTAGCTATCATTCGAGAAGAAAGAGTTTTCAAAATAAATGAATAAATCTTTTTTAAATAAAGTGCAATTAAAATAATTGTAAAGAAAAGGATGAGAAAAATGCGAGAAAAAGAGTTTTCAAATAAATGAATAAACCTTTTTAAATAAAGTGCAAATAAAAAAAATGAAAAAAATGGAGTGAATGCGATTGTAAAGTAATAATCATTCGAGAAGAAAGATTTTTCAAAATAAATGAATAAATCTTTTTTAAATAAAGTGCAATTAAAATAATTGTAAAGAAAAGGATGAGAAAAATGCGAGAAAAAGAGTTTTCAAATAAATGAATAAACCTTTTTAAATAAAGTGCAAATAAAAAAGATGAAAAAAATGGAGTGAATGCGATTGCTAAACTAGCTATCATTCGAGAAGAAAGAGTTTTCAAAATAAATGAATAAATGTTTTTAAATAGAGTGCAAATAAAAAAGATGAAAAAAATGGAGTGAATGCGATTGATAAACTAGCTGACATTCGAGAAGAAAGAGTTTTCAAATAAATGAATAAACCTTTTTAAATAAAGTGCAATTAAAATAATTGTGAAAGAAAAGGATGAGAAAAATGCGAGAAAAAGAGTTTTCAAATAAATGAATAAACCTTTTTAAATAAAGTGCAAATAAAAAAGATGAAAAAAATGGAGTGAATGCGATTGCTAAACTAGCTATCATTCGAGAAGAAAGAGTTTTCAAAATAAATGAATAAATCTTTTTAAATAAAGTGCAAATAAAAAAGATGAAAAAAATAGAGTGAATGCGATTGCTAAACTAGCTATCATTCGAGAAGAAAGAGTTTTCAAAATAAATGAATAAATCTTTTTTAAATAAAGTGCAATTAAAATAATTGTAAAGAAAAGGATGAGAAAAATGCGAGAAAAAGAGTTTTCAAAATAAATGAATAAACCTTTTTAAATAAAGTGCAAATAAAAAAGATGAAAAAAATGGAGTGAATGCGATTGCTAAACTAGCTATCATTCGAGAAGAAAGAGTTTTCAAAATAAATGAATAAATGTTTTTAAATAGAGTGCAAATAAAAAAGATGAAAAAAATGGAGTGAATGCGATTGATAAACTAGCTGACATTCGAGAAGAAAGAGTTTTCAAAATAAATGAATAAATCTTTTTTAAATAAAGTGCAATTAAAATAATTGTGAAAGAAAAGGATGAGAAAAATGCGAGAAAAAGAGTTTTCAAAATAAATGAATAAACCTTTTTAAATAAAGTGCAAATAAAAAAGATGAAAAAAATGGAGTGAATGCGATTGCTAAACTAGCTATCATTCGAGAAGAAAGAGTTTTCAAATAAATGAATAAACCTTTTTAAATAAAGTGCAAATAAAAAAGATGAAAAAAATGGAGTGAATGCGATTGCTAAACTAGCTATCATTCGAGAAGAAAGAGTTTTCAAATAAATGAATAAACCTTTTTAAATAAAGTGCAAATAAAAAAGATGAAAAAAATGGAGTGAATGCGATTGCTAAACTAGCTATCATTCGAGAAGAAAGAGTTTTCAAATAAATGAATAAACCTTTTTAAATAAAGTGCAAATAAAAAAGATGAAAAAAATGGAGTGAATGCGATTGCTAAACTAGCTATCATTCGAGAAGAAAGAGTTTTCAAATAAATGAATAAACCTTTTTAAATAAAGTGCAAATAAAAAAGATGAAAAAAATGGAGTGAATGCGATTGCTAAACTAGCTATCATTCGAGAAGAAAGAGTTTTCAAATAAATGAATAAACCTTTTTAAATAAAGTGCAAATAAAAAAGATGAAAAAAATGGAGTGAATGCGATTGCTAAACTAGCTATCATTCGAGAAGAAAGAGTTTTCAAAATAAATGAATAAACCTTTTTAAATAAAGTGCAAATAAAAAAGATGAAAAAAATGGAGTGAATGCGATTGCTAAACTAGCTATCATTCGAGAAAAAGAGTTTTCAAATAAATGAATAAACCTTTTTAAATAAAGTGCAAATAAAAAAGATGAAAAAAATGGAGTGAATGCGATTGCTAAACTAGCTATCATTCGAGAAGAAAGAGTTTTCAAATAAATGAATAAACCTTTTTAAATAAAGTGCAAATAAAAAAGATGAAAAAAATGGAGTGAATGCGATTGATAAACTAGCTGACATTCGAGAAGAAAGAGTTTTCAAAATAAATGAATAAACCTTTTTAAATAAAGTGCAAATAAAAAAGATGAAAAAAATGGAGTGAATGCGATTGCTAAACTAGCTATCATTCGAGAAGAAAGAGTTTTCAAATAAATGAATAAACCTTTTTAAATAAAGTGCAAATAAAAAAGATGAAAAAAATGGAGTGAATGCGATTGCTAAACTAGCTATCATTCGAGAAAAAGAGTTTTCAAATAAATGAATAAACCTTTTTAAATAAAGTGCAAATAAAAAAGATGAAAAAAATGGAGTGAATGCGATTGCTAAACTAGCTATCATTCGAGAAGAAAGAGTTTTCAAATAAATGAATAAACCTTTTTAAATAAAGTGCAAATAAAAAAGATGAAAAAAATGGAGTGAATGCGATTGATAAACTAGCTGACATTCGAGAAGAAAGAGTTTTCAAAATAAATGAATAAATCTTTTTTAAATAAAGTGCAATTAAAATAATTGTGAAAGAAAAGGATGAGAAAAATGCGAGAAAAAGAGTTTTCAAAATAAATGAATAAACCTTTTTAAATAAAGTGCAAATAAAAAAGATGAAAAAAATGGAGTGAATGCGATTGCTAAACTAGCTATCATTCGAGAAGAAAGAGTTTTCAAATAAATGAATAAACCTTTTTAAATAAAGTGCAAATAAAAAAGATGAAAAAAATGGAGTGAATGCGATTGATAAACTAGCTGACATTCGAGAAGAAAGAGTTTTCAAAATAAATGAATAAATCTTTTTTAAATAAAGTGCAATTAAAATAATTGTGAAAGAAAAGGATGAGAAAAATGCGAGAAAAAGAGTTTTCAAATAAATGAATAAACCTTTTTAAATAAAGTGCAAATAAAAAAGATGAAAAAAATAGAGTGAATGCGATTGCTAAACTAGCTATCATTCGAGAAGAAAGAGTTTTCAAATAAATGAATAAACCTTTTTAAATAAAGTGCAAATAAAAAAGATGAAAAAAATGGAGTGAATGCGATTGCTAAACTAGCTATCATTCGAGAAGAAAGAGTTTTCAAATAAATGAATAAACCTTTTTAAATAAAGTGCAAATAAAAAAGATGAAAAAAATGGAGTGAATGCGATTGCTAAACTAGCTATCATTCGAGAAGAAAGAGTTTTCAAAATAAATGAATAAATGTTTTTAAATAGAGTGCAAATAAAAAAGATGAAAAAAATGGAGTGAATGCGATTGCTAAACTAGCTGACATTCGAGAAGAAAGAGTTTTCAAAATAAATGAATAAATCTTTTTTAAATAAAGTGCAATTAAAATAATTGTGAAAGAAAAGGATGAGAAAAATGCGAGAAAAAGAGTTTTCAAAATAAATGAATAAACCTTTTTAAATAAAGTGCAAATAAAAAAGATGAAAAAAATGGAGTGAATGCGATTGCTAAACTAGCTATCATTCGAGAAGAAAGAGTTTTCAAATAAATGAATAAACCTTTTTAAATAAAGTGCAAATAAAAAAGATGAAAAAAATGGAGTGAATGCGATTGCTAAACTAGCTATCATTCGAGAAGAAAGAGTTTTCAAATAAATGAATAAACCTTTTTTAAATAAAGTGCAATTAAAATAATTGTGAAAGAAAAGGATGAGAAAAATGCGAGAAAAAGAGTTTTCAAAATAAATGAATAAACCTTTTTAAATAAAGTGCAAATAAAAAAGATGAAAAAAATGGAGTGAATGCGATTGCTAAACTAGCTATCATTCGAGAAGAAAGAGTTTTCAAATAAATGAATAAACCTTTTTAAATAAAGTGCAAATAAAAAAGATGAAAAAAATGGAGTGAATGCGATTGCTAAACTAGCTATCATTCGAGAAGAAAGAGTTTTCAAATAAATGAATAAACCTTTTTAAATAAAGTGCAAATAAAAAAGATGAAAAAAATGGAGTGAATGCGATTGCTAAACTAGCTATCATTCGAGAAGAAAGAGTTTTCAAATAAATGAATAAACCTTTTTAAATAAAGTGCAAATAAAAAAGATGAAAAAAATGGAGTGAATGCGATTGCTAAACTAGCTATCATTCGAGAAGAAAGAGTTTTCAAAATAAATGAATAAATCTTTTTTATATAAAGTGCAATTAAAATAATTGTGAAAGAAAAGGATGAGAAAAATGCGAGAAAAAGAGTTTTCAAATAAATGAATAAACCTTTTTAAATAAAGTGCAAATAAAAAAGATGAAAAAAATAGAGTGAATGCGATTGCTAAACTAGCTATCATTCGAGAAGAAAGAGTTTTCAAATAAATGAATAAACCTTTTTAAATAAAGTGCAAATAAAAAAGATGAAAAAAATGGAGTGAATGCGATTGCTAAACTAGCTATCATTCGAGAAGAAAGAGTTTTCAAATAAATGAATAAACCTTTTTAAATAAAGTGCAAATAAAAAAGATGAAAAAAATGGAGTGAATGCGATTGCTAAACTAGCTATCATTCGAGAAGAAAGAGTTTTCAAATAAATGAATAAACCTTTTTAAATAGAGTGCAAATAAAAAAGATGAAAAAAATGGAGTGAATGCGATTGCTAAACTAGCTATCATTCGAGAAGAAAGAGTTTTCAAATAAATGAATAAACCTTTTTAAATAAAGTGCAAATAAAAAAGATGAAAAAAATGGAGTGAATGCGATTGATAAACTAGCTGACATTCGAGAAGAAAGAGTTTTCAAAATAAATGAATAAACCTTTTTAAATAAAGTGCATCTAAAATAATTGTTAAAGAAAAAAATTAGAAAAATGCGAGAAAAAGAGTTTGCAAAATAAATGAATAAACCTTTTTAAATAAAGTCTCAATAAAAAAGATGAAAAAAATGGAGTGAATGCGATTGATAAACTAGCTGACATTCGAGAAGAAAGAGTTTTCAAATAAATGAATAAACCTTTTTAAATAAAGTGCAAATAAAAAAGATGAAAAAAATGGAGTGAATGCGATTGCTAAACTAGCTATCATTCGAGAAGAAAGAGTTTTCAAAATAAATGAATAAATGTTTTTAAATAGAGTGCAAATAAAAAAGATGAAAAAAATGGAGTGAATGCGATTGCTAAACTAGCTATCATTCGAGAAGAAAGAGTTTTCAAATAAATGAATAAACCTTTTTAAATAAAGTGCAAATAAAAAAGATGAAAAAAATGGAGTGAATGCGATTGATAAACTAGCTATCATTCGAGAAGAAAGAGTTTTCAAAATAAATGAATAAATGTTTTTAAATAAAGTGCAATTAAAATAATTGTGAAAGAAAAGGATGAGAAAAATGCGAGAAAAAGAGTTTTCAAAATAAATGAATAAACCTTTTTAAATAAAGTGCAAATAAAAATGATGAAAAAAATGGAGTGAATGCGATTGATAAACTAGCTGACATTCGAGAAGAAAGAGTTTTCAAATAAATGAATAAACCTTTTTAAATAAAGTGCAAATAAAAAAGATGAAAAAAATGGAGTGAATGCGATTGCTAAACTAGCTATCATTCGAGAAGAAAGAGTTTTCAAAATAAATGAATAAACCTTTTTAAATAAAGTGCAAATAAAAAAGATGAAAAAAATGGAGTGAATGCGATTGCTAAACTAGCTATCATTCGAGAAAAAGAGTTTTCAAATAAATGAATAAACCTTTTTTAAATAAAGTGCAATTAAAATAATTGTAAAGAAAAGGATGAGAAAAATGCGAGAAAAAGAGTTTTCAAATAAATGAATAAACCTTTTTAAATAAAGTGCAAATAAAAAAGATGAAAAAAATGGAGTGAATGCGATTGCTAAACTAGCTATCATTCGAGAAGAAAGAGTTTTCAAATAAATGAATAAACCTTTTTAAATAAAGTGCAAATAAAAAAGATGAAAAAAATGGAGTGAATGCGATTGCTAAACTAGCTATCATTCGAGAAGAAAGAGTTTTCAAATAAATGAATAAACCTTTTTAAATAAAGTGCAAATAAAAAAGATGAAAAAAATGGAGTGAATGCGATTGCTAAACTAGCTATCATTCGAGAAGAAAGAGTTTTCAAATAAATGAATAAACCTTTTTAAATAAAGTGCAAATAAAAAAGATGAAAAAAATGGAGTGAATGCGATTGATAAACTAGCTGACATTCGAGAAGAAAGAGTTTTCAAAATAAATGAATAAACCTTTTTAAATAAAGTGCATCTAAAATAATTGTTAAAGAAAAAAATTAGAAAAATGCGAGAAAAAGAGTTTGCAAAATAAATGAATAAACCTTTTTAAATAAAGTCTCAATAAAAAAGATGAAAAAAATGGAGTGAATGCGATTGATAAACTAGCTGACATTCGAGAAGAAAGAGTTTTCAAATAAGTGAATAAACCTTTTTAAATAAAGTGCAAATAAAAAAGATGAAAAAAATGGAGTGAATGCGATTGCTAAACTAGCTATCATTCGAGAAGAAAGAGTTTTCAAAATAAATGAATAAATGTTTTTAAATAGAGTGCAAATAAAAAAGATGAAAAAAATGGAGTGAATGCGATTGATAAACTAGCTGACATTCGAGAAGAAAGAGTTTTCAAATAAATGAATAAACCTTTTTAAATAAAGTGCAATTAAAATAATTGTGAAAGAAAAGGATGAGAAAAATGCGAGAAAAAGAGTTTTCAAATAAATGAATAAACCTTTTTAAATAAAGTGCAAATAAAAAAGATGAAAAAAATGGAGTGAATGCGATTGCTAAACTAGCTATCATTCGAGAAGAAAGAGTTTTCAAAATAAATGAATAAATCTTTTTAAATAAAGTGCAAATAAAAAAGATGAAAAAAATAGAGTGAATGCGATTGCTAAACTAGCTATCATTCGAGAAGAAAGAGTTTTCAAAATAAATGAATAAATCTTTTTTAAATAAAGTGCAATTAAAATAATTGTAAAGAAAAGGATGAGAAAAATGCGAGAAAAAGAGTTTTCAAAATAAATGAATAAACCTTTTTAAATAAAGTGCAAATAAAAAAGATGAAAAAAATGGAGTGAATGCGATTGCTAAACTAGCTATCATTCGAGAAGAAAGAGTTTTCAAAATAAATGAATAAATGTTTTTAAATAGAGTGCAAATAAAAAAGATGAAAAAAATGGAGTGAATGCGATTGATAAACTAGCTGACATTCGAGAAGAAAGAGTTTTCAAAATAAATGAATAAATCTTTTTTAAATAAAGTGCAATTAAAATAATTGTGAAAGAAAAGGATGAGAAAAATGCGAGAAAAAGAGTTTTCAAAATAAATGAATAAACCTTTTTAAATAAAGTGCAAATAAAAAAGATGAAAAAAATGGAGTGAATGCGATTGCTAAACTAGCTATCATTCGAGAAGAAAGAGTTTTCAAATAAATGAATAAACCTTTTTAAATAAAGTGCAAATAAAAAATATGAAAAAAATGGAGTGAATGCGATTGCTAAACTAGCTATCATTCGAGAAGAAAGAGTTTTCAAAATAAATGAATAAACCTTTTTAAATAAAGTGCAAATAAAAAAGATGAAAAAAATGGAGTGAATGCGATTGCTAAACTAGCTATCATTCGAGAAAAAGAGTTTTCAAATAAATGAATAAACCTTTTTAAATAAAGTGCAAATAAAAAAGATGAAAAAAATGGAGTGAATGCGATTGCTAAACTAGCTATCATTCGAGAAGAAAGAGTTTTCAAATAAATGAATAAACCTTTTTAAATAAAGTGCAAATAAAAAAGATGAAAAAAATGGAGTGAATGCGATTGCTAAACTAGCTATCATTCGAGAAGAAAGAGTTTTCAAAATAAATGAATAAATGTTTTTAAATAAAGTGCAATTAAAATAATTGTGAAAGAAAAGGATGAGAAAAATGCGAGAAAAAGAGTTTTCAAAATAAATGAATAAACCTTTTTAAATAAAGTGCAAATAAAAAAGATGAAAAAAATGGAGTGAATGCGATTGCTAAACTAGCTATCATTCGAGAAGAAAGAGTTTTCAAATAAATGAATAAACCTTTTTAAATAAAGTGCAAATAAAAAAGATGAAAAAAATGGAGTGAATGCGATTGCTAAACTAGCTATCATTCGAGAAGAAAGAGTTTTCAAAATAAATGAATAAACCTTTTTAAATAAAGTGCAAATAAAAAAGATGAAAAAAATGGAGTGAATGCGATTGCTAAACTAGCTATCATTCGAGAAGAAAGAGTTTTCAAATAAATGAATAAACCTTTTTAAATAGAGTGCAAATAAAAAAGATGAAAAAAATGGAGTGAATGCGATTGCTAAACTAGCTATCATTCGAGAAGAAAGAGTTTTCAAATAAATGAATAAACCTTTTTAAATAAAGTGCAAATAAAAAATATGAAAAAAATGGAGTGAATGCGATTGCTAAACTAGCTATCATTCGAGAAGAAAGAGTTTTCAAATAAATGAATAAACCTTTTTAAATAAAGTGCAAATAAAAAAGATGAAAAAAATGGAGTGAATGCGATTGCTAAACTAGCTATCATTCGAGAAGAAAGAGTTTTCAAATAAATGAATAAACCTTTTTAAATAGAGTGCAAATAAAAAAGATGAAAAAAATGGAGTGAATGCGATTGCTAAACTAGCTATCATTCGAGAAGAAAGAGTTTTCAAATAAATGAATAAACCTTTTTAAATAAAGTGCAAATAAAAAAGATGAAAAAAATGGAGTGAATGCGATTGCTAAACTAGCTATCATTCGAGAAGAAAGAGTTTTCAAAATAAATGAATAAATGTTTTTAAATAAAGTGCAATTAAAATAATTGTGAAAGAAAAGGATGAGAAAAATGCGAGAAAAAGAGTTTTCAAAATAAATGAATAAACCTTTTTAAATAAAGTGCAAATAAAAAAGATGAAAAAAATGGAGTGAATGCGATTGCTAAACTAGCTATCATTCGAGAAGAAAGAGTTTTCAAATAAATGAATAAACCTTTTTAAATAAAGTGCAAATAAAAAAGATGAAAAAAATGGAGTGAATGCGATTGCTAAACTAGCTATCATTCGAGAAGAAAGAGTTTTCAAAATAAATGAATAAACCTTTTTAAATAAAGTGCAAATAAAAAAGATGAAAAAAATGGAGTGAATGCGATTGCTAAACTAGCTATCATTCGAGAAGAAAGAGTTTTCAAATAAATGAATAAACCTTTTTAAATAGAGTGCAAATAAAAAAGATGAAAAAAATGGAGTGAATGCGATTGCTAAACTAGCTATCATTCGAGAAGAAAGAGTTTTCAAATAAATGAATAAACCTTTTTAAATAAAGTGCAAATAAAAAATATGAAAAAAATGGAGTGAATGCGATTGCTAAACTAGCTATCATTCGAGAAGAAAGAGTTTTCAAAATAAATGAATAAATGTTTTTAAATAAAGTGCAATTAAAATAATTGTGAAAGAAAAGGATGAGAAAAATGCGAGAAAAAGAGTTTTCAAAATAAATGAATAAACCTTTTTAAATAAAGTGCAAATAAAAAAGATGAAAAAAATGGAGTGAATGCGATTGCTAAACTAGCTATCATTCGAGAAGAAAGAGTTTTCAAATAAATGAATAAACCTTTTTAAATAAAGTGCAAATAAAAAAGATGAAAAAAATGGAGTGAATGCGATTGCTAAACTAGCTATCATTCGAGAAGAAAGAGTTTTCAAAATAAATGAATAAACCTTTTTAAATAAAGTGCAAATAAAAAAGATGAAAAAAATGGAGTGAATGCGATTGCTAAACTAGCTATCATTCGAGAAGAAAGAGTTTTCAAATAAATGAATAAACCTTTTTAAATAGAGTGCAAATAAAAAAGATGAAAAAAATGGAGTGAATGCGATTGCTAAACTAGCTATCATTCGAGAAGAAAGAGTTTTCAAATAAATGAATAAACCTTTTTAAATAAAGTGCAAATAAAAAATATGAAAAAAATGGAGTGAATGCGATTGCTAAACTAGCTATCATTCGAGAAGAAAGAGTTTTCAAATAAATGAATAAACCTTTTTAAATAGAGTGCAAATAAAAAAGATGAAAAAAATGGAGTGAATGCGATTGCTAAACTAGCTATCATTCGAGAAGAAAGAGTTTTCAAATAAATGAATAAACCTTTTTAAATAAAGTGCAAATAAAAAAGATGAAAAAAATGGAGTGAATGCGATTGCTAAACTAGCTATCATTCGAGAAGAAAGAGTTTTCAAAATAAATGAATAAATGTTTTTAAATAAAGTGCAATTAAAATAATTGTGAAAGAAAAGGATGAGAAAAATGCGAGAAAAAGAGTTTTCAAAATAAATGAATAAACCTTTTTAAATAAAGTGCAAATAAAAAAGATGAAAAAAATGGAGTGAATGCGATTGCTAAACTAGCTATCATTCGAGAAGAAAGAGTTTTCAAATAAATGAATAAACCTTTTTAAATAAAGTGCAAATAAAAAAGATGAAAAAAATGGAGTGAATGCGATTGCTAAACTAGCTATCATTCGAGAAGAAAGAGTTTTCAAAATAAATGAATAAACCTTTTTAAATAAAGTGCAAATAAAAAAGATGAAAAAAATGGAGTGAATGCGATTGCTAAACTAGCTATCATTCGAGAAGAAAGAGTTTTCAAATAAATGAATAAACCTTTTTAAATAGAGTGCAAATAAAAAAGATGAAAAAAATGGAGTGAATGCGATTGCTAAACTAGCTATCATTCGAGAAGAAAGAGTTTTCAAATAAATGAATAAACCTTTTTAAATAAAGTGCAAATAAAAAATATGAAAAAAATGGAGTGAATGCGATTGCTAAACTAGCTATCATTCGAGAAGAAAGAGTTTTCAAAATAAATGAATAAATGTTTTTAAATAAAGTGCAATTAAAATAATTGTGAAAGAAAAGGATGAGAAAAATGCGAGAAAAAGAGTTTTCAAAATAAATGAATAAACCTTTTTAAATAAAGTGCAAATAAAAAAGATGAAAAAAATGGAGTGAATGCGATTGCTAAACTAGCTATCATTCGAGAAGAAAGAGTTTTCAAAATAAATGAATAAACCTTTTTAAATAAAGTGCAAATAAAAAAGATGAAAAAAATGGAGTGAATGCGATTGCTAAACTAGCTATCATTCGAGAAAAAGAGTTTTCAAATAAATGAATAAACCTTTTTAAATAAAGTGCAAATAAAAAAGATGAAAAAAATGGAGTGAATGCGATTGCTAAACTAGCTATCATTCGAGAAGAAAGAGTTTTCAAATAAATGAATAAACCTTTTTAAATAAAGTGCAAATAAAAAAGATGAAAAAAATGGAGTGAATGCGATTGCTAAACTAGCTATCATTCGAGAAGAAAGAGTTTTCAAATAAATGAATAAACCTTTTTAAATAAAGTGCAAATAAAAAATATGAAAAAAATGGAGTGAATGCGATTGCTAAACTAGCTATCATTCGAGAAGAAAGAGTTTTCAAATAAATGAATAAACCTTTTTAAATAAAGTGCAAATAAAAAAGATGAAAAAAATGGAGTGAATGCGATTGCTAAACTAGCTATCATTCGAGAAGAAAGAGTTTTCAAATAAATGAATAAACCTTTTTAAATAGAGTGCAAATAAAAAAGATGAAAAAAATGGAGTGAATGCGATTGCTAAACTAGCTATCATTCGAGAAGAAAGAGTTTTCAAATAAATGAATAAACCTTTTTAAATAAAGTGCAAATAAAAAAGATGAAAAAAATGGAGTGAATGCGATTGCTAAACTAGCTGACATTCGAGAAGAAAGAGTTTTCAAAATAAATGAATAAACCTTTTTAAATAAAGTGCATCTAAAATAATTGTTAAAGAAAAAAATTAGAAAAATGCGAGAAAAAGAGTTTGCAAAATAAATGAATAAACCTTTTTAAATAAAGTCTCAATAAAAAAGATGAAAAAAATGGAGTGAATGCGATTGATAAACTAGCTGACATTCGAGAAGAAAGAGTTTTCAAATAAGTGAATAAACCTTTTTAAATAAAGTGCAAATAAAAAAGATGAAAAAAATGGAGTGAATGCGATTGCTAAACTAGCTGACATTCGAGAAGAAAGAGTTTTCAAAATAAATGAATAAATGTTTTTAAATAAAGTGCAAATAAAAAAGATGAAAAAAATGGAGTGAATGCGATTGCTAAACTAGCTATCATTCGAGAAGAAAGAGTTTTCAAAATAATTGAATAAATCTTTTTTAAATAAAGTGCAATTAAAATAATTGTAAAGAAAAGGATGAGAAAAATGCGAGAAGAAAGAGTTTTCAAATAAATGAATAAACCTTTTTAAATAAAGTGCAAATAAAAAAGATGAAAAAAATGGAGTGAATGCGATTGCTAAACTAGCTATCATTCGAGAAGAAAGAGTTTTCAAATAAATGAATAAACCTTTTTTAAATAAAGTGCAATTAAAATAATTGTGAAAGAAAAGGATGAGAAAAATGCGAGAAAAAGAGTTTTCAAATAAATGAATAAACCTTTTTAAATAAAGTGCAAATAAAAAAGATGAAAAAAATGGAGTGAATGCGATTGCTAAACTAGCTATCATTCGAGAAGAAAGAGTTTTCAAATAAATGAATAAACCTTTTTAAATAAAGTGCAAATAAAAAAGATGAAAAAAATGGAGTGAATGCGATTGCTAAACTAGCTATCATTCGAGAAGAAAGAGTTTTCAAAATAAATGAATAAACCTTTTTAAATAAAGTGCAAATAAAAAAGATGAAAAAAATGGAGTGAATGCGATTGCTAAACTAGCTATCATTCGAGAAAAAGAGTTTTCAAATAAATGAATAAACCTTTTTAAATAAAGTGCAAATAAAAAAGATGAAAAAAATGGAGTGAATGCGATTGCTAAACTAGCTTTCATTCGAGAAGAAAGAGTTTTCAAATAAATGAATAAACCTTTTTAAATAAAGTGCAAATAAAAAAGATGAAAAAAATGGAGTGAATGCGATTGCTAAACTAGCTATCATTCGAGAAGAAAGAGTTTTCAAATAAATGAATAAACCTTTTTTAAATAAAGTGCAATTAAAATAATTGTGAAAGAAAAGGATGAGAAAAATGCGAGAAAAAGAGTTTTCAAAATAAATGAATAAACCTTTTTAAATAAAGTGCAAATAAAAAAGATGAAAAAAATGGAGTGAATGCGATTGCTAAACTAGCTATCATTCGAGAAGAAAGAGTTTTCAAATAAATGAATAAACCTTTTTAAATAAAGTGCAAATAAAAAAGATGAAAAAAATGGAGTGAATGCGATTGCTAAACTAGCTATCATTCGAGAAGAAAGAGTTTTCAAAATAAATGAATAAACCTTTTTAAATAAAGTGCAAATAAAAAAGATGAAAAAAATGGAGTGAATGCGATTGCTAAACTAGCTATCATTCGAGAAAAAGAGTTTTCAAATAAATGAATAAACCTTTTTAAATAAAGTGCAAATAAAAAAGATGAAAAAAATGGAGTGAATGCGATTGCTAAACTAGCTATCATTCGAGAAGAAAGAGTTTTCAAATAAATGAATAAACCTTTTTAAATAAAGTGCAAATAAAAAAGATGAAAAAAATGGAGTGAATGCGATTGCTAAACTAGCTATCATTCGAGAAGAAAGAGTTTTCAAAATAAATGAATAAATGTTTTTAAATAAAGTGCAATTAAAATAATTGTGAAAGAAAAGGATGAGAAAAATGCGAGAAAAAGAGTTTTCAAAATAAATGAATAAACCTTTTTAAATAAAGTGCAAATAAAAAAGATGAAAAAAATGGAGTGAATGCGATTGCTAAACTAGCTATCATTCGAGAAGAAAGAGTTTTCAAATAAATGAATAAACCTTTTTAAATAAAGTGCAAATAAAAAAGATGAAAAAAATGGAGTGAATGCGATTGCTAAACTAGCTATCATTCGAGAAGAAAGAGTTTTCAAATAAATGAATAAACCTTTTTAAATAGAGTGCAAATAAAAAAGATGAAAAAAATGGAGTGAATGCGATTGATAAACTAGCTGACATTCGAGAAGAAAGAGTTTTCAAAATAAATGAATAAACCTTTTTAAATAAAGTGCATCTAAAATAATTGTTAAAGAAAAAAATTAGAAAAATGCGAGAAAAAGAGTTTGCAAAATAAATGAATAAACCTTTTTAAATAAAGTCTCAATAAAAAAGATGAAAAAAGTGGAGTGAATGCGATTGATAAACTAGCTGACATTCGAGAAGAAAGAGTTTTCAAATAAATGAATAAACCTTTTTAAATAAAGTGCAAATAAAAAAGATGAAAAAAATGGAGTGAATGCGATTGCTAAACTAGCTATCATTCGAGAAGAAAGAGTTTTCAAAATAAATGAATAAACCTTTTTAAATAAAGTGCAAATAAAAAAGATGAAAAAAATGGAGTGAATGCGATTGCTAAACTAGCTATCATTCGAGAAAAAGAGTTTTCAAATAAATGAATAAACCTTTTTAAATAAAGTGCAAATAAAAAAGATGAAAAAAATGGAGTGAATGCGATTGCTAAACTAGCTATCATTCGAGAAGAAAGAGTTTTCAAATAAATGAATAAACCTTTTTAAATAAAGTGCAAATAAAAAAGATGAAAAAAATGGAGTGAATGCGATTGCTAAACTAGCTATCATTCGAGAAGAAAGAGTTTTCAAATAAATGAATAAACCTTTTTAAATAAAGTGCAAATAAAAAAGATGAAAAAAATGGAGTGAATGCGATTGCTAAACTAGCTATCATTCGAGAAGAAAGAGTTTTCAAAATAAATGAATAAATGTTTTTAAATAAAGTGCAATTAAAATAATTGTGAAAGAAAAGGATGAGAAAAATGCGAGAAAAAGAGTTTTCAAAATAAATGAATAAACCTTTTTAAATAAAGTGCAAATAAAAAAGATGAAAAAAATGGAGTGAATGCGATTGCTAAACTAGCTATCATTCGAGAAGAAAGAGTTTTCAAATAAATGAATAAACCTTTTTAAATAAAGTGCAAATAAAAAAGATGAAAAAAATGGAGTGAATGCGATTGCTAAACTAGCTATCATTCGAGAAGAAAGAGTTTTCAAAATAAATGAATAAACCTTTTTAAATAAAGTGCAAATAAAAAAGATGAAAAAAATGGAGTGAATGCGATTGCTAAACTAGCTATCATTCGAGAAAAAAGAGTTTTCAAATAAATGAATAAACCTTTTTAAATAGAGTGCAAATAAAAAAGATGAAAAAAATGGAGTGAATGCGATTGCTAAACTAGCTATCATTCGAGAAGAAAGAGTTTTCAAATAAATGAATAAACCTTTTTAAATAAAGTGCAAATAAAAAAGATGAAAAAAATGGAGTGAATGCGATTGATAAACTAGCTGACATTCGAGAAGAAAGAGTTTTCAAAATAAATGAATAAACCTTTTTAAATAAAGTGCATCTAAAATAATTGTTAAAGAAAAAAATTAGAAAAATGCGAGAAAAAGAGTTTGCAAAATAAATGAATAAACCTTTTTAAATAAAGTCTCAATAAAAAAGATGAAAAAAGTGGAGTGAATGCGATTGATAAACTAGCTGACATTCGAGAAGAAAGAGTTTTCAAATAAATGAATAAACCTTTTTAAATAAAGTGCAAATAAAAAAGATGAAAAAAATGGAGTGAATGCGATTGCTAAACTAGCTATCATTCGAGAAGAAAGAGTTTTCAAAATAAATGAATAAACCTTTTTAAATAAAGTGCAAATAAAAAAGATGAAAAAAATGGAGTGAATGCGATTGCTAAACTAGCTATCATTCGAGAAAAAGAGTTTTCAAATAAATGAATAAACCTTTTTAAATAAAGTGCAAATAAAAAAGATGAAAAAAATGGAGTGAATGCGATTGCTAAACTAGCTATCATTCGAGAAGAAAGAGTTTTCAAATAAATGAATAAACCTTTTTAAATAAAGTGCAAATAAAAAAGATGAAAAAAATGGAGTGAATGCGATTGCTAAACTAGCTATCATTCGAGAAGAAAGAGTTTTCAAATAAATGAATAAACCTTTTTTAAATAAAGTGCAATTAAAATAATTGTGAAAGAAAAGGATGAGAAAAATGCGAGAAAAAGAGTTTTCAAAATAAATGAATAAACCTTTTTAAATAAAGTGCAAATAAAAAAGATGAAAAAAATGGAGTGAATGCGATTGCTAAACTAGCTATCATTCGAGAAGAAAGAGTTTTCAAATAAATGAATAAACCTTTTTAAATAAAGTGCAAATAAAAAAGATGAAAAAAATGGAGTGAATGCGATTGCTAAACTAGCTATCATTCGAGAAGAAAGAGTTTTCAAAATAAATGAATATACCTTTTTAAATAAAGTGCAAATAAAAAAGATGAAAAAAATGGAGTGAATGCGATTGCTAAACTAGCTATCATTCGAGAAAAAGAGTTTTCAAATAAATGAATAAACCTTTTTAAATAAAGTGCAAATAAAAAAGATGAAAAAAATGGAGTGAATGCGATTGCTAAACTAGCTATCATTCGAGAAGAAAGAGTTTTCAAATAAATGAATAAACCTTTTTAAATAAAGTGCAATTAAAATAATTGTAAAGAAAAGGATGAGAAAAATGCGAGAAAAAGAGTTTTCAAAATAAATGAATAAACCTTTTTAAATAAAGTGCAAATAAAAAAGATGAAAAAAATGGAGTGAATGCGATTGATAAACTAGCTGACATTCGAGAAGAAAGAGTTTTCAAATAAATGAATAAACCTTTTTAAATAAAGTGCAATTAAAATAATTGTAAAGAAAAGGATGAGAAAAATGCGAGAAAAAGAGTTTTCAAATAAATGAATAAACCTTTTTAAATAAAGTGCAAATAAAAAAGATGAAAAAAATGGAGTGAATGCGATTGCTAAACTAGCTATCATTCGAGAAGAAAGAGTTTTCAAATAAATGAATAAACCTTTTTAAATAAAGTGCAAATAAAAAAGATGAAAAAAATGGAGTGAATGCGATTGCTAAACTAGCTATCATTCGAGAAGAAAGAGTTTTCAAATAAATGAATAAACCTTTTTAAATAAAGTGCAAATAAAAAAGATGAAAAAAATGGAGTGAATGCGATTGATAAACTAGCTGACATTCGAGAAGAAAGAGTTTTCAAAATAAATGAATAAACCTTTTTAAATAAAGTGCATCTAAAATAATTGTTAAAGAAAAAAATTAGAAAAATGCGAGAAAAAGAGTTTGCAAAATAAATGAATAAACCTTTTTAAATAAAGTCTCAATAAAAAAGATGAAAAAAATGGAGTGAATGCGATTGCTAAACTAGCTGACATTCGAGAAGAAAGAGTTTTCAAATAAATGAATAAACCTTTTTAAATAAAGTGCAAATGAAAAAGATGAAAAAAATGGAGTGAATGCGATTGCTAAACTAGCTATCATTCGAGAAGAAAGAGTTTTCAAATAAATGAATAAACCTTTTTAAATAAAGTGCAAATAAAAAAGATGAAAAAAATGGAGTGAATGCGATTGATAAACTAGCTATCATTCGAGAAGAAAGAGTTTTCAAAATAAATGAATAAACTTTTTTAAATAAAGTGCATCTAAAATAATTGTTAAAGAAAAAAATTAGAAAAATGCGAGAAAAAGAGTTTGCAAAATAAATGAATAAACCTTTTTAAATAAAGTGCAAATAAAAAAGATGAAAAAAATGGAGTGAATGCGATTGATAAACTAGCTGACATTCGAGAAGAAAGAGTTTTCAAATAAATGAATAAACCTTTTTAAATAAAGTGCAAATAAAAAAGATGAAAAAAATGGAGTGAATGCGATTGCTAAACTAGCTATCATTCGAGAAGAAAGAGTTTTCAAATAAATGAATAAACCTTTTTAAATAAAGTGCAAATAAAAAAGATGAAAAAAATGGAGTGAATGCGATTGCTAAACTAGCTATCATTCGAGAAGAAAGAGTTTTCAAATAAATGAATAAACCTTTTTAAATAAAGTGCAAATAAAAAAGATGAAAAAAATGGAGTGAATGCGATTGATAAACTAGCTGACATTCGAGAAGAAAGAGTTTTCAAAATAAATGAATAAACCTTTTTAAATAAAGTGCATCTAAAATAATTGTTAAAGAAAAAAATTAGAAAAATGCGAGAAAAAGAGTTTGCAAAATAAATGAATAAACCTTTTTAAATAAAGTGCAAATAAAAAAGATGAAAAAATGGAGTGAATGCGATTGATAAACTAGCTGACATTCGAGAAGAAAGAGTTTTCAAATAAATGAATAAACCTTTTTAAATAAAGTGCAAATAAAAAAGATGAAAAAAATGGAGTGAATGCGATTGCTAAACTAGCTATCATTCGAGAAGAAAGAGTTTTCAAATAAATGAATAAACCTTTTTAAATAAAGTGCAAATAAAAAAGATGAAAAAAATGGAGTGAATGCGATTGATAAACTAGCTATCATTCGAGAAGAAAGAGTTTTCAAATAAATGAATAAACCTTTTTAAATAAAGTGCAAATAAAAAAGATGAAAAAAATGGAGTGAATGCGATTGATAAACTAGCTGACATTCGAGAAGAAAGAGTTTTCAAAATAAATGAATAAACCTTTTTAAATAAAGTGCAATTAAAATAATTGTAAAGAAAAGGATGAGAAAAATGCGAGAAAAAGAGTTTTCAAATAAATGAATAAACCTTTTTAAATAAAGTGCAAATAAAAAAGATGAAAAAAATGGAGTGAATGCGATTGTAAAGTAATAATCATTCGAGAAGAAAGAGTTTTCATAATAAATGAATAAATCTTTTTTAAATAAAGTGCAATTAAAATAATTGTGAAAGAAAAGGATGAGAAAAATGCGAGAAAAAGAGTTTTCAAATAAATGAATAAACCTTTTTAAATAGAGTGCAAATAAAAAAGATGAAAAAAATGGAGTGAATGCGATTGCTAAACTAGCTATCATTCGAGAAGAAAGAGTTTTCAAAATAAATGAATAAATCTTTTTAAATAGAGTGCAAATAAAAAAGATGAAAAAAATGGAGTGAATGCGATTGTAAAGTAATAATCATTCGAGAAGAAAGAGTTTTCATAATAAATGAATAAATCTTTTTTAAATAAAGTGCAATTAAAATAATTGTGAAAGAAAAGGATGAGAAAAATGCGAGAAAAAGAGTTTTCAAATAAATGAATAAACCTTTTTAAATAAAGTGCAAATAAAAAAGATGAAAAAAATGGAGTGAATGCGATTGTAAAGTAATAATCATTCGAGAAGAAAGATTTTTCAAAATAAATGAATAAATCTTTTTTAAATAAAGTGCAATTCAAATAATTGTAAAGAAAAGGATGAGAAAAATGCGAGAAAAAGAGTTTTCAAATAAATGAATAAACCTTTTTAAATAAAGTGCAAATAAAAAAGATGAAAAAAATGGAGTGAATGCGATTGCTAAACTAGCTATCATTCGAGAAGAAAGAGTTTTCAAAATAAATGAATAAATGTTTTTAAATAAAGTGCAAATAAAAAAGATGAAGAAAATGGAGTGAATGCGATTGTAAAGTAATAATCATTCGAGAAGAAAGAGTTTTCATAATAAATGAATAAATCTTTTTTAAATAAAGTGCAATTAAAATAATTGTGAAAGAAAAGGATGAGAAAAATGCGAGAAAAAGAGTTTTCAAATAAATGAATAAACCTTTTTAAATAAAGTGCAAATAAAAAATATGAAAAAAATGGAGTGAATGCGATTGATAAACTAGCTGACATTCGAGAAGAAAGAGTTTTCAAATAAATGAATAAACTTTTTTAAATAAAGTGCAAATAAAAAAGATGAAAAAAATGGAGTGAATGCGATTGCTAAACTAGCTATCATTCGAGAAGAAAGAGTTTTCAAAATAAATGAATAAACCTTTTTAAATAAAATGCAAATAAAAAAGATGAAAAAAATGGAGTGAATGCGATTGCTAAACTAGCTATCATTCGAGAAGAAAGAGTTTTCAAATAAATGAATAAACCTTTTTAAATAAAGTGCAAATAAAAAAGATGAAAAAAATGGAGTGAATGCGATTGCTAAACTAGCTATCATTCGAGAAGAAAGAGTTTTCAAAATAAATGAATAAATCTTTTTAAATAGAGTGCAAATAAAAAAGATGAAAAAAATAGAGTGAATGCGATTGCTAAACTAGCTATCATTCGAGAAGAAAGAGTTTTCAAAATAAATGAATAAATCTTTTTTAAATAAAGTGCAATTAAAATAATTGTAAAGAAAAGGATGAGAAAAATGCGAGAAAAAGAGTTTTCAAATAAATGAATAAACCTTTTTAAATAAAGTGCAAATAAAAAAGATGAAAAAAATGGAGTGAATGCGATTGTAAAGTAATAATCATTCGAGAAGAAAGAGTTTTCATAATAAATGAATAAATCTTTTTTAAATAAAGTGCAATTAAAATAATTGTAAAGAAAAGGATGAGAAAAATGCGAAAAAAAAGAGTTTTCAAATAAATGAATAAACCTTTTTAAATAGAGTGCAAATAAAAAAGATGAAAAAAATGGAGTGAATGCGATTGCTAAACTAGCTATCATTCGAGAAGAAAGAGTTTTCAAAATAAATGAATAAATGTTTTTAAATAGAGTGCAAATAAAAAAGATGAAAAAAATGGAGTGAATGCGATTGTAAAGTAATAATCATTCGAGAAGAAAGAGTTTTCATAATAAATGAATAAATCTTTTTTAAATAAAGTGCAATTAAAATAATTGTGAAAGAAAAGGATGAGAAAAATGCGAGAAAAAGAGTTTTCAAATAAATGAATAAACCTTTTTAAATAAAGTGCAAATAAAAAAGATGAAAAAAATGGAGTGAATGCGATTGCTAAACTAGCTATCATTCGAGAAGAAAGAGTTTTCAAATAAATGAATAAACCTTTTTAAATAAAGTGCAAATAAAAAAGATGAAAAAAATGGAGTGAATGCGATTGCTAAACTAGCTATCATTCGAGAAGAAAGAGTTTTCAAATAAATGAATAAACCTTTTTAAATAAAGTGCAAATAAAAAAGATGAAAAAAATGGAGTGAATGCGATTGCTAAACTAGCTATCATTCGAGAAGAAAGAGTTTTCAAATAAATGAATAAACCTTTTTAAATAAAGTGCAAATAAAAAAGATGAAAAAAATGGAGTGAATGCGATTGCTAAACTAGCTATCATTCGAGAAGAAAGAGTTTTCAAATAAATGAATAAACCTTTTTAAATAAAGTGCAAATAAAAAAGATGAAAAAAATGGAGTGAATGCGATTGCTAAACTAGCTATCATTCGAGAAGAAAGAGTTTTCAAATAAATGAATAAACCTTTTTAAATAAAGTGCAAATAAAAAAGATGAAAAAAATGGAGTGAATGCGATTGCTAAACTAGCTATCATTCGAGAAGAAAGAGTTTTCAAATAAATGAATAAACCTTTTTAAATAAAGTGCAAATAAAAAAGATGAAAAAAATGGAGTGAATGCGATTGCTAAACTAGCTGACATTCGAGAAGAAAGAGTTTTCAAAATAAATGAATAAATGTTTTTAAATAAAGTGCAAATAAAAAAGATGAAAAAAATGGAGTGAATGCGATTGCTAAACTAGCTATCATTCGAGAAGAAAGAGTTTTCAAAATAAATGAATAAATCTTTTTTAAATAAAGTGCAATTAAAATAATTGTAAAGAAAAGGATGAGAAAAATGCGAGAAAAAGAGTTTTCAAATAAATGAATAAACCTTTTTAAATAAAGTGCAAATAAAAAAGATGAAAAAAATGGAGTGAATGCGATTGTAAAGTAATAATCATTCGAGAAGAAAGATTTTTCAAAATAAATGAATAAATCTTTTTTAAATAAAGTGCAATTCAAATAATTGTAAAGAAAAGGATGAGAAAAATGCGAGAAAAAGAGTTTTCAAATAAATGAATAAACCTTTTTAAATAGAGTGCAAATAAAAAAGATGAAAAAAATGGAGTGAATGCGATTGCTAAACTAGCTATCATTCGAGAAGAAAGAGTTTTCAAAATAAATGAATAAATGTTTTTAAATAGAGTGCAAATAAAAAAGATGAAAAAAATGGAGTGAATGCGATTGCTAAACTAGCTATCATTCGAGAAGAAAGAGTTTTCAAATAAATGAATAAACCTTTTTAAATAAAGTGCAAATAAAAAAGATGAAAAAAATGGAGTGAATGCGATTGCTAAACTAGCTATCATTCGAGAAGAAAGAGTTTTCAAATAAATGAATAAACCTTTTTAAATAAAGTGCAAATAAAAAAGATGAAAAAAATGGAGTGAATGCGATTGCTAAACTAGCTATCATTCGAGAAGAAAGAGTTTTCAAATAAATGAATAAACCTTTTTAAATAAAGTGCAAATAAAAAAGATGAAAAAAATGGAGTGAATGCGATTGCTAAACTAGCTATCATTCGAGAAGAAAGAGTTTTCAAATAAATGAATAAACCTTTTTAAATAAAGTGCAAATAAAAAAGATGAAAAAAATGGAGTGAATGCGATTGCTAAACTAGCTGACATTCGAGAAGAAAGAGTTTTCAAAATAAATGAATAAATGTTTTTAAATAAAGTGCAAATAAAATAATTGTGAAAGAAAAGGATGAGAAAAATGCGAGAAATGAGATTTCAAATAAATGAATAAACCTTTTTAAATAAAGTGCAAATAAAAAAGATGAAAAAAATGGAGTGAATGCGATTGTAAAGTAATAATCATTCGAGAAGAAAGAGTTTTCATAATAAATGAATAAATCTTTTTTAAATAAAGTGCAATTAAAATAATTGTGAAAGAAAAGGATGAGAAAAATGCGAGAAATGAGATTTCAAATAAATGAATAAACCTTTTTAAATAAAGTGCAAATAAAAAAGATGAAAAAAATGGAGTGAATGCGATTGATAAACTAGCTGACATTCGAGAAGAAAGAGTTTTCAAAATAAATGAATAAATGTTTTTAAATAAAGTGCAAATAAAATAATTGTGAAAGAAAAGGATGAGAAAAATGCGAGAAATGAGATTTCAAATAAATGAATAAATGTTTTTAAATAGAGTGCAAATAAAAAAGATGAAAAAAATGGAGTGAATGCGATTGTAAAGTAATAATCATTCGAGAAGAAAGAGTTTTCATAATAAATGAATAAATCTTTTTTAAATAAAGTGCAATTAAAATAATTGTGAAAGAAAAGGATGAGAAAAATGCGAGAAATGAGATTTCAAATAAATGAATAAACCTTTTTAAATAAAGTGCAAATAAAAAAGATGAAAAAAATGGAGTGAATGCGATTGATAAACTAGCTGACATTCGAGAAGAAAGAGTTTTCAAAATAAATGAATAAATGTTTTTAAATAGAGTGCAAATAAAAAAGATGAAAAAAATGGATTGAATGCGATTGCTAAACTAGCTATCATTCGAGAAGAAAGAGTTTTCAAAATAAATGAATAAACCTTTTTAAATAAAGTGCAAATAAAAAAGATGAAAAAAATGGAGTGAATGCGATTGCTAAACTAGCTATCATTCGAGAAAAAGAGTTTGCAAAATAAATGAATAAACCTTTTTAAATAAAGTGCAAATAAAAAAGATGAAAAAAATGGAGTGAATGCGATTGATAAACTAGCTGACATTCGAGAAGAAAGAGTTTTCAAAATAAATGAATAAATGTTTTTAAATAGAGTGCAAATAAAAAAGATGAAAAAAATGGAGTGAATGCGATTGATAAACTAGCTGACATTCGAGAAGAAAGAGTTTTCATAATAAATGAATAAATCTTTTTTAAATAAAGTGCAATTAAAAAAATTGTAAAGAGAAGGATGAGAAAAATGCGAGAAAAAGAGTTTTCAAATAAATGAATAAACCTTTTTAAATAAAGTGCAAATAAAAAAGATGAAAAAAATGGAGTGAATGCGATTGCTAAACTAGCTATCATTCGAGAAGAAAGAGTTTTCAAATAAATGAATAAACCTTTTTAAATAAAGTGCAAATAAAAAAGATGAAAAAAATGGAGTGAATGCGATTGCTAAACTAGCTGACATTCGAGAAGAAAGAGTTTTCAAAATAAATGAATAAATGTTTTTAAATAAAGTGCAAATAAAAAAGATGAAAAAAATGGAGTGAATGCGATTGCTAAACTAGCTATCATTCGAGAAGAAAGAGTTTTCAAAATAAATGAATAAATCTTTTTTAAATAAAGTGCAATTAAAATAATTGTAAAGAAAAGGATGAGAAAAATGCGAGAAAAAGAGTTTTCAAATAAATGAATAAACCTTTTTAAATAAAGTGCAAATAAAAAAGATGAAAAAAATGGAGTGAATGCGATTGTAAAGTAATAATCATTCGAGAAGAAAGATTTTTCAAAATAAATGAATAAATCTTTTTTAAATAAAGTGCAATTCAAATAATTGTAAAGAAAAGGATGAGAAAAATGCGAGAAAAAGAGTTTTCAAATAAATGAATAAACCTTTTTAAATAGAGTGCAAATAAAAAAGATGAAAAAAATGGAGTGAATGCGATTGCTAAACTAGCTATCATTCGAGAAGAAAGAGTTTTCAAAATAAATGAATAAATGTTTTTAAATAGAGTGCAAATAAAAAAGATGAAAAAAATGGAGTGAATGCGATTGTAAAGTAATAATCATTCGAGAAGAAAGAGTTTTCATAATAAATGAATAAATCTTTTTTAAATAAAGTGCAATTAAAATAATTGTGAAAGAAAAGGATGAGAAAAATGCGAGAAATGAGATTTCAAATAAATGAATAAACCTTTTTAAATAAAGTGCAAATAAAAAAGATGAAAAAAATGGAGTGAATGCGATTGATAAACTAGCTGACATTCGAGAAGAAAGAGTTTTCAAAATAAATGAATAAATGTTTTTAAATAGAGTGCAAATAAAAAAGATGAAAAAAATGGATTGAATGCGATTGCTAAACTAGCTATCATTCGAGAAGAAAGAGTTTTCAAAATAAATGAATAAACCTTTTTAAAGTGCAAATAAAAAAGATGAAAAAAATGGAGTGAATGCGATTGCTAAACTAGCTATCATTCGAGAAAAAGAGTTTGCAAAATAAATGAATAAACCTTTTTAAATAAAGTGCAAATAAAAAAGATGAAAAAAATGGAGTGAATGCGATTGATAAACTAGCTGACATTCGAGAAGAAAGAGTTTTCAAAATAAATGAATAAATGTTTTTAAATAGAGTGCAAATAAAAAAGATGAAAAAAATGGAGTGAATGCGATTGATAAACTAGCTGACATTCGAGAAGAAAGAGTTTTCATAATAAATGAATAAATCTTTTTTAAATAAAGTGCAATTAAAAAAATTGTAAAGAGAAGGATGAGAAAAATGCGAGAAAAAGAGTTTTCAAATAAATGAATAAACCTTTTTAAATAAAGTGCAAATAAAAAAGATGAAAAAAATGGAGTGAATGCGATTGCTAAACTAGCTATCATTCGAGAAGAAAGAGTTTTCAAAATAAATGAATAAACCTTTTTAAATAAAGTGCAATTAAAAAAGATGAAAAAAATGGAGTGAATGCGATTGCTAAACTAGCTATCATTCGAGAAGAAAGAGTTTTCAAAATAAATGAATAAATGTTTTTAAATAGAGAGCAAATAAAAAAGATGAAAAAAATGGAGTGAATGCGATTGATAAACTAGCTGACATTCGAGAAGAAAGAGTTTTCAAAATAAATGAATAAATCTTTTTTAAATAAAGTGCAAATAAAAAAGATGAAAAAAATGGAGTGAATGCGATTGCTAAACTAGCTATCATTCGAGAAGAAAGAGTTTTCAAAATAAATGAATAAATGTTTTTAAATAGAGTGCAAATAAAAAAGATGAAAAAAATGGAGTGAATGCGATTGATAAACTAGCTGACATTCAAGAAGAAAGAGTTTTCAAAATAAATGAATAAATCTTTTTAAATAGAGTGCAAATAAAAAAGATGAAAAAAATAGAGTGAATGCGATTGCTAAACTAGCTATCATTCGAGAAGAAAGAGTTTTCAAAATAAATGAATAAATGTTTTTAAATAAAGTGCAAATAAAAAAGATGAAGAAAATGCAGTGAATGCGATTGATAAACTAGCTGACATTCGAGAAGAAAGAGTTTTCATAATAAATGAATAAATCTTTTTTAAATAAAGTGCAATTAAAAAAATTGTAAAGAAAAGGATGAGAAAAATGCGAGAAAAAGAGTTTTCAAATAAATGAATAAACCTTTTTAAATAAAGTGCAAATAAAAAAGATGAAAAAAATGGAGTGAATGCGATTGCTAAACTAGCTGACATTCGAGAAGAAAGAGTTTTCAAAATAAATGAATAAATCTTTTTTAAATAAAGTGCATCTAAAATAATTGTTAAAGAAAATATTTGAAAAATTCGAGAAAAAGAGTTTGCAAAATAAATGAATAAACCTTTTTAAATAAAGTGCAAATAAAAAAGATGAAAAAAATGGAGTGAATGCGATTGATAAACTAGCTATCATTCGAGAAGAAAGAGTTTTCAAAATAAATGAATAAATGTTTTTAAATAAAGTGCAAATAAAAAAGATGAAAAAAATGGAGTGAATGCGATTGATAAACTAGCTGACATTCGAGAAGAAAGAGTTTTCATAATAAATGAATAAATCTTTTTTAAATAAAGTGCAATTAAAAAAATTGTAAAGAAAAGGATGAGAAAAATGCGAGAAAAAGAGTTTTCAAATAAATGAATAAACCTTTTTAAATAAAGTGCAAATAAAAAAGATGAAAAAAATGGAGTGAATGCGATTGCTAAACTAGCTGACATTCGAGAAGAAAGAGTTTTCAAAATAAATGAATAAATCTTTTTAAATAAAGTGCAAATAAAAAAGATGAAAAAAATGGAGTGAATGCGATTGCTAAACTAGCTATCATTCGAGAAGAAAGAGTTTTCAAAATAAATGAATAAATGTTTTTAAATAGAGTGCAAATAAAAAAGATGAAAAAAATGGAGTGAATGCGATTGATAAACTAGCTGACATTCGAGAAGAAAGAGTTTTCAAAATAAATGAATAAACCTTTTTAAATAAAGTGCAAATAAAAAAGATGAAAAAAATGGAGTGAATGCGATTGATAAACTAGCTGACATTCGAGAAGAAAGAGTTTTCATAATAAATGAATAAATCTTTTTTAAATAAAGTGCAATTAAAATAATTGTGAAAGAAAAGGATGAGAAAAATGCGAGAAAAAGAGTTTTCAAATAAATGAATAAACCTTTTTAAATAGAGTGCAAATAAAAAAGATGAAAAAAATGGAGTGAATGCGATTGCTAAACTAGCTATCATTCGAGAAGAAAGAGTTTTCAAAATAAATGAATAAATGTTTTTAAATAGAGTGCAAATAAAAAAGATGAAAAAAATGGAGTGAATGCGATTGTAAAGTAATAATCATTCGAGAAGAAAGAGTTTTCATAATAAATGAATAAATCTTTTTTAAATAAAGTGCAATTAAAAAAGATGAAAAAAATGGATTGAATGCGATTGCTAAACTAGCTATCATTCGAGAAGAAAGAGTTTTCAAAATAAATGAATAAATCTTTTTTAAATAAAGTGCAAATAAAAAAGATGAAAAAAATGGAGTGAATGCGATTGCTAAACTAGCTATCATTCGAGAAGAAAGAGTTTTCAAAATAAATGAATAAATGTTTTTAAATAAAGTGCAAATAAAAAAGATGAAAAAAATGGAGTGAATGCGATTGATAAACTAGCTGACATTCGAGAAGAAAGAGTTTTCAAAATAAATGAATAAATGTTTTTAAATAGAGTGCAAATAAAAAAGATGAAAAAAATGGAGTGAATGCGATTGATAAACTAGCTGACATTCGAGAAGAAAGAGTTTTCAAAATAAATGAATAAATGTTTTTAAATAGAGTGCAAATAAAAAAGATGAAAAAAATGGATTGAATGCGATTGCTAAACTAGCTGACATTCGAGAAGAAAGAGTTTTCATAATAAATGAATAAATCTTTTTTAAATAAAGTGCAATTAAAATAATTGTGAAAAAAAAGGATGAGAAAAATGCGAGAAAAAGAGTTTTCAAAATAAATGAATAAACCTTTTTAAATAAAGTGCAAATAAAAAAGATGAAAAAAATGGAGTGAATGCGATTGCTAAACTAGCTATCATTCGAGAAGAAAGAGTTTTCAAATAAATGAATAAACCTTTTTAAATAAAGTGCAAATAAAAAAGATGAAAAAAATGCAGTGAATGCGATTGTAAAGTAATAATCATTCGAGAAGAAAGAGTTTTCAAAATAAATGAATAAATCTTTTTTAAATAAAGTGCAATTAAAATAATTGTAAAGAAAAGGATGAGAAAAATGCGAGAAAAAGAGTTTTCAAATAAATGAATAAACCTTTTTAAATAAAGTGCAAATAAAAAAGATGAAAAAAATGGAGTGAATGCGATTGCTAAACTAGCTATCATTCGAGAAGAAAGAGTTTTCAAAATAAATGAATAAATGTTTTTAAATAAAGTGCAAATAAAAAAGATGAAGAAAATGCAGTGAATGCGATTGTAAAGTAATAATCATTCGAGAAGAAAGATTTTTCAAAATAAATGAATAAATCTTTTTTAAATAAAGTGCATCTAAAATAATTGTGAAAGAAAATATTAGAAAAATGCGAGAAAAAGAGTTTGCAAAATAAATGAATAAACCTTTTTAAATAAAGTGCAAATAAAAAAGATGAAAAAAATGGAGTGAATGCGATTGATAAACTAGCTATCATTCGAGAAGAAAGAGTTTTCAAAATAAATGAATAAATGTTTTTAAATAAAGTGCAAATAAAAAAGATGAAAAAAATGGAGTGAATGCGATTGATAAACTAGCTGACATTCGAGAAGAAAGAGTTTTCATAATAAATGAATAAATCTTTTTTAAATAAAGTGCAATTAAAAAAATTGTAAAGAGAAGGATGAGAAAAATGCGAGAAAAAGAGTTTTCAAATAAATGAATAAACCTTTTTAAATAAAGTGCAAATAAAAAAGATGAAAAAAATGGAGTGAATGCGATTGCTAAACTAGCTGACATTCGAGAAGAAAGAGTTTTCAAAATAAATTAATAAATCTTTTTTAAATAAAGTGCAAATAAAAAAGATGAAAAAAATGGAGTGAATGCGATTGCTAAACTAGCTATCATTCGAGAAGAAAGAGTTTTCAAAATAAATGAATAAATGTTTTTAAATAGAGTGCAAATAAAAAAGATGAAAAAAATGGAGTGAATGCGATTGATAAACTAGCTGACATTCGAGAAGAAAGAGTTTTCAAATAAATGAATAAACCTTTTTAAATAAAGTGCAAATAAAAAAGATGAAAAAAATGGAGTGAATGCGATTGATAAACTAGCTGACATTCGAGAAGAAAGAGTTTTCATAATAAATGAATAAATGTTTTTAAATAAAGTGCAAATAAAAAAGATGAAAAAAATGGAGTGAATGCGATTGCTAAACTAGCTGACATTCAAGAAGAAAGAGTTTTCAAAATAAATGAATAAATGTTTTTAAATAGAGTGCAAATAAAAAAGATGAAAAAAATAGAGTGAATGCGATTGCTAAACTAGCTATCATTCGAGAAGAAAGAGTTTTCAAAATAAATGAATAAATCTTTTTTAAATAAAGTGCAATTAAAATAATTGTAAAGAAAAGGATGAGAAAAATGCGAGAAAAAGAGTTTTCAAATAAATGAATAAACCTTTTTAAATAAAGTGCAAATAAAAAAGATGAAAAAAATGGAGTGAATGCGATTGCTAAACTAGCTATCATTCGAGAAGAAAGAGTTTTCAAAATAAATGAATAAATCTTTTTAAATAAAGTGCAAATAAAAAAGATGAAAAAAATGGAGTGACCGCGATTGATAAACTAGCTGACATTCGAGAAGAAAGAGTTTTCATAATAAATGAATAAATCTTTTTTAAATAAAGTGCAATTAAAATAATTGTGAAAGAAAAGGATGAGAAAAATGCGAGAAAAAGAGTTTTCAAATAAATGAATAAACCTTTTTAAATAAAGTGCAAATAAAAAAGATGAAAAAGATGCAGTGAATGCGATTGTAAAGTAATAATCATTCGAGAAGAAAGATTTTTCAAAATAAATGAATAAATCTTTTTTAAATAAAGTGCAATTAAAATAATTGTAAAGAAAAGGATGAGAAAAATGCGAGAAAAAGAGTTTTCAAATAAATGAATAAACCTTTTTAAATAAAGTGCAAATAAAAAAGATGAAAAAAATGGAGTGAATGCGATTGCTAAACTAGCTATCATTCGAGAAGAAAGAGTTTTCAAAATAAATGAATAAATGTTTTTAAATAAAGTGCAAATAAAAAAGATGAAGAAAATGCAGTGAATGCGATTGTAAAGTAATAATCATTCGAGAAGAAAGATTTTTCAAAATAAATGAATAAATCTTTTTTAAATAAAGTGCATCTAAAATAATTGTTAAAGAAAATATTAGAAAAATTCGAGAAAAAGAGTTTGCAAAATAAATGAATAAACCTTTTTAAATAAAGTGCAAATAAAAAAGATGAAAAAAATGGAGTGAATGCGATTGCTAAACTAGCTATCATTCGAGAAGAAAGAGTTTTCAAAATAAATGAATAAATGTTTTTAAATAAAGTGCAAATAAAAAAGATGAAAAAAATGGAGTGAATGCGATTGATAAACTAGCTGACATTCGAGAAGAAAGAGTTTTCATAATAAATGAATAAATCTTTTTTAAAGTAAGTGCAATTAAAAAAATTGTAAAGAAAAGGATGAGAAAAATGCGAGAAAAAGAGTTTTCAAATAAATGAATAAACCTTTTTAAATAAAGTGCAAATAAAAAAGATGAAAAAAATGGAGTGAATGCGATTGCTAAACTAGCTGACATTCGAGAAGAAAGAGTTTTCAAAATAAATGAATAAATGTTTTTAAATAGAGTGCAAATAAAAAAGATGAAAAAAATGGAGTGAATGCGATTGATAAACTAGCTGACATTCGAGAAGAAAGAGTTTTCAAAATAAATGAATAAATGTTTTTAAATAGAGTGCAAATAAAAAAGATGAAAAAAATGGAGTGAATGCGATTGATAAACTAGCTGACATTCGAGAAGAAAGAGTTTTCATAATAAATGAATAAATCTTTTTTAAATAAAGTGCAATTAAAATAATTGTGAAAGAAAAGGATGAGAAAAATGCGAGAAAAAGAGTTTGCAAAATAAATGAATAAACCTTTTTAAATAGAGTGCAAATAAAAAAGATGAAAAAAATGGAGTGAATGCGATTGCTAAACTAGCTATCATTCGAGAAGAAAGAGTTTTCAAAATAAATGAATAAATCTTTTTTAAATAAAGTGCAATTAAAATAATTGTAAAGAAAAGGATGAGAAAAATGCGAGAAAAAGAGTTTTCAAATAAATGAATAAACCTTTTTAAATAAAGTGCAAATAAAAAAGATGAAAAAAATGGAGTGAATGCGATTGCTAAACTAGCTATCATTCGAGAAGAAAGAGTTTTCAAAATAAATGAATAAATGTTTTTAAATAAAGTGCAAATAAAAAAGATGAAGAAAATGCAGTGAATGCGATTGTAAAGTAATAATCATTCGAGAAGAAAGATTTTTCAAAATAAATGAATAAATCTTTTTTAAATAAAGTGCAATTAAAATAATTGTAAAGAAAAGGATGAGAAAAATGCGAGAAAAAGAGTTTTCAAATAAATGAATAAACCTTTTTAAATAAAGTGCAAATAAAAAAGATGAAAAAAATGGAGTGAATGCGATTGCTAAACTAGCTATCATTCGAGAAGAAAGAGTTTTCAAAATAAATGAATAAATGTTTTTAAATAGAGTGCAAATAAAAAAGATGAAAAAAATGGAGTGAATGCGATTGATAAACTAGCTATCATTCGAGAAGAAAGAGTTTTCATAATAAATGAATAAATCTTTTTTAAATAAAGTGCAATTAAAAAAATTGTAAAGAAAAGGATGAGAAAAATGCGATAAAAGAGTTTTCAAATAAATGAATAAACCTTTTTAAATAAAGTGCAAATAAAAAAGATGAAAAAAATGGAGTGAATGCGATTGCTAAACTAGCTATCATTCGAGAAGAAAGAGTTTTCAAAATAAATGAATAAATGTTTTTAAATAGAGTGCAAATAAAAAAGATGAAGAAAATGCAGTGAATGCGATTGTAAAGTAATAATCATTCGAGAAGAAAGATTTTTCAAAATAAATGAATAAATCTTTTTTAAATAAAGTGCAATTAAAATAATTGTAAAGAAAAGGATGAGAAAAATGCGAGAAAAAGAGTTTTCAAATAAATGAATAAACCTTTTTAAATAAAGTGCAAATAAAAAAGATGAAAAAAATGGAGTGAATGCGATTGCTAAACTAGCTATCATTCGAGAAGAAAGAGTTTTCAAAATAAATGATTAAATGTTTTTAAATAAAGTGCAAATAAAAAAGATGAAGAAAATGCAGTGAATGCGATTGTAAAGTAATAATCATTCGAGAAGAAAGATTTTTCAAAATAAATGAATAAATCTTTTTTAAATAAAGTGCATCTAAAATAATTGTTAAAGAAAATATTAGAAAAATGCGAGAAAAAGAGTTTGCAAAATAAATGAATAAACCTTTTTAAATAAAGTGCAAATAAAAAAGATGAAAAAAATGGAGTGAATGCGATTGATAAACTAGCTGACATTCGAGAAGAAAGAGTTTTCAAAATAAATGAATAAATGTTTTTAAATAAAGTGCAAATAAAAAAGATGAAGAAAATGGAGTGAATGCGATTGTAAAGTAATAATCATTCGAGAAGAAAGAGTTTTCATAATAAATGAATAAATCTTTTTTAAATAAAGTGCAATTAAAATAATTGTGAAAGAAAAGGATGAGAAAAATGCGAGAAAAAGAGTTTTCAAATAAATGAATAAACCTTTTTAAATAAAGTGCAAATAAAAAAGATGAAAAAAATGGAGTGAATGCGATTGCTAAACTAGCTATCATTCGAGAAGAAAGAGTTTTCAAAATAAATGAATAAATGTTTTTAAATAGAGTGCAAATAAAAAAGATGAAAAAAATGGAGTGAATGCGATTGCTAAACTAGCTATCATTCGAGAAGAAAGAGTTTTCATAATAAAAGAATAAATGTTTTTAAATAGAGAGCAAATAAAAAAGATGAAAAAAATGGAGTGAATGCGATTGATAAACTAGCTGACATTCGAGAAGAAAGAGTTTTCAAAATAAATGAATAAATCTTTTTTAAATAAAGTGCAAATAAAAAAGATGAAAAAAATGGAGTGAATGCGATTGCTAAACTAGCTATCATTCGAGAAGAAAGAGTTTTCAAAATAAATGAATAAATGTTTTTAAATAGAGTGCAAATAAAAAAGATGAAAAAAATGGAGTGAATGCGATTGATAAACTAGCTGACATTCGAGAAGAAAGAGTTTTCATAATAAATGAATAAATCTTTTTTAAATAAAGTGCAATTAAAATAATTGTAAAGAAAAGGATGAGAAAAATGCGAGAAAAAGAGTTTTCAAATAAATGAATAAACCTTTTTAAATAAAGTGCAAATAAAAAAGATGAAAAAAATGGAGTGAATGCGATTGCTAAACTAGCTATCATTCGAGAAGAAAGAGTTTTCAAAATAAATGAATAAATCTTTTTAAATAAAGTGCAAATAAAAAAGATGAAAAAAATGGAGTGAATGCGATTGCTAAACTAGCTATCATTCGAGAAGAAAGAGTTTTCAAATAAATGAATAAACCTTTTTAAATAAAGTGCAAATAAAAAAGATGAAAAAAATGGAGTGAATGCGATTGCTAAACTAGCTATCATTCGAGAAGAAAGAGTTTTCAAAATAAATGAATAAATCTTTTTTAAATAAAGTGCAATTAAAATAATTGTAAAGAAAAGGATGAGAAAAATGCGAGAAAAAGAGTTTTCAAATAAATGAATAAACCTTTTTAAATAAAGTGCAAATAAAAAAGATGAAAAAAATGGAGTGAATGCGATTGCTAAACTAGCTATCATTCGAGAAGAAAGAGTTTTCAAAATAAATGAATAAATGTTTTTAAATAGAGTGCAAATAAAAAAGATGAAAAAAATGGAGTGAATGCGATTGCTAAACTAGCTATCATTCGAGAAGAAAGAGTTTTCAAATAAATGAATAAACCTTTTTAAATAAAGTGCAAATAAAAAAGATGAAGAAAATGCAGTGAATGCGATTGTAAAGTAATAATCATTCGAGAAGAAAGATTTTTCAAAATAAATGAATAAATCTTTTTTAAATAAAGTGCATCTAAAATAATTGTTAAAGAAAATATTAGAAAAATGCGAGAAAAAGAGTTTGCAAAATAAATGAATAAACCTTTTTAAATAAAGTGCAAATAAAAAAGATGAAAAAAATGGAGTGAATGCGATTGCTAAACTAGCTATCATTCGAGAAGAAAGAGTTTTCAAAATAAATGAATAAATGTTTTTAAATAGAGTGCAAATAAAAAAGATGAAGAAAATGCAGTGAATGCGATTGTAAAGTAATAATCATTCGAGAAGAAAGATTTTTCAAAATAAATGAATAAATCTTTTTTAAATAAAGTGCATCTAAAATAATTGTTAAAGAAAATATTAGAAAAATGCGAGAAAAAGAGTTTGCAAAATAAATGAATAAACCTTTTTAAATAAAGTGCAAATAAAAAAGATGAAAAAAATGGAGTGAATGCGATTGATAAACTAGCTGACATTCGAGAAGAAAGAGTTTTCAAAATAAATGAATAAATGTTTTTAAATAGAGTGCAAATAAAAAAGATGAAAAAAATGGAGTGAATGCGATTGCTAAACTAGCTGACATTCGAGAAGAAAGAGTTTTCATAATAAATGAATAAATCTTTTTTAAATAAAGTGCAATTAAAAAAATTGTAAAGAAAAGGATGAGAAAAATGCGAGAAAAAGAGTTTTCAAATAAATGAATAAACCTTTTTAAATAGAGTGCAAATAAAAAAGATGAAAAAAATGGAGTGAATGCGATTGCTAAACTAGCTATCATTCGAGAAGAAAGAGTTTTCAAATAAATGAATAAACCTTTTTAAATAGAGTGCAAATAAAAAAGATGAAAAAAATGGAGTGAATGCGATTGCTAAACTAGCTATCATTCGAGAAGAAGGATTTTTCATAATAAATGAGTCAATTTTTTTTAAATAAAGTGCAATTAAAATAATTGTGAAAGAAAATATTAGAAAAATGCGAGAAAAAGAGTTTTCAAATAAATGAATAAACCTTTTTAAATAAAGTGCAAATAAAAAAGATGAAAAAAATGGAGTGAATGCGATTGCTAAACTAGCTATCATTCGAGAAGAAAGAGTTTTCAAATAAATGAATAAATGTTTTTAAATAGAGTGCAAATAAAAAAGATGAAAAAAATGGAGTGAATGCGATTGTAAAGTAATAATCATTCGAGAAGAAAGAGTTTTCAAAATAAATGAATAAATCTTTTTTAAATAAAGTGCAATTAAAATAATTGTGAAAGAAAATGATGAGAAAAATGCGAGAAAAAGAGTTTTCAAAATAAATGAATAAATGTTTTTAAATAAAGTGCAAATAAAAAAGATGAAGAAAATGCAGTGAATGCGATTGATAAACTAGCTGACATTCGAGAAGAAAGAGTTTTCATAATAAATGAATAAATCTTTTTTAAATAAAGTGCAATTAAAATAATTGTGAAAGAAAAGGATGAGAAAAATGCGAGAAAAAGAGTTTTCAAATAAATGAATAAACCTTTTTAAATAAAGTGCAAATAAAAAAGATGAAAAAAATGGAGTGAATGCGATTGCTAAACTAGCTGACATTCGAGAAGAAAGAGTTTTCAAAATAAATGAATAAATCTTTTTTAAATAAAGTGCATCTAAAATAATTGTTAAAGAAAATATTAGAAAAATTCGAGAAAAAGAGTTTGCAAAATAAATGAATAAACCTTTTTAAATAAAGTGCAAATAAAAAAGATGAAAAAAATGGAGTGAATGCGATTGATAAACTAGCTATCATTCGAGAAGAAAGAGTTTTCAAAATAAATGAATAAATGTTTTTAAATAAAGTGCAAATAAAAAAGATGAAAAAAATGGAGTGAATGCGATTGATAAACTAGCTGACATTCGAGAAGAAAGAGTTTTCATAATAAATGAATAAATCTTTTTTAAATAAAGTGCAATTAAAAAAATTGTAAAGAAAAGGATGAGAAAAATGCGAGAAAAAGAGTTTTCAAATAAATGAATAAACCTTTTTAAATAAAGTGCAAATAAAAAAGATGAAAAAAATGGAGTGAATGCGATTGCTAAACTAGCTGACATTCGAGAAGAAAGAGTTTTCAAAATAAATGAATAAACCTTTTTAAATAAAGTGCAATTAAAAAAGATGAAAAAAATGGAGTGAATGCGATTGCTAAACTAGCTATCATTCGAGAAGAAAGAGTTTTCAAAATAAATGAATAAATGTTTTTAAATAGAGTGCAAATAAAAAAGATGAAAAAAATGGAGTGAATGCGATTGATAAACTAGCTGACATTCGAGAAGAAAGAGTTTTCAAAATAAATGAATAAACCTTTTTAAATAAAGTGCAAATAAAAAAGATGAAAAAAATGGAGTGAATGCGATTGATAAACTAGCTGACATTCGAGAAGAAAGAGTTTTCATAATAAATGAATAAATCTTTTTTAAATAAAGTGCAATTAAAATAATTGTGAAAGAAAAGGATGAGAAAAATGCGAGAAAAAGAGTTTTCAAATAAATGAATAAACCTTTTTAAATAGAGTGCAAATAAAAAAGATGAAAAAAATGGAGTGAATGCGATTGCTAAACTAGCTATCATTCGAGAAGAAAGAGTTTTCAAAATAAATGAATAAATGTTTTTAAATAGAGTGCAAATAAAAAAGATGAAAAAAATGGAGTGAATGCGATTGTAAAGTAATAATCATTCGAGAAGAAAGAGTTTTCATAATAAATGAATAAATCTTTTTTAAATAAAGTGCAATTAAAAAAGATGAAAAAAATGGATTGAATGCGATTGCTAAACTAGCTATCATTCGAGAAGAAAGAGTTTTCAAAATAAATGAATAAATGTTTTTAAATAAAGTGCAAATAAAAAAGATGAAAAAAATGGAGTGAATGCGATTGCTAAACTAGCTATCATTCGAGAAGAAAGAGTTTTCAAAATAAATGAATAAATGTTTTTAAATAAAGTGCAAATAAAAAAGATGAAAAAAATGGAGTGAATGCGATTGATAAACTAGCTGACATTCGAGAAGAAAGAGTTTTCAAAATAAATGAATAAATGTTTTTAAATAGAGTGCAAATAAAAAAGATGAAAAAAATGGAGTGAATGCGATTGATAAACTAGCTGACATTCGAGAAGAAAGAGTTTTCAAAATAAATGAATAAATGTTTTTAAATAGAGTGCAAATAAAAAAGATGAAAAAAATGGATTGAATGCGATTGCTAAACTAGCTGACATTCGAGAAGAAAGAGTTTTCATAATAAATGAATAAATCTTTTTTAAATAAAGTGCAATTAAAATAATTGTTAAAGAAAATATTAGAAAAATGCGAGAAAAAGAGTTTTCAAAATAAATGAATAAACCTTTTTAAATAAAGTGCAAATAAAAAAGATGAAAAAAATGGAGTGAATGCGATTGCTAAACTAGCTATCATTCGAGAAGAAAGAGTTTTCAAATAAATGAATAAACCTTTTTAAATAAAGTGCAAATAAAAAAGATGAAAAAAATGGAGTGAATGCGATTGATAAACTAGCTGACATTCGAGAAGAAAGAGTTTTCAAAATAAATGAATAAATCTTTTTTAAATAAAGTGCAATTAAAATAATTGTAAAGAAAAGGATGAGAAAAATGCGAGAAAAAGAGTTTTCAAATAAATGAATAAACCTTTTTAAATAAAGTGCAAATAAAAAAGATGAAAAAAATGGAGTGAATGCGATTGCTAAACTAGCTATCATTCGAGAAGAAAGAGTTTTCAAAATAAATGAATAAATGTTTTTAAATAAAGTGCAAATAAAAAAGATGAAGAAAATGCAGTGAATGCGATTGTAAAGTAATAATCATTCGAGAAGAAAGATTTTTCAAAATAAATGAATAAATCTTTTTTAAATAAAGTGCATCTAAAATAATTGTGAAAGAAAATATTAGAAAAATGCGAGAAAAAGAGTTTGCAAAATAAATGAATAAACCTTTTTTAAATAAAGTGCAAATAAAAAAGATGAAAAAAATGGAGTGAATGCGATTGATAAACTAGCTATCATTCGAGAAGAAAGAGTTTTCAAAATAAATGAATAAATGTTTTTAAATAAAGTGCAAATAAAAAAGATGAAAAAAATGGAGTGAATGCGATTGATAAACTAGCTGACATTCGAGAAGAAAGAGTTTTCATAATAAATGAATAAATCTTTTTTAAATAAAGTGCAATTAAAAAAATTGTAAAGAGAAGGATGAGAAAAATGCGAGAAAAAGAGTTTTCAAATAAATGAATAAACCTTTTTAAATAAAGTGCAAATAAAAAAGATGAAAAAAATGGAGTGAATGCGATTGCTAAACTAGCTGACATTCGAGAAGAAAGAGTTTTCAAAATAAATGAATAAATCTTTTTTAAATAAAGTGCAAATAAAAAAGATGAAAAAAATGGAGTGAATGCGATTGCTAAACTAGCTATCATTCGAGAAGAAAGAGTTTTCAAAATAAATGAATAAATGTTTTTAAATAAAGTGCAAATAAAAAAGATGAAGAAAATGCAGTGAATGCGATTGTAAAGTAATAATCATTCGAGAAGAAAGATTTTTCAAAATAAATGAATAAATCTTTTTTAAATAAAGTGCATCTAAAATAATTGTTAAAGAAAATATTAGAAAAATTCGAGAAAAAGAGTTTGCAAAATAAATGAATAAACCTTTTTAAATAAAGTGCAAATAAAAAAGATGAAAAAAATGGAGTGAATGCGATTGCTAAACTAGCTATCATTCGAGAAGAAAGAGTTTTCAAAATAAATGAATAAATGTTTTTAAATAAAGTGCAAATAAAAAAGATGAAAAAAATGCAGTGAATGCGATTGTAAAGTAATAATCATTCGAGAAGAAAGATTTTTCAAAATAAATGAATAAATCTTTTTTAAATAAAGTGCATCTAAAATAATTGTTAAAGAAAATATTAGAAAAATTCGAGAAAAAGAGTTTGCAAAATAAATGAATAAACCTTTTTAAATAAAGTGCAAATAAAAAAGATGAAAAAAATGGAGTGAATGCGATTGCTAAACTAGCTATCATTCGAGAAGAAAGAGTTTTCAAAATAAATGAATAAATGTTTTTAAATAAAGTGCAAATAAAAAAGATGAAAAAAATGGAGTGAATGCGATTGATAAACTAGCTGACATTCGAGAAGAAAGAGTTTTCATAATAAATGAATAAATCTTTTTTAAAGTAAGTGCAATTAAAAAAATTGTAAAGAAAAGGATGAGAAAAATGCGAGAAAAAGAGTTTTCAAATAAATGAATAAACCTTTTTAAATAAAGTGCAAATAAAAAAGATGAAAAAAATGGAGTGAATGCGATTGCTAAACTAGCTGACATTCGAGAAGAAAGAGTTTTCAAAATAAATGAATAAATCTTTTTTAAATAAAGTGCAAATAAAAAAGATGAAAAAAATGGAGTGAATGCGATTGCTAAACTAGCTATCATTCGAGAAGAAAGAGTTTTCAAAATAAATGAATAAATGTTTTTAAATAGAGTGCAAATAAAAAAGATGAAAAAAATGGAGTGAATGCGATTGATAAACTAGCTGACATTCGAGAAGAAAGAGTTTTCAAAATAAATGAATAAATGTTTTTAAATAGAGTGCAAATAAAAAAGATGAAAAAAATGGAGTGAATGCGATTGATAAACTAGCTGACATTCGAGAAGAAAGAGTTTTCATAATAAATGAATAAATCTTTTTTAAATAAAGTGCAATTAAAATAATTGTGAAAGAAAAGGATGAGAAAAATGCGAGAAAAAGAGTTTGCAAAATAAATGAATAAACCTTTTTAAATAGAGTGCAAATAAAAAAGATGAAAAAAATGGAGTGAATGCGATTGCTAAACTAGCTATCATTCGAGAAGAAAGAGTTTTCAAAATAAATGAATAAATCTTTTTTAAATAAAGTGCAATTAAAATAATTGTAAAGAAAAGGATGAGAAAAATGCGAGAAAAAGAGTTTTCAAATAAATGAATAAACCTTTTTAAATAAAGTGCAAATAAAAAAGATGAAAAAAATGGAGTGAATGCGATTGCTAAACTAGCTATCATTCGAGAAGAAAGAGTTTTCAAAATAAATGAATAAATGTTTTTAAATAAAGTGCAAATAAAAAAGATGAAGAAAATGCAGTGAATGCGATTGTAAAGTAATAATCATTCGAGAAGAAAGATTTTTCAAAATAAATGAATAAATCTTTTTTAAATAAAGTGCATCTAAAATAATTGTTAAAGAAAATATTAGAAAAATGCGAGAAAAAGAGTTTGCAAAATAAATGAATAAACCTTTTTAAATAAAGTGCAAATAAAAAAGATGAAAAAAATGGAGTGAATGCGATTGATAAACTAGCTGACATTCGAGAAGAAAGAGTTTTCAAAATAAATGAATAAATGTTTTTAAATAAAGTGCAAATAAAAAAGATGAAGAAAATGGAGTGAATGCGATTGTAAAGTAATAATCATTCGAGAAGAAAGAGTTTTCATAATAAATGAATAAATCTTTTTTAAATAAAGTGCAATTAAAATAATTGTGAAAGAAAAGGATGAGAAAAATGCGAGAAAAAGAGTTTTCAAATAAATGAATAAACCTTTTTAAATAAAGTGCAAATAAAAAAGATGAAAAAAATGGAGTGAATGCGATTGCTAAACTAGCTATCATTCGAGAAGAAAGAGTTTTCAAAATAAATGAATAAATGTTTTTAAATAGAGTGCAAATAAAAAAGATGAAAAAAATGGAGTGAATGCGATTGCTAAACTAGCTATCATTCGAGAAGAAAGAGTTTTCAAAATAAATGAATAAATGTTTTTAAATAGAGAGCAAATAAAAAAGATGAAAAAAATGGAGTGAATGCGATTGATAAACTAGCTGACATTCGAGAAGAAAGAGTTTTCAAAATAAATGAATAAATCTTTTTTAAATAAAGTGCAAATAAAAAAGATGAAAAAAATGGAGTGAATGCGATTGTTAAACTAGCTATCATTCGAGAAGAAAGAGTTTTCAAAATAAATGAATAAATGTTTTTAAATAGAGTGCAAATAAAAAAGATGAAAAAAATGGAGTGAATGCGATTGATAAACTAGCTGACATTCGAGAAGAAAGAGTTTTCATAATAAATGAATAAATCTTTTTTAAATAAAGTGCAATTAAAATAATTGTAAAGAAAAGGATGAGAAAAATGCGAGAAAAAGAGTTTTCAAATAAATGAATAAACCTTTTTAAATAAAGTGCAAATAAAAAAGATGAAAAAAATGGAGTGAATGCGATTGCTAAACTAGCTATCATTCGAGAAGAAAGAGTTTTCAAAATAAATGAATAAACCTTTTTAAATAAAGTGCAAATAAAAAAGATGAAAAAAATGGAGTGAATGCGATTGCTAAACTAGCTATCATTCGAGAAGAAAGAGTTTTCAAATAAATGAATAAACCTTTTTAAATAAAGTGCAAATAAAAAAGATGAAAAAAATGGAGTGAATGCGATTGCTAAACTAGCTATCATTCGAGAAGAAAGAGTTTTCAAAATAAATGAATAAATCTTTTTTAAATAAAGTGCAATTAAAATAATTGTAAAGAAAAGGATGAGAAAAATGCGAGAAAAAGAGTTTTCAAATAAATGAATAAACCTTTTTAAATAAAGTGCAAATAAAAAAGATGAAAAAAATGCAGTGAATGCGATTGCTAAACTAGCTATCATTCGAGAAGAAAGAGTTTTCAAAATAAATGAATAAATGTTTTTAAATAGAGTGCAAATAAAAAAGATGAAAAAAATGGAGTGAATGCGATTGCTAAACTAGCTATCATTCGAGAAGAAAGAGTTTTCAAATAAATGAATAAACCTTTTTAAATAAAGTGCAAATAAAAAAGATGAAGAAAATGCAGTGAATGCGATTGTAAAGTAATAATCATTCGAGAAGAAAGATTTTTCAAAATAAATGAATAAATCTTTTTTAAATAAAGTGCATCTAAAATAATTGTTAAAGAAAATATTAGAAAAATGCGAGAAAAAGAGTTTGCAAAATAAATGAATAAACCTTTTTAAATAAAGTGCAAATAAAAAAGATGAAAAAAATGGAGTGAATGCGATTGATAAACTAGCTGACATTCGAGAAGAAAGAGTTTTCAAAATAAATGAATAAATGTTTTTAAATAGAGTGCAAATAAAAAAGATGAAGAAAATGCAGTGAATGCGATTGTAAAGTAATAATCATTCGAGAAGAAAGATTTTTCAAAATAAATGAATAAATCTTTTTTAAATAAAGTGCATCTAAAATAATTGTTAAAGAAAATATTAGAAAAATGCGAGAAAAAGAGTTTGCAAAATAAATGAATAAACCTTTTTAAATAAAGTGCAAATAAAAAAGATGAAAAAAATGGAGTGAATGCGATTGATAAACTAGCTGACATTCGAGAAGAAAGAGTTTTCAAAATAAATGAATAAATGTTTTTAAATAGAGTGCAAATAAAAAAGATGAAAAAAATGGAGTGAATGCGATTGATAAACTAGCTGACATTCGAGAAGAAAGAGTTTTCATAATAAATGAATAAATCTTTTTTAAATAAAGTGCAATTAAAAAAATTGTAAAGAAAAGGATGAGAAAAATGCGAGAAAAAGAGTTTTCAAATAAATGAATAAACCTTTTTAAATAAAGTGCAAATAAAAAAGATGAAAAAAATGGAGTGAATGCGATTGCTAAACTAGCTATCATTCGAGAAGAAAGAGTTTTCAAATAAATGAATAAACCTTTTTAAATAGAGTGCAAATAAAAAAGATGAAAAAAATGGAGTGAATGCGATTGCTAAACTAGCTATCATTCGAGAAGAAGGATTTTTCATAATAAATGAGTCAATCTTTTTTAAATAAAGTGCAATTAAAATAATTGTGAAAGAAAATATTAGAAAAATGCGAGAAAAAGAGTTTTCAAAATAAATGAATAAACCTTTTTAAATAAAGTGCAAATAAAAAAGATGAAAAAAATGGAGTGAATGCGATTGCTAAACTAGCTATCATTCGAGAAGAAAGAGTTTTCAAATAAATGAATAAATGTTTTTAAATAGAGTGCAAATAAAAAAGATGAAAAAAATGGAGTGAATGCGATTGTAAAGTAATAATCATTCGAGAAGAAAGAGTTTTCAAAATAAATGAATAAATCTTTTTTAAATAAAGTGCAATTAAAATAATTGTGAAAGAAAATGATGAGAAAAATGCGAGAAAAAGAGTTTTCAAAATAAATGAATAAATGTTTTTAAATAGAGTGCAAATAAAAAAGATGAAAAAAATGTAGTGAATGCGATTGCTAAACTAGCTATCATTCGAGAAGAAAGAGTTTTCAAAATAAATGAATAAATGTTTTTAAATAGAGTGCAAATAAAAAAGATGAAAAAAATGGAGTGAATGCGATTGCTAAACTAGCTATCATTCGAGAAGAAAGAGTTTTCATAATAAATGAGTCAATCTTTTTTAAATAAAGTGCAATTAAAATAATTGTGAAAGAAAAGGATGAGAAAAATGCGAGAAAAAGAGTTTTCAAATAAATGAATAAACCTTTTTAAATAAAGTGCAAATAAAAAAGATGAAAAAAATGGAGTGAATGCGATTGCTAAACTAGCTATCATTCGAGAAGAAAGAGTTTTCAAAATAAATGAATAAATGTTTTTAAATAGAGTGCAAATAAAAAAGATGAAAAAAATGGAGTGAATGCGATTGTAAAGTAATAATCATTCGAGAAGAAAGAGTTTTCAAAATAAATGAATAAATGTTTTTAAATAAAGTGCAAATAAAAAAGATGAAAAAAATGGAGTGAATGCGATTGCTAAACTAGCTATCATTCGAGAAGAAAGAGTTTTCAAAATAAATGAATAAATGTTTTTAAATAAAGTGCAAATAAAAAAGATGAAGAAAATGCAGTGAATGCGATTGTAAAGTAATAATCATTCGAGAAGAAAGATTTTTCAAAATAAATGAATAAATCTTTTTTAAATAAAGTGCAATTAAAATAATTGTGAAAGAAAATATTAGAAAAATGCGAGAAAAAGAGTTTGCAAAATAAATGAATAAACCTTTTTAAATAAAGTGCAAATAAAAAAGATGAAAAAAATGGAGTGAATGCGATTGCTAAACTAGCTATCATTCGAGAAGAAAGAGTTTTCAAATAAATGAATAAATGTTTTTAAATAGAGTGCAAATAAAAAAGATGAAAAAAATGGAGTGAATGCGATTGTAAAGTAATAATCATTCGAGAAGAAAGAGTTTTCAAAATAAATGAATAAATGTTTTTAAATAAAGTGCAAATAAAAAAGATGAAAAAAATGGAGTGAATGCGATTGCTAAACTAGCTATCATTCGAGAAGAAAGAGTTTTCAAAATAAATGAATAAATGTTTTTAAATAAAGTGCAAATAAAAAAGATGAAGAAAATGCAGTGAATGCGATTGTAAAGTAATAATCATTCGAGAAGAAAGATTTTTCAAAATAAATGAATAAATCTTTTTTAAATAAAGTGCAATTAAAATAATTGTGAAAGAAAATATTAGAAAAATGCGAGAAAAAGAGTTTGCAAAATAAATGAATAAACCTTTTTAAATAAAGTGCAAATAAAAAAGATGAAAAAAATGGAGTGAATGCGATTGCTAAACTAGCTATCATTCGAGAAGAAAGAGTTTTCAAATAAATGAATAAATGTTTTTAAATAAAGTGCAAATAAAAAAGATGAAGAAAATGCAGTGAATGCGATTGTAAAGTAATAATCATTCGAGAAGAAAGATTTTTCAAAATAAATGAATAAATCTTTTTTAAATAAAGTGCAATTAAAATAATTGTGAAAGAAAATATTAGAAAAATGCGAGAAAAAGAGTTTGCAAAATAAATGAATAAACCTTTTTAAATAAAGTGCAAATAAAAAAGATGAAAAAAATGGAGTGAATGCGATTGCTAAACTAGCTATCATTCGAGAAGAAAGAGTTTTCAAATAAATGAATAAATGTTTTTAAATAGAGTGCAAATAAAAAAGATGAAAAAAATGGAGTGAATGCGATTGTAAAGTAATAATCATTCGAGAAGAAAGAGTTTTCAAAATAAATGAATAAATCTTTTTTAAATAAAGTGCAATTAAAATAATTGTGAAAGAAAATGATGAGAAAAATGCGAGAAGAAAGAGTTTTCAAAATAAATGAATAAATGTTTTTAAATAGAGTGCAAATAAAAAAGATGAAAAAAATGGAGTGAATGCGATTGCTAAACTAGCTATCATTCGAGAAGAAAGAGTTTTCATAATAAATGAGTCAATCTTTTTTAAATAAAGTGCAATTAAAATAATTGTGAAAGAAAAGGATGAGAAAAATGCGAGAAAAAGAGTTTTCAAATAAATGAATAAACCTTTTTAAATAAAGTGCAAATAAAAAAGATGAAAAAAATGGAGTGAATGCGATTGCTAAACTAGCTATCATTCGAGAAGAAAGAGTTTTCAAAATAAATGAATAAATGTTTTTAAATAGAGTGCAAATAAAAAAGATGAAAAAAATGGAGTGAATGCGATTGTAAAGTAATAATCATTCGAGAAGAAAGAGTTTTCAAAATAAATGAATAAATGTTTTTAAATAAAGTGCAAATAAAAAAGATGAAAAAAATGGAGTGAATGCGATTGCTAAACTAGCTATCATTCGAGAAGAAAGAGTTTTCAAAATAAATGAATAAATGTTTTTAAATAAAGTGCAAATAAAAAAGATGAAAAAAATGGAGTGAATGCGATTGTAAAGTAATAATCATTCGAGAAGAAAGAGTTTTCAAAATAAATGAATAAATGTTTTTAAATAAAGTGCAATTAAAATAATTGTGAAAGAAAATATTAGAAAAATGCGAGAAAAAGAGTTTGCAAAATAAATGAATAAACCTTTTTAAATAAAGTGCAAATAAAAAAGATGAAAAAAATGGAGTGAATGCGATTGCTAAACTAGCTATCATTCGAGAAGAAAGAGTTTTCAAATAAATGAATAAATGTTTTTAAATAGAGTGCAAATAAAAAAGATGAAAAAAATGGAGTGAATGCGATTGTAAAGTAATAATCATTCGAGAAGAAAGAGTTTTCAAATAAATGAATAAATGTTTTTAAATAAAGTGCAAATAAAAAAGATGAAAAAAATGGAGTGAATGCGATTGTAAAGTAATAATCATTCGAGAAGAAAGAGTTTTCAAAATAAATGAATAAATGTTTTTAAATAAAGTGCAAATAAAAAAGATGAAGAAAATGCAGTGAATGCGATTGTAAAGTAATAATCATTCGAGAAGAAAGATTTTTCAAAATAAATGAATAAATCTTTTTTAAATAAAGTGCAATTAAAATAATTGTGAAAGAAAATATTAGAAAAATGCGAGAAAAAGAGTTTGCAAAATAAATGAATAAACCTTTTTAAATAAAGTGCAAATAAAAAAGATGAAAAAAATGGAGTGAATGCGATTGCTAAACTAGCTATCATTCGAGAAGAAAGAGTTTTCAAATAAATGAATAAATGTTTTTAAATAGAGTGCAAATAAAAAAGATGAAAAAAATGGAGTGAATGCGATTGTAAAGTAATAATCATTCGAGAAGAAAGAGTTTTCAAAATAAATGAATAAATCTTTTTTAAATAAAGTGCAATTAAAATAATTGTGAAAGAAAATGATGAGAAAAATGCGAGAAAAAGAGTTTTCAAAATAAATGAATAAATGTTTTTAAATAGAGTGCAAATAAAAAAGATGAAAAAAATGTAGTGAATGCGATTGCTAAACTAGCTATCATTCGAGAAGAAAGAGTTTTCAAAATAAATGAATAAATGTTTTTAAATAGAGTGCAAATAAAAAAGATGAAAAAAATGGAGTGAATGCGATTGCTAAACTAGCTATCATTCGAGAAGAAAGATTTTTCATAATAAATGAGTCAATCTTTTTTAAATAAAGTGCAATTAAAATAATTGTGAAAGAAAAGGATGAGAAAAATGCGAGAAAAAGAGTTTTCAAATAAATGAATAAACCTTTTTAAATAAAGTGCAAATAAAAAAGATGAAAAAAATGGAGTGAATGCGATTGCTAAACTAGCTATCATTCGAGAAGAAAGAGTTTTCAAAATAAATGAATAAATGTTTTTAAATAAAGTGCAAATAAAAAAGATGAAAAAAATGGAGTGAATGCGATTGTAAAGTAATAATCATTCGAGAAGAAAGAGTTTTCAAAATAAATGAATAAATGTTTTTAAATAAAGTGCAAATAAAAAAGATGAAGAAAATGCAGTGAATGCGATTGTAAAGTAATAATCATTCGAGAAGAAAGATTTTTCAAAATAAATGAATAAATCTTTTTTAAATAAAGTGCAATTAAAATAATTGTAAAGAAAAGGATGAGAAAAATGCGAGAAAAAGAGTTTTCAAATAAATGAATAAACCTTTTTAAATAGAGTGCAAATAAAAAAGATGAAAAAAATAGAGTGAATGCGATTGCTAAACTAGCTATCATTCGAGAAGAAAGAGTTTTCAAAATAAATGAATAAATGTTTTTAATTAAAGTGCAAATAAAAAAGATGAAGAAAATGGAGTGAATGCGATTGTAAAAAAATAATCATTCGAGAAGAAAGATTTTTCAAAATAAATGAATAAATCTTTTTTAAATTAAGTGCATCTAAAATAATTGTTAAAGAAAATATTAGAAAAATTCGAGAAAAAGAGTTTGCAAAATAAATGAATAAACCTTTTTAAATAAAGTGCAAATAAATAAGATGAAAAAAATGGAGTGAATGCGATTGCTAAACTAGCTATCATTCGAGAAGAAAGAGTTTTCAAAATAAATGAATAAATGTTTTTAAATAGAGTGCAAATAAAAAAGATGAAAAAAATGGAGTGAATGCGATTGATAAACTAGCTGACATTCGAGAAGAAAGAGTTTTCATAATAAATGAATAAATCTTTTTTAAATAAAGTGCAATTAAAAAAATTGTAAAGAAAAGGATGAGAAAAATGCGAGAAAAAGAGTTTTCAAATAAATGAATAAACCTTTTTAAATAAAGTGCAAATAAAAAAGATGAAAAAAATGGAGTGAATGCGATTGCTAAACTAGCTATCATTCGAGAAGAAAGAGTTTTCAAAATAAATGAATAAATGTTTTTAAATAGAGTGCAAATAAAAAAGATGAAAAAAATGGAGTGAATGCGATTGCTAAACTAGCTATCATTCGAGAAGAAAGAGTTTTCAAATAAATGAATAAACCTTTTTAAATAAAGTGCAAATAAAAAAGATGAAAAAAATGGAGTGAATGCGATTGCTAAACTAGCTATCATTCGAGAAGAAAGAGTTTTCAAATAAATGAATAAACCTTTTTAAAGTGCAAATAAAAAAGATGAAAAAAATGGAGTGAATGCGATTGCTAAACTAGCTATCATTCGAGAAGAAAGAGTTTTCATAATAAATGAATAAAACTTTTTAAATAGAGTGCAAATAAAAAAGATGAAAAAAATGGAGTGAATGCGATTGATAAACTAGCTGACATTCGAGAAGAAAGAGTTCTCAAAATAAATGAATAAATGTTTTTAAATAGAGTGCAAATAAAAAAGATGAAAAAAAATGGAGTGAATGCGATTGTAAAGTAATAATCATTCGAGAAGAAAGAGTTTTCAAAATAAATGAATAAATCTTTTTTAAATAAAGTGCAATTAAAATAATTGTGAAAGAAAATGATGAGAAAAATGCGAGAAAAAGAGTTTTCAAAATAAATGAATAAATGTTTTTAAATAGAGTGCAAATAAAAAAGATGAAAAAAATGTAGTGAATGCGATTGCTAAAATAGCTATCATTCGAGAAGAAAGAGTTTTCAAAATAAATGAATAAATGTTTTTAAATAGAGTGCAAATAAAAAAGATGAAAAAAATGGAGTGAATGCGATTGCTAAACTAGCTATCATTCGAGAAGAAAGATTTTTCAAAATAAATGAATAAATGTTTTTAAATAGAGTGCAAATAAAAAAGATGAAAAAAATGGAGTGAATGCGATTGCTAAACTAGCTATCATTCGAGAAGAAAGATTTTTCAAAATAAATGAATAAATGTTTTTAAATAGAGTGCAAATAAAAAAGATGAAAAAAATGGAGTGAATGCGATTGATAAACTAGCTGACATTCGAGAAGAAAGAGTTTTCATAATAAATGAATAAATCTTTTTTAAATAAAGTGCAATTAAAATAATTGTGAAAGAAAAGGATGAGAAAAATGCGAGAAAAAGAGTTTTCAAAATAAATGAATAAACCTTTTTAAATAAAGTGCAAATAAAAAAGATGAAAAAAATGGAGTGAATGCGATTGTAAAGTAATAATCATTCGAGAAGAAAGAGTTTTCAAAATAAATGAATAAATGTTTTTAAATAGAGTGCAAATAAAAAAGATGAAAAAAATGGAGTGAATGCGATTGTAAAGTAATAATCATTCGAGAAGAAAGATTTTTCATAATAAATGAGTCAATCTTTTTTAAATAAAGTGCAATTAAAATAATTGTAAAGAAAAGGATGAGAAAAATGCGAGAAAAAGAGTTTTCAAATAAATGAATAAACCTTTTTAAATAAAGTGCAAATAAAAAAGATGAAAAAAATAGAGTGAATGCGATTGCTAAACTAGCTATCATTCGAGAAGAAAGAGTTTTCAAATAAATGAATAAACCTTTTTAAATAAAGTGCAAATAAAAAAGATGAAAAAAATGGAGTGAATGCGATTGCTAAACTAGCTATCATTCGAGAAGAAAGATTTTTCATAATAAATGAGTCAATCTTTTTTAAATAAAGTGCAATTAAAATAATTGTGAAAGAAAATATTAGAAAAATGCGAGAAAAAGAGTTTGCAAAATAAATGAATAAACCTTTTTAAATAAAGTGCAAATAAAAAAGATGAAAAAAATAGAGTGAATGCGATTGCTAAACTAGCTATCATTCGAGAAGAAAGAGTTTTTAAAATAAATGAATAAATGTTTTTAAATAGAGTGCAAATAAAAAAGATGAAAAAAAATGGAGTGAATGCGATTGCTAAACTAGCTATCATTCGAGAAGAAAGAGTTTTCAAAATAAATGAATAAACCTTTTTAAATAAAGTGCAATTAAAATAATTGTGAAAGAAAATGATGAGAAAAATGCGAGAAAAAGAGTTTTCAAAATAAATGAATAAATGTTTTTAAATAGAGTGCAAATAAAAAAGATGAAAAAAATGGAGTGAATGCGATTGCTAAACTAGCTATCATTCGAGAAGAAAGAGTTTTCAAAATAAATGAATAAATGTTTTTAAATAGAGTGCAAATAAAAAAGATGAAAAAAATGGAGTGAATGCGATTGATAAACTAGCTGACATTCGAGAAGAAAGAGTTTTCAAATAAATGAATAAATCTTTTTTAAATAAAGTGCAATTAAAAAAGATGAAGAAAATGCAGTGAATGCGATTGTAAAGTAATAATCATTCGAGAAGAAAGATTTTTCAAAATAAATGAATAAATCTTTTTTAAATAAAGTGCATCTAAAATAATTGTTAAAGAAAAGGATGAGATAAATGCGAGAAAAAGAGTTTTCAAAATAAATGAATAAATGTTTTTAAATAGAGTGCAAATAAAAAAGATGAAAAAAATGGAGTGAATGCGATTGCTAAACTAGCTATCATTCGAGAAGAAAGAGTTTTCAAAATAAATGAATAAATGTTTTTAAATAGAGTGCAAATAAAAAAGATGAAAAAAATGGAGTGAATGCGATTGATAAACTAGCTGACATTCGAGAAGAAAGAGTTTTCAAATAAATGAATAAATCTTTTTTAAATAAAGTGCAATTAAAAAAGATGAAGAAAATGCAGTGAATGCGATTGTAAAGTAATAATCATTCGAGAAGAAAGATTTTTCAAAATAAATGAATAAATCTTTTTTAAATAAAGTGCATCTAAAATAATTGTTAAAGAAAAGGATGAGATAAATGCGAGAAAAAGAGTTTTCAAAATAAATGAATAAATGTTTTTAAATAGAGTGCAAATAAAAAAGATGAAAAAAATGGAGTGAATGCGATTGCTAAACTAGCTATCATTCGAGAAGAAAGAGTTTTCAAAATAAATGAATAAATGTTTTTAAATAGAGTGCAAATAAAAAAGATGAAAAAAATGGAGTGAATGCGATTGATAAACTAGCTGACATTCGAGAAGAAAGAGTTTTCATAATAAATGAATAAATCTTTTTTAAATAAAGTGCAATTAAAAAAATTGTAAAGAAAAGGATGAGAAAAATGCGAGAAAAAGAGTTTTCAAATAAATGAATAAACCTTTTTAAATAAAGTGCAAATAAAAAAGATGAAAAAAATGGAGTGAATGCGATTGCTAAACTAGCTATCATTCGAGAAGAAAGAGTTTTCAAATAAATGAATAAATGTTTTTAAATAGAGTGCAAATAAAAAAGATGAAAAAAATGGAGTGAATGCGATTGCAAAACTAGCTATCATTCGAGAAGAAAGAGTTTTCAAAATAAATGAATAAATGTTTTTAAATAAAGTGCAAATAAAAAAGATGAAGAAAATGCAGTGAATGCGATTGTAAAGTAATAATCATTCGAGAAGAAAGATTTTTCAAAATAAATGAATAAATCTTTTTTAAATAAAGTGCATCTAAAATAATTGTTAAAGAAAAGGATGAGAAAAATGCGAGAAAAAGAGTTTTCAAAATAAATGAATAAATGTTTTTAAATAGAGTGCAAATAAAAAAGATGAAAAAAATGGAGTGAATGCGATTGCTAAACTAGCTATCATTCGAGAAGAAAGAGTTTTCAAAATAAATGAATAAATGTTTTTAAATAGAGTGCAAATAAAAAAGATGAAAAAAATGGAGTGAATGCGATTGATAAACTAGCTGACATTCGAGAAGAAAGAGTTTTAAAAATTAATGAATAAATCTTTTTTAAATAAAGTGCAATTAAAAAAGATGAAGAAAATGCAGTGAATGCGATTGTAAAGTAATAATCATTCGAGAAGAAAGATTTTTCAAAATAAATGAATAAATCTTTTTTAAATAAAGTGCATCTAAAATAATTGTTAAAGAAAAGGATGAGATAAATGCGAGAAAAAGAGTTTTCAAAATAAATGAATAAATGTTTTTAAATAGAGTGCAAATAAAAAAGATGAAAAAAATGGAGTGAATGCGATTGTTAAACTAGCTATCATTCGAGAAGAAAGAGTTTTCAAAATAAATGAATAAATGTTTTTAAATAGAGTGCAAATAAAAAAGATGAAAAAAATGGAGTGAATGCGATTGATAAACTAGCTATCATTCGAGAAGAAAGAGTTTTCAAAATAAATGAATAAATGTTTTTAAATAGAGTGCAAATAAAAAAGATGAAAAAAATGGAGTGAATGCGATTGATAAACTAGCTGACATTCGAGAAGAAAGAGTTTTCATAATAAATGAATAAATCTTTTTTAAATAAAGTGCAATTAAAAAAATTGTAAAGAAAAGGATGAGAAAAATGCGAGAAAAAGAGTTTTCAAATAAATGAATAAACCTTTTTAAATAGAGTGCAAATAAAAAAGATGAAAAAAATGGAGTGAATGCGATTGCTAAACTAGCTATCATTCGAGAAGAAAGAGTTTTCAAAATAAATGAATAAATGTTTTTAAATAGAGTGCAAATAAAAAAGATGAAAAAAATGGAGTGAATGCGATTGCTAAACTAGCTATCATTCGAGAAGAAAGAGTTTTCAAAATAAATGAATAAATGTTTTTAAATAAAGTGCAAATAAAAAAGATGAAGAAAATGCAGTGAATGCGATTGTAAAGTAATAATCATTCGAGAAGAAAGATTTTTCAAAATAAATGAATAAATCTTTTTTAAATAAAGTGCATCTAAAATAATTGTTAAAGAAAAGGATGAGATAAATGCGAGAAAAAGAGTTTTCAAAATAAATGAATAAATGTTTTTAAATAAAGTGCAAATAAAAAAGATGAAAAAAAGGAGTGAATGCGATTGCTAAACTAGCTATCATTCGAGAAGAAAGAGTTTTCAAAATAAATGAATAAATGTTTTTAAATAGAGTGCAAATAAAAAAGATGAAGAAAATGGAGTGAATGCGATTGATAAACTAGCTGACATTCGAGAAGAAAGAGTTTTCATAATAAATGAATAAATCTTTTTTAAATAAAGTGCAATTAAAAAAATTGTAAAGAAAAGGATGAGAAAAATGCGAGAAAAAGAGTTTTCAAATAAATGAATAAACCTTTTTAAATAAAGTGCAAATAAAAAAGATGAAAAAAATAGAGTGAATGCGATTGCTAAACTAGCTATCATTCGAGAAGAAAGAGTTTTCAAAATAAATGAATAAATGTTTTTAAATAGAGTGCAAATAAAAAAGATGAAGAAAATGCAGTGAATGCGATTGTAAAGTAATAATCATTCGAGAAGAAAGATTTTTCAAAATAAATGAATAAATCTTTTTTAAATAAAGTGCATCTAAAATAATTGTTAAAGAAAATATTAGAAAAATGCGAGAAAAAGAGTTTGCAAAATAAATGAATAAACCTTTTTAAATAAAGTGCAAATAAAAAAGATGAAAAAAATGGAGTGAATGCGATTGCTAAACTAGCTATCATTCGAGAAGAAAGAGTTTTCAAAATAAATGAATAAACCTTTTTAAATAAAGTGCAAATAAAAAAGATGAAAAAAATGGAGTGAATGCGATTGCTAAACTAGCTATCATTCGAGAAGAAAGAGTTTTCAAATAAATGAATAAACCTTTTTAAAGTGCAAATAAAAAAGATGAAAAAAATGGAGTGAATGCGATTGTAAAGTAATAATCATTCGAGAAGAAAGATTTTTCAAAATAAATGAATAAATCTTTTTTAAATAAAGTGCAATTAAAATAATTGTGAAAGAAAATATTAGAAAAATGCGAGAAAAAGAGTTTTCAAAATAAATGAATAAATGTTTTTAAATAAAGTGCAAATAAAAAAGATGAAAAAAATAGAGTGAATGCGATTGCTAAACTAGCTATCATTCGAGAAGAAAGAGTTTTCAAATAAATGAATAAACCTTTTTAAATAAAGTGCAAATAAAAAAGATGAAAAAAATGGAGTGAATGCGATTGCTAAACTAGCTATCATTCGAGAAGAAAGAGTTTTCAAATAAATGAATAAATGTTTTTAAATAGAGTGCAAATAAAAAAGATGAAAAAAATGGAGTGAATGCGATTGCTAAACTAGCTATCATTCGAGAAGAAAGAGTTTTCAAAATAAATGAATAAATGTTTTTAAATAGAGTGCAAATAAAAAAGATGAAAAAAATGGAGTGAATGCGATTGATAAACTAGCTGACATTCGAGAAGAAAGAGTTTTCAAAATAAATGAATAAATCATTTTTAAATAAAGTGCAATTAAAATAATTGTGAAAGAAAATATTAGAAAAATGCGAGAAAAAGAGTTTTCAAAATAAAAGAATAAACCTTTTTAAATAAAGTGCAAATAAAAAAGATGAAAAAAATGGAGTGAATGCGATTGCTAAACTAGCTATCGTTCGAGAAGAAAAAGTTTTCAAATAAATGAATAAACCTTTTTAAATAAAGTGCAATTAAAATAATTGTGAAAGAAAATGATGAGAAAAATGCGAGAAAAAGAGTTTTCAAAATAAATGAATAAACCTTTTTAAATAAAGTGCAAATAAAAAAGATGAAAAAAATGGAGTGAATGCGATTGCTAAACTAGCTATCATTCGAGAAGAAAGAGTTTTCAAAATAAATGAATAAATGTTTTTAAATAGAGTGCAAATAAAAAAGATGAAAAAAATGGAGTGAATGCGATTGTAAAGTAATAATCATTCGAGAAGAAAGATTTTTCAAAATAAATGAATAAATATTTTTTAAATAAAGTGCAATTAAAATAATTGTGAAAGAAAATATTAGAAAAATGCGAGAAAAAGAGTTTTCAAAATAAATGAATAAATGTTTTTAAATAGAGTGCAAATAAAAAAGATGAAAAAAATGGAGTAAAAGCGATTGCTAAACTAGCTATCATTCGAGAAGAAAGAGTTTTCAAAATAAATGAATAAATGTTTTTAAATAGAGTGCAAATAAAAAAGATGAAAAAAATGGAGTGAATGCGATTGATAAACTAGCTGACATTCGAGAAGAAAGAGTTTTCATAATAAATGAATAAATCTTTTTTAAATAAAGTGCAATTAAAAAAATTGTAAAGAAAAGGATGAGAAAAATGCGAGAAAAAGAGTTTTCAAATAAATGAATAAACCTTTTTAAATAGAGTGCAAATAAAAAAGATGAAAAAAATGGAGTGAATGCGATTGCTAAACTAGCTATCATTCGAGAAGAAAGAGTTTTCAAAATAAATGAATAAATGTTTTTAAATAGAGTGCAAATAAAAAAGATGAAAAAAATGGAGTGAATGCGATTGCTAAACTAGCTATCATTCGAGAAGAAAGAGTTTTCAAAATAAATGAATAAATGTTTTTAAATAAAGTGCAAATAAAAAAGATGAAGAAAATGCAGTGAATGCGATTGTAAAGTAATAATCATTCGAGAAGAAAGATTTTTCAAAATAAATGAATAAATCTTTTTTAAATAAAGTGCATCTAAAATAATTGTTAAAGAAAAGGATGAGATAAATGCGAGAAAAAGAGTTTTCAAAATAAATGAATAAATGTTTTTAAATAGAGTGCAAATAAAAAAGATGAAAAAAATGGAGTGAATGCGATTGCTAAACTAGCTATCATTCGAGAAGAAAGAGTTTTCAAAATAAATGAATAAATGTTTTTAAATAGAGTGCAAATAAAAAAGATGAAAAAAATGGAGTGAATGCGATTGATAAACTAGCTGACATTCGAGAAGAAAGAGTTTTCATAATAAATGAATAAATCTTTTTTAAATAAAGTGCAATTAAAAAAATTGTAAAGAAAAGGATGAGAAAAATGCGAGAAAAAGAGTTTTCAAATAAATGAATAAACCTTTTTAAATAAAGTGCAAATAAAAAAGATGAAAAAAATGGAGTGAATGCGATTGCTAAACTAGCTATCATTCGAGAAGAAAGAGTTTTCAAATAAATGAATAAATGTTTTTAAATAGAGTGCAAATAAAAAAGATGAAAAAAATGGAGTGAATGCGATTGCAAAACTAGCTATCATTCGAGAAGAAAGAGTTTTCAAAATAAATGAATAAATGTTTTTAAATAAAGTGCAAATAAAAAAGATGAAGAAAATGCAGTGAATGCGATTGTAAAGTAATAATCATTCGAGAAGAAAGATTTTTCAAAATAAATGAATAAATCTTTTTTAAATAAAGTGCATCTAAAATAATTGTTAAAGAAAAGGATGAGAAAAATGCGAGAAAAAGAGTTTTCAAAATAAATGAATAAATGTTTTTAAATAGAGTGCAAATAAAAAAGATGAAAAAAATGGAGTGAATGCGATTGATAAACTAGCTGACATTCGAGAAGAAAGAGTTTTCATAATAAATGAATAAATCTTTTTTAAATAAAGTGCAATTAAAAAAATTGTAAAGAAAAGGATGAGAAAAATGCGAGAAAAAGAGTTTTCAAATAAATGAATAAACCTTTTTAAATAAAGTGCAAATAAAAAAGATGAAAAAAATAGAGTGAATGCGATTGCTAAACTAGCTATCATTCGAGAAGAAAGAGTTTTCAAATAAATGAATAAACCTTTTTAAATAAAGTGCAAATAAAAAAGATGAAAAAAATGGAGTGAATGCGATTGCTAAACTAGCTATCATTCGAGAAGAAAGAGTTTTCAAAATAAATGAATAAATGTTTTTAAATAGAGTGCAAATAAAAAAGATGAAAAAAATGGAGTGAATGCGATTGATAAACTAGCTGACATTCGAGAAGAAAGAGTTTTCAAAATAAATGAATAAATCTTTTTAAATAGAGTGCAAATAAAAAAGATGAAAAAAATGGAGTGAATGCGATTGATAAACTAGCTGACATTCGAGAAGAAAGAGTTTTCATAATAAATGAATAAATCTTTTTTAAATAAAGTGCAATTAAAAAAATTGTAAAGAAAAGGATGAGAAAAATGCGAGAAAAAGAGTTTTCAAATAAATGAATAAACCTTTTTAAATAAAGTGCAAATAAAAAAGATGAAAAAAATAGAGTGAATGCGATTGCTAAACTAGCTATCATTCGAGAAGAAAGAGTTTTCAAATAAATGAATAAACCTTTTTAAATAAAGTGCAAATAAAAAAGATGAAAAAAATGGAGTGAATGCGATTGCTAAACTAGCTATCATTCGAGAAGAAAGAGTTTTCAAATAAATGAATAAACCTTTTTAAATAAAGTGCAAATAAAAAAGATGAAAAAAATGGAGTGAATGCGATTGCTAAACTAGCTATCATTCGAGAAGAAAGAGTTTTCAAAATAAATGAATAAATGTTTTTAAATAGAGTGCAAATAAAAAAGATGAAAAAAATGGAGTGAATGCGATTGCTAAACTAGCTATCATTCGAGAAGAAAGAGTTTTCAAAATAAATGAATAAATGTTTTTAAATAGAGAGCAAATAAAAAAGATGAAAAAAATGGAGTGAATGCGATTGATAAACTAGCTGACATTCGAGAAGAAAGAGTTTTCAAAATAAATGAATAAATCTTTTTTAAATAGAGTGCAAATAAAAAAGATGAAAAAAATGGAGTGAATGCGATTGATAAACTAGCTGACATTCGAGAAGAAAGAGTTTTCAAAATAAATGAATAAATCATTTTTAAATAAAGTGCAATTAAAATAATTGTGAAAGAAAAGGATGAGAAAAATGCGAGAAAAAGAGTTTTCAAAATAAATGAATAAACCTTTTTAAATAAAGTGCAAATAAAAAAGATGAAAAAAATGGAGTGAATGCGATTGCTAAACTAGCTATCGTTCGAGAAGAAAAAGTTTTCAAATAAATGAATAAACCTTTTTAAATAAAGTGCAATTAAAATAATTGTGAAAGAAAATGATGAGAAAAATGCGAGAAAAAGAGTTTTCAAAATAAATGAATAAATGTTTTTAAATAGAGTGCAAATAAAAAAGATGAAAAAAAATGGAGTGAATGCGATTGCTAAACTAGCTGACATTCGAGAAGAAAGAGTTTTCAAATAAATGAATAAACCTTTTTAAATAGAGTGCAAATAAAAAAGATGAAAAAAATGGAGTGAATGCGATTGCTAAACTAGCTATCATTCGAGAAGAAAGATTTTTCATAATAAATGAGTCAATCTTTTTTAAATAAAGTGCAATTAAAATAATTGTAAAGAAAAGAATGAGAAAAATGCGAGAAAAAGAGTTTTCAAATAAATGAATAAACCTTTTTAAATAGAGTGCAAATAAAAAAGATGAAAAAAATGGAGTGAATGCGATTGCTAAACTAGCTATCATTCGAGAAGAAAGAGTTTTCAAAATAAATGAATAAATGTTTTTAAATAGAGTGCAAATAAAAAAGATGAAAAAAATGGAGTGAATGCGATTGTAAAGTAATAATCATTCGAGAAGAAAGATTTTTCAAAATAAATGAATAAATATTTTTTAAATAAAGTGCAATTAAAATAATTGTGAAAGAAAATATTAGAAAAATGCGAGAAAAAGAGTTTGCAAAATAAATGAATAAACCTTTTTAAATAAAGTGCAAATAAAAAAGATGAAAAAAATAGAGTGAATGCGATTGCTAAACTAGCTATCATTCGAGAAGAAAGAGTTTTTAAAATAAATGAATAAATGTTTTTAAATAGAGTGCAAATAAAAAAGATGAAAAAAAATGGAGTGAATGCGATTGTAAAGTAATAATCATTCGAGAAGAAAGAGTTTTCAAATAAATGAATAAACCATTTTAATTAAAGTGCAAATAAAAAAGATGAAAAAAATGGAGTGAATGCGATTGTAAAGTAATAATCATTCGAGAAGAAAGAGTTTTCAAAATAAATGAATAAATCTTTTTTAAATAAAGTGCAATTAAAATAATTGTGAAAGAAAAGGATGAGAAAAATGCGAGAAAAAGAGTTTTAAAAATAAATGAATAAATGTTTTTAAATAGAGTGCAAATAAAAAAGATGAAAAAAATGGAGTGAATGCGATTGCTAAACTAGCTATCATTCGAGAAGAAAGAGTTTTCAAAATAAATGAATAAACCTTTTTAAATAAAGTGCAATTAAAAAAGATGAAAAAAATGGAGTGAATGCGATTGCTAAACTAGCTGACATTCGAGAAGAAAGAGTTTTCAAAATAAATGAATAAATCTTTTTTAAATAAAGTGCAAATAAAAAAGATGAAAAAAATGGAGTGAATGCGATTGATAAACTAGCTGACATTCGAGAAGAAAGAGTTTTAAAAATAAATGAATAAATGTTTTTAAATAGAGTGCAAATAAAAAAGATGAAAAAAATGGAGTGAATGCGATTGCTAAACTAGCTATCATTCGAGAAGAAAGAGTTTTCAAAATAAATGAATAAATGTTTTTAAATAAAGTGCAAATAAAAAAGATGAAAAAAATGGAGTGAATGCGATTGCTAAACTAGCTGACATTCGAGAAGAAAGAGTTTTCAAAATAAATGAATAAACCTTTTTAAATAAAGTGCAATTAAAATAATTGTGAAAGAAAATGATGAGAAAAATGCGAGAAAAAGAGTTTTCAAAATAAATGAATAAACCTTTTTAAATAAAGTGCAAATAAAAAAGATGAAAAAAATGGAGTGAATGCGATTGCTAAACTAGCTATCATTCGAGAAGAAAGAGTTTTCAAATAAATGAATAAATGTTTTTAAATAAAGTGCAAATAAAAAAGATGAAAAAAATAGAGTGAATGCGATTGCTAAACTAGCTATCATTCGAGAAGAAAGAGTTTTCATAATAAATGAATAAATCTTTTTTAAATAAAGTGCAAATAAAAAAGATGAAAAAAATGGAGTGAATGCGATTGTAAAGTAATAATCATTCGAGAAGAAAGATTTTTCAAAATAAATGAATAAATCTTTTTTAAATAAAGTGCAATTAAAATAATTGTGAAAGAAAATATTAGAAAAATGCGAGAAAAAGAGTTTGCAAAATAAATGAATAAACCTTTTTAAATAAAGTGCAAATAAAAAAGATGAAAAAAATGGAGTGAATGCGATTGTAAAGTAATAATCATTCGAGAAGAAAGAGTTTTCAAAATAAATGAATAAATCTTTTTTAAATAAAGTGCAATTAAAATAATTGTGAAAGAAAAGGATGAGAAAAATGCGAGAAAAAGAGTTTTAAAAATAAATGAATAAATGTTTTTAAATAGAGTGCAAATAAAAAAGATGAAAAAAATGGAGTGAATGCGATTGCTAAACTAGCTATCATTCGAGAAGAAAGAGTTTTCAAAATAAATGAATAAACCTTTTTAAATAAAGTGCAATTAAAAAAGATGAAAAAAATGGAGTGAATGCGATTGCTAAACTAGCTATCATTCGAGAAGAAAGAGTTTTCAAAATAAATGAATAAATGTTTTTAAATAGAGAGCAAATAAAAAAGATGAAAAAAATGGAGTGAATGCGATTGATAAACTAGCTGACATTCGAGAAGAAAGAGTTTTCAAAATAAATGAATAAATCTTTTTTAAATAAAGTGCAAATAAAAAAGATGAAAAAAATGGAGTGAATGCGATTGATAAACTAGCTGACATTCGAGAAGAAAGAGTTTTCAAAATAAATGAATAAACCTTTTTAAATAAAGTGCAATTAAAATAATTGTGAAAGAAAATGATGAGAAAAATGCGAGAAAAAGAGTTTTCAAAATAAATGAATAAACCTTTTTAAATAAAGTGCAAATAAAAAAGATGAAAAAAATGGAGTGAATGCGATTGCTAAACTAGCTATCATTCGAGAAGAAAGAGTTTTCAAATAAATGAATAAATGTTTTTAAATAAAGTGCAAATAAAAAAGATGAAAAAAATAGAGTGAATGCGATTGCTAAACTAGCTATCATTCGAGAAGAAAGAGTTTCCATAATAAATGAATAAATCTTTTTTAAATAAAGTGCAATTAAAATAATTGTGAAAGAAAAGGATGAGAAAAATGCGAGAAGAAAGAGTTTTCAAATAAATGAATAAACCTTTTTAAATAAAGTGCAAATAAAAAAGATGAAAAAAATGGAGTGAATGCGATTGCTAAACTAGCTATCATTCGAGAAGAAAGAGTTTTCAAATAAATGAATAAACCTTTTTAAAGTGCAAATAAAAAAGATGAAAAAAATGGAGTGAATGCGATTGTAAAGTAATAATCATTCGAGAAGAAAGATTTTTCAAAATAAATGAATAAATCTTTTTTAAATAAAGTGCAATTAAAATAATTGTGAAAGAAAATATTAGAAAAATGCGAGAAGAAACAGTTTTCAAAATAAATGAATAAACCTTTTTAAATAGAGTGCAAATAAAAAAGATGAAAAAAATAGAGTGAATGCGATTGCTAAACTAGCTATCATTCGAGAAGAAAGAGTTTTTAAAATAAATGAATAAATCTTTTTTAAATAAAGTGCTAATAAAAAAGATGAAAAAAATGGAGTGAATGCGATTGCTAAACTAGCTATCATTCGAGAAGAAAGAGTTTTCAAAATAAATGAATAAACCTTTTTAAATAAAGTGCAATTAAAATAATTGTGAAAGAAAATGATGAGAAAAATGCGAGAAAAAGAGTTTTCAAAATAAATGAATAAATGTTTTTAAATAGAGTGCAAATAAAAAAGATGAAAAAAATGGAGTGAATGCGATTGCTAAACTAGCTATCATTCGAGAAGAAAGAGTTTTCAAAATAAATGAATAAATGTTTTCAAATAGAGTGCAAATAAAAAAGATGAAGAAAATGCAGTGAATGCGATTGTAAAGTAATAATCATTCGAGAAGAAAGAGTTTTCAAATAAATGAATAAACCATTTTAAATAAAGTGCAAATAAAAAAGATGAAAAAAATGGAGTGAATGCGATTGTAAAGTAATAATCATTCGAGAAGAAAGAGTTTTCAAAATAAATGAATAAATCTTTTTTAAATAAAGTGCAATTAAAATAATTGTGAAAGAAAAGGATGAGAAAAATGCGAGAAAAAGAGTTTTAAAAATAAATGAATAAATGTTTTTAAATAGAGTGCAAATAAAAAAGATGAAAAAAATGGAGTGAATGCGATTGCTAAACTAGCTATCATTCGAGAAGAAAGAGTTTTCAAAATAAATGAATAAACCTTTTTAAATAAAGTGCAATTAAAATAATTGTGAAAGAAAATGATGAGAAAAATGCGAGAAAAAGAGTTTTCAAAATAAATGAATAAATGAATAAATGTTTTTAAATAGAGTGCAAATAAAAAAGATGAAAAAAATGGAGTGAATGCGATTGCTAAACTAGCTATCATTCGAGAAGAAAGAGTTTTCAAAATAAATGAATAAATCTTTTTTAAATAAAGTGCAATTAAAATAATTGTAAAGAAAAGGATGAGAAAAATGCGAGAAAAAGAGTTTTCAAATAAATGAATAAACCTTTTTAAATAAAGTGCAAATAAAAAAGATGAAAAAAATGGAGTGAATGCGATTGTAAAGTAATAATCATTCGAGAAGAAAGATTTTTCAAAATAAATGAATAAATCTTTTTTAAATAAAGTGCAATTAAAATAATTGTGAAAGAAAAGGATGAGAAAAATACGATTGATAAACTAGCTGACATTCGAGAAGAAAGATTTTTCAAAATAAATGAATAAATGTTTTTAAATAGAGTGCAAATAAAAAAGATGAAAAAAAATGGAGTGAATGCGATTGCTAAACTAGCTGACATTCGAGAAGAAACAGTTTTCAAAATAAATGAATAAACCTTTTTAAATAGAGTGCAAATAAAAAAGATGAAAAAAATGGAGTGAATGCGATTGCTAAACTAGCTATCATTCGAGAAGAAAGAGTTTTCAAATAAATGAATAAATATTTTTTAAATAAAGTGCATCTAAAAAAGATGAAAAAAATGGAGTGAATGCGATTGTAAAGTAATAATCATTCGAGAAGAAAGAGTTTTCAAATAAATGAATAAACCTTTTTAAATAAAGTGCAAATAAAAAAGATGAAAAAAATGGAGTGAATGCGATTGTAAAGTAATAATCATTCGAGAAGAAAGATTTTTCAAAATAAATGAATAAATCTTTTTTAAATAAAGTGCAATTAAAATAATTGTGAAAGAAAAGGATGAGAAAAATGCGAGAAGAAAGAGTTTTCAAATAAATGAATAAACCTTTTTAAATAAAGTGCAAATAAAAAAGATGAAAAAAATGGAGTGAATGCGATTGTAAAGTAATAATCATTCGAGAAGAAAGAGTTTTCAAATAAATGAATAAACCATTTTAAATAAAGTGCAAATAAAAAAGATGAAAAAAATGGAGTGAATGCGATTGTAAAGTAATAATCATTCGAGAAGAAAGATTTTTCAAAATAAATGAATAAATCTTTTTTAAATAAAGTGCAATTAAAATAATTGTGAAAGAAAAGGATGAGAAAAATGCGAGAAGAAAGAGTTTTCAAATAAATGAATAAACCTTTTTAAATAAAGTGCAAATAAAAAAGATGAAAAAAATGGAGTGAATGCGATTGTAAAGTAATAATCATTCGAGAAGAAAGAGTTTTCAAAATAAATGAATAAATCTTTTTTAAATAAAGTGCAATTAAAATAATTGTGAAAGAAAATGATGAGAAAAATGCGAGAAAAAGAGTTTTCAAAATAAATGAATAAATGTTTTTAAATAGAGTGCAAATAAAAAAGATGAAAAAAATGGAGTGAATGCGATTGCTAAACTAGCTATTATTCGAGAAGAAAGAGTTTTCAAAATAAATGAATAAATGTTTTCAAATAGAGTGCAAATAAAAAAGATGAAGAAAATGCAGTGAATGCGATTGTAAAGTAATAATCATTCGAGAAGAAAGAGTTTTCAAATAAATGAATAAACCATTTTAAATAAAGTGCAAATAAAAAAGATGAAAAAAATGGAGTGAATGCGATTGTAAAGTAATAATCATTCGAGAAGAAAGAGTTTTCAAAATAAATGAATAAATCTTTTTTAAATAAAGTGCAATTAAAATAATTGTGAAAGAAAAGGATGAGAAAAATGCGAGAAAAAGAGTTTTAAAAATAAATGAATAAATGTTTTTAAATAGAGTGCAAATAAAAAAGATGAAAAAAATGGAGTGAATGCGATTGCTAAACTAGCTATCATTCGAGAAGAAAGAGTTTTCAAAATAAATGAATAAACCTTTTTAAATAAAGTGCAATTAAAATAATTGTGAAAGAAAATGATGAGAAAAATGCGAGAAAAAGAGTTTTCAAAATAAATGAATAAATGAATAAATGTTTTTAAATAGAGTGCAAATAAAAAAGATGAAAAAAATGGAGTGAATGCGATTGCTAAACTAGCTATCATTCGAGAAGAAAGAGTTTTCAAAATAAATGAATAAATCTTTTTTAAATAAAGTGCAATTAAAATAATTGTAAAGAAAAGGATGAGAAAAATGCGAGAAAAAGAGTTTTCAAATAAATGAATAAACCTTTTTAAATAAAGTGCAAATAAAAAAGATGAAAAAAATGGAGTGAATGCGATTGTAAAGTAATAATCATTCGAGAAGAAAGATTTTTCAAAATAAATGAATAAATCTTTTTTAAATAAAGTGCAATTAAAATAATTGTGAAAGAAAAGGATGAGAAAAATACGATTGATAAACTAGCTGACATTCGAGAAGAAAGATTTTTCAAAATAAATGAATAAATGTTTTTAAATAGAGTGCAAATAAAAAAGATGAAAAAAAATGGAGTGAATGCGATTGCTAAACTAGCTGACATTCGAGAAGAAACAGTTTTCAAAATAAATGAATAAACCTTTTTAAATAGAGTGCAAATAAAAAAGATGAAAAAAATGGAGTGAATGCGATTGCTAAACTAGCTATCATTCGAGAAGAAAGAGTTTTCAAATAAATGAATAAATATTTTTTAAATAAAGTGCATCTAAAAAAGATGAAAAAAATGGAGTGAATGCGATTGTAAAGTAATAATCATTCGAGAAGAAAGAGTTTTCAAATAAATGAATAAACCTTTTTAAATAAAGTGCAAATAAAAAAGATGAAAAAAATGGAGTGAATGCGATTGTAAAGTAATAATCATTCGAGAAGAAAGATTTTTCAAAATAAATGAATAAATCTTTTTTAAATAAAGTGCAATTAAAATAATTGTGAAAGAAAAGGATGAGAAAAATGCGAGAAGAAAGAGTTTTCAAATAAATGAATAAACCTTTTTAAATAAAGTGCAAATAAAAAAGATGAAAAAAATGGAGTGAATGCGATTGTAAAGTAATAATCATTCGAGAAGAAAGAGTTTTCAAAATAAATGAATAAATGTTTTTAAATAGAGTGCAAATAAAAAAGATGAAAAAAATGGAGTGAATGCGATTGTAAAGTAATAATCATTCGAGAAGAAAGATTTTTCAAAATAAATGAATAAATCTTTTTTAAATAAAGTGCAATTAAAATAATTGTGAAAGAAAAGGATGAGAAAAATGCGAGAAGAAAGAGTTTTCAAATAAATGAATAAACCTTTTTAAATAAAGTGCAAATAAAAAAGATGAAAAAAATGGAGTGAATGCGATTGTAAAGTAATAATCATTCGAGAAGAAAGAGTTTTCAAATAAATGAATAAACCTTTTTAAATAAAGTGCAAATAAAAAAGATGAAAAAAATGGAGTGAATGCGATTGTAAAGTAATAATCATTCGAGAAGAAAGAGTTTTCAAAATAAATGAATAAACCTTTTTAAATAAAGTGCAAATAAAAAAGATGAAAAAAATGGAGTGAATGCGATTGTAAAGTAATAATCATTCGAGAAGAAAGATTTTTCAAAATAAATGAATAAATCTTTTTTAAATAAAGTGCAATTAAAATAATTGTGAAAGAAAAGGATGAGAAAAATGCGAGAAGAAAGAGTTTTCAAATAAATGAATAAACCTTTTTAAATAAAGTGCAAATAAAAAAGATGAAAAAAATGGAGTGAATGCGATTGTAAAGTAATAATCATTCGAGAAGAAAGAGTTTTCAAAATAAATGAATAAACCTTTTTAAATAAAGTGCAAATAAAAAAGATGAAAAAAATGGAGTGAATGCGATTGCTAAACTAGCTGACATTCGAGAAGAAACAGTTTTCAAAATAAATGAATAAATCTTTTTTAAATAAAGTGCAATTAAAATAATTGTGAAAGAAAAGGATGAGAAAAATGCGAGAAAAAGAGTTTTCAAAATAAATGAATAAATCTTTTTAAATAAAGTGCAAATAAAAAAGATGAAAAAAATAGAGTGAATGCGATTGCTAAACTAGCTATCATTCGAGAAGAAAGAGTTTTCAAATAAATGAATAAACCTTTTTAAAGTGCAAATAAAAAAGATGAAAAAAATGGAGTGAATGCGATTGCTAAACTAGCTATCATTCGAGAAGAAAGAGTTTTCAAATAAATGAATAAACCTTTTTAAAGTGCAAATAAAAAAGATGAAAAAAATGGAGTGAATGCGATTGCTAAACTAGCTATCATTCGAGAAGAAAGAGTTTTCAAATAAATGAATAAACCTTTTTAAATAAAGTGCAAATAAAAAAGATGAAAAAAATGGAGTGAATGCGATTGTAAAGTAATAATCATTCGAGAAGAAAGAGTTTTCAAATAAATGAATAAACCTTTTTAAATAAAGTGCTAATAAAAAAGATGAAAAAAATGGAGTGAATGCGATTGCTAAACTAGCTGACATTCGAGAAGAAACAGTTTTCAAAATAAATGAATAAATCTTTTTTAAATAAAGTGCAATTAAAATAATTGTGAAAGAAAAGGATGAGAAAAATGCGAGAAGAAAGAGTTTTCAAATAAATGAATAAACCTTTTTAAATAAAGTGCAAATAAAAAAGATGAAAAAAATGGAGTGAATGCGATTGTAAAGTAATAATCATTCGAGAAGAAAGAGTTTTCAAAATAAATGAATAAATGTTTTTAAATAGAGTGCAAATAAAAAAGATGAAAAAAATGGAGTGAATGCGATTGTAAAGTAATAATCATTCGAGAAGAAAGATTTTTCAAAATAAATGAATAAATCTTTTTTAAATAAAGTGCAATTAAAATAATTGTGAAAGAAAAGGATGAGAAAAATGCGAGAAGAAAGAGTTTTCAAATAAATGAATAAACCTTTTTAAATAAAGTGCAAATAAAAAAGATGAAAAAAATGGAGTGAATGCGATTGTAAAGTAATAATCATTCGAGAAGAAAGAGTTTTCAAATAAATGAATAAACCTTTTTAAATAAAGTGCAAATAAAAAAGATGAAAAAAATGGAGTGAATGCGATTGTAAAGTAATAATCATTCGAGAAGAAAGAGTTTTCAAAATAAATGAATAAACCTTTTTAAATAAAGTGCAAATAAAAAAGATGAAAAAAATGGAGTGAATGCGATTGTAAAGTAATAATCATTCGAGAAGAAAGATTTTTCAAAATAAATGAATAAATCTTTTTTAAATAAAGTGCAATTAAAATAATTGTGAAAGAAAAGGATGAGAAAAATGCGAGAAGAAAGAGTTTTCAAATAAATGAATAAACCTTTTTAAATAAAGTGCAAATAAAAAAGATGAAAAAAATGGAGTGAATGCGATTGTAAAGTAATAATCATTCGAGAAGAAAGAGTTTTCAAAATAAATGAATAAACCTTTTTAAATAAAGTGCAAATAAAAAAGATGAAAAAAATGGAGTGAATGCGATTGCTAAACTAGCTGACATTCGAGAAGAAACAGTTTTCAAAATAAATGAATAAATCTTTTTTAAATAAAGTGCAATTAAAATAATTGTGAAAGAAAAGGATGAGAAAAATGCGAGAAAAAGAGTTTTCAAAATAAATGAATAAATCTTTTTAAATAAAGTGCAAATAAAAAAGATGAAAAAAATAGAGTGAATGCGATTGCTAAACTAGCTATCATTCGAGAAGAAAGAGTTTTCAAATAAATGAATAAACCTTTTTAAAGTGCAAATAAAAAAGATGAAAAAAATGGAGTGAATGCGATTGCTAAACTAGCTATCATTCGAGAAGAAAGAGTTTTCAAATAAATGAATAAACCTTTTTAAAGTGCAAATAAAAAAGATGAAAAAAATGGAGTGAATGCGATTGCTAAACTAGCTATCATTCGAGAAGAAAGAGTTTTCAAATAAATGAATAAACCTTTTTAAATAAAGTGCAAATAAAAAAGATGAAAAAAATGGAGTGAATGCGATTGTAAAGTAATAATCATTCGAGAAGAAAGAGTTTTCAAATAAATGAATAAACCTTTTTAAATAAAGTGCTAATAAAAAAGATGAAAAAAATGGAGTGAATGCGATTGCTAAACTAGCTGACATTCGAGAAGAAACAGTTTTCAAAATAAATGAATAAATCTTTTTTAAATAAAGTGCAATTAAAATAATTGTGAAAGAAAAGGATGAGAAAAATGCGAGAAAAAGAGTTTTCAAAATAAATGAATAAATCTTTTTAAATAAAGTGCAAATAAAAAAGATGAAAAAAATAGAGTGAATGCGATTGCTAAACTAGCTATCATTCGAGAAGAAAGAGTTTTCAAATAAATGAATAAACCTTTTTAAAGTGCAAATAAAAAAGATGAAAAAAATGGAGTGAATGCGATTGCTAAACTAGCTATCATTCGAGAAGAAAGAGTTTTCAAATAAATGAATAAACCTTTTTAAAGTGCAAATAAAAAAGATGAAAAAAATGGAGTGAATGCGATTGCTAAACTAGCTATCATTCGAGAAGAAAGAGTTTTCAAATAAATGAATAAACCTTTTTAAATAAAGTGCAAATAAAAAAGATGAAAAAAATGGAGTGAATGCGATTGTAAAGTAATAATCATTCGAGAAGAAAGAGTTTTCAAATAAATGAATAAACCTTTTTAAATAAAGTGCTAATAAAAAAGATGAAAAAAATGGAGTGAATGCGATTGCTAAACTAGCTATCATTCGAGAAGAAAGAGTTTTCAAATAAATGAATAAACCTTTTTAAAGTGCAAATAAAAAAGATGAAAAAAATGGAGTGAATGCGATTGCTAAACTAGCTATCATTCGAGAAGAAAGAGTTTTCAAATAAATGAATAAACCTTTTTAAATAAAGTGCAATTAAAATAATTGTGAAAGAAAAGGATGAGATAAATGCGAGAAAAAGAGTTTTCAAAATAAATGAATAAATCTTTTTAAATAAAGTGCTAATAAAAAAGATGAAAAAAATAGAGTGAATGCGATTGCTAAACTAGCTATCATTCGAGAAGAAAGAGTTTTCAAAATAAATGAATAAATGTTTTTAAATAAATTTCAAATAAAAAAGATGAAAAAAATGGAGTGAATGCGATTGCTAAACTAGCTATCATTCGAGAAGAAAGAGTTTTCAAATAAATGAATAAACCTTTTTAAAGTGCAAATAAAAAAGATGAAAAAAATGGAGTGAATGCGATTGCTAAACTAGCTATCATTCGAGAAGAAAGAGTTTTCAAATAAATGAATAAACCTTTTTAAATAAAGTGCAAATAAAAAAGATGAAAAAAATGGAGTGAATGCGATTGTAAAGTAATAATCATTCGAGAAGAAAGAGTTTTCAAAATAAATGAATAAATCTTTTTTAAATAAAGTGCTAATAAAAAAGATGAAAAAAATGGAGTGAATGCGATTGTAAAGTAATAATCATTCGAGAAGAAAGAGTTTTCAAATAAATGAATAAACCTTTTTAAAGTGCAAATAAAAAAGATGAAAAAAATGGAGTGAATGCGATTGTAAAGTAATAATCATTCGAGAAGAAAGAGTTTTCAAATAAATGAATAAACCTTTTTAAATAAAGTGCAAATAAAAAAGATGAAAAAAATGGAGTGAATGCGATTGTAAAGTAATAATCATTCGAGAAGAAAGATTTTTCAAAATAAATGAATAAATCTTTTTTAAATAAAGTGCAATTAAAATAATTGTGAAAGAAAATGATGAGAAAAATGCGAGAAAAAGAGTTTTCAAAATAAATGAATAAACCTTTTTAAATAAAGTGCAAATAAAAAAGATGAAAAAAATGGAGTGAATGCGATTGTAAAGTAATAATCATTCGAGAAGAAAGAGTTTTCAAAATAAATGAATAAACCTTTTTAAATAAAGTGCAAATAAAAAAGATGAAAAAAATGGAGTGAATGCGATTGTAAAGTAATAATCATTCGAGAAGAAAGAGTTTTCAAAATAAATGAATAAATCTTTTTTAAATAAAGTGCAATTAAAATAATTGTGAAAGAAAAGGATGAGAAAAATGCGAGAAGAAAGAGTTTTCAAATAAATGAATAAACCTTTTTAAATAAAGTGCAAATAAAAAAGATGAAAAAAATGGAGTGAATGCGATTGTAAAGTAATAATCATTCGAGAAGAAAGAGTTTTCAAATAAATGAATAAACCTTTTTAAAGTGCAAATAAAAAAGATGAAAAAAATGGAGTGAATGCGATTGTAAAGTAATAATCATTCGAGAAGAAAGAGTTTTCAAAATAAATGAATAAACCTTTTTAAATAAAGTGCAAATAAAAAAGATGAAAAAAATGGAGTGAATGCGATTGTAAAGTAATAATCATTCGAGAAGAAAGATTTTTCAAAATAAATGAATAAATCTTTTTTAAATAAAGTGCAATTAAAATAATTGTGAAAGAAAAGGATGAGAAAAATGCGAGAAGAAAGAGTTTTCAAATAAATGAATAAACCTTTTTAAATAAAGTGCAAATAAAAAAGATGAAAAAAATGGAGTGAATGCGATTGTAAAGTAATAATCATTCGAGAAGAAAGAGTTTTCAAAATGAATGAATAAACCTTTTTAAATAAAGTGCTAATAAAAAAGATGAAAAAAATGGAGTGAATGCGATTGCTAAACTAGCTATCATTCGAGAAGAAAGAGTTTTCAAATAAATGAATAAACCTTTTTAAATAAAGTGCTAATAAAAAAGATGAAAAAAATGGAGTGAATGCGATTGCTAAACTAGCTATCATTCGAGAAGAAAGAGTTTTCAAATAAATGAATAAACCTTTTTAAAGTGCAAATAAAAAAGATGAAAAAAATGGAGTGAATGCGATTGCTAAACTAGCTATCATTCGAGAAGAAAGAGTTTTCAAATAAATGAATAAACCTTTTTAAAGTGCAAATAAAAAAGATGAAAAAAATGGAGTGAATGCGATTGTAAAGTAATAATCATTCGAGAAGAAAGAGTTTTCAAATAAATGAATAAACCTTTTTAAATAAAGTGCTAATAAAAAAGATGAAAAAAATGGAGTGAATGCGATTGCTAAACTAGCTATCATTCGAGAAGAAAGAGTTTTCAAATAAATGAATAAACCTTTTTAAAGTGCAAATAAAAAAGATGAAAAAAATGGAGTGAATGCGATTGCTAAACTAGCTATCATTCGAGAAGAAAGAGTTTTCAAATAAATGAATAAACCTTTTTAAATAAAGTGCAATTAAAATAATTGTGAAAGAAAAGGATGAGATAAATGCGAGAAAAAGAGTTTTCAAAATAAATGAATAAATGTTTTTAAATAGAGTGCAAATAAAAAAGATGAAAAAAATAGAGTGAATGCGATTGCTAAACTAGCTATCATTCGAGAAGAAAGAGTTTTCAAAATAAATGAATAAATGTTTTTAAATAAATTTCAAATAAAAAAGATGAAAAAAATGGAGTGAATGCGATTGCTAAACTAGCTATCATTCGAGAAGAAAGAGTTTTCAAATAAATGAATAAACCTTTTTAAAGTGCAAATAAAAAAGATGAAAAAAATGGAGTGAATGCGATTGCTAAACTAGCTATCATTCGAGAAGAAAGAGTTTTCAAATAAATGAATAAACCTTTTTAAATAAAGTGCAAATAAAAAAGATGAAAAAAATGGAGTGAATGCGATTGTAAAGTAATAATCATTCGAGAAGAAAGAGTTTTCAAAATAAATGAATAAATCTTTTTTAAATAAAGTGCTAATAAAAAAGATGAAAAAAATGGAGTGAATGCGATTGTAAAGTAATAATCATTCGAGAAGAAAGAGTTTTCAAATAAATGAATAAACCTTTTTAAAGTGCAAATAAAAAAGATGAAAAAAATGGAGTGAATGCGATTGCTAAACTAGCTATCATTCGAGAAGAAAGAGTTTTCAAATAAATGAATAAACCTTTTTAAATAAAGTGCAAATAAAAAAGATGAAAAAAATGGAGTGAATGCGATTGTAAAGTAATAATCATTCGAGAAGAAAGAGTTTTCAAATAAATGAATAAACCTTTTTAAATAAAGTGCTAATAAAAAAGATGAAAAAAATGGAGTGAATGCGATTGTAAAGTAATAATCATTCGAGAAGAAAGAGTTTTCAAAATAAATGAATAAACCTTTTTAAATAAAGTGCAAATAAAAAAGATGAAAAAAATGGAGTGAATGCGATTGCTAAACTAGCTGACATTCGAGAAGAAACAGTTTTCAAAATAAATGAATAAATCTTTTTTAAATAAAGTGCAATTAAAATAATTGTGAAAGAAAAGGATGAGAAAAATGCGAGAAAAAGAGTTTTCAAAATAAATGAATAAATCTTTTTAAATAAAGTGCAAATAAAAAAGATGAAAAAAATAGAGTGAATGCGATTGCTAAACTAGCTATCATTCGAGAAGAAAGAGTTTTCAAAATAAATGAATAAATGTTTTTAAATAAATTTCAAATAAAAAAGATGAAAAAAATGGAGTGAATGCGATTGCTAAACTAGCTATCATTCGAGAAGAAAGAGTTTTCAAAATAAATGAATAAATGTTTTTAAATAAATTTCAAATAAAAAAGATGAAAAAAATGGAGTGAATGCGATTGCTAAACTAGCTATCATTCGAGAAGAAAGAGTTTTCAAATAAATGAATAAACCTTTTTAAATAAAGTGCAAATAAAAAAGATGAAAAAAATGGAGTGAATGCGATTGTAAAGTAATAATCATTCGAGAAGAAAGAGTTTTCAAATAAATGAATAAACCTTTTTAAATAAAGTGCTAATAAAAAAGATGAAAAAAATGGAGTGAATGCGATTGTAAAGTAATAATCATTCGAGAAGAAAGAGTTTTCAAAATAAATGAATAAACCTTTTTAAATAAAGTGCAAATAAAAAAGATGAAAAAAATGGAGTGAATGCGATTGCTAAACTAGCTGACATTCGAGAAGAAACAGTTTTCAAAATAAATGAATAAATCTTTTTTAAATAAAGTGCAATTAAAATAATTGTGAAAGAAAAGGATGAGAAAAATGCGAGAAAAAGAGTTTTCAAAATAAATGAATAAATCTTTTTAAATAAAGTGCAAATAAAAAAGATGAAAAAAATAGAGTGAATGCGATTGCTAAACTAGCTATCATTCGAGAAGAAAGAGTTTTCAAAATAAATGAATAAATGTTTTTAAATAAATTTCAAATAAAAAAGATGAAAAAAATGGAGTGAATGCGATTGCTAAACTAGCTATCATTCGAGAAGAAAGAGTTTTCAAATAAATGAATAAACCTTTTTAAAGTGCAAATAAAAAAGATGAAAAAAATGGAGTGAATGCGATTGCTAAACTAGCTATCATTCGAGAAGAAAGAGTTTTCAAATAAATGAATAAACCTTTTTAAATAAAGTGCAAATAAAAAAGATGAAAAAAATGGAGTGAATGCGATTGTAAAGTAATAATCATTCGAGAAGAAAGAGTTTTCAAAATAAATGAATAAATCTTTTTTAAATAAAGTGCAATTAAAATAATTGTGAAAGAAAAGGATGAGAAAAATGCGAGAAAAAGAGTTTTCAAAATAAATGAATAAATCTTTTTAAATAAAGTGCAAATAAAAAAGATGAAAAAAATGGAGTGAATGCGATTGCTAAACTAGCTATCATTCGAGAAGAAAGAGTTTTCAAATAAATGAATAAACCTTTTTAAATAAAGTGCAAATAAAAAAGATGAAAAAAATGGAGTGAATGCGATTGCTAAACTAGCTATCATTCGAGAAGAAAGAGTTTTCAAATAAATGAATAAACCTTTTTAAAGTGCAAATAAAAAAGATGAAAAAAATGGAGTGAATGCGATTGCTAAACTAGCTATCATTCGAGAAGAAAGAGTTTTCAAATAAATGAATAAACCTTTTTAAATAAAGTGCAAATAAAAAAGATGAAAAAAATGGAGTGAATGCGATTGTAAAGTAATAATCATTCGAGAAGAAAGATTTTTCAAAATAAATGAATAAATCTTTTTTAAATAAAGTGCAATTAAAATAATTGTGAAAGAAAAGGATGAGAAAAATGCGAGAAGAAAGAGTTTTCAAATAAATGAATAAACCTTTTTAAATAAAGTGCAAATAAAAAAGATGAAAAAAATGGAGTGAATGCGATTGCTAAACTAGCTATCATTCGAGAAGAAAGAGTTTTCAAATAAATGAATAAACCTTTTTAAAGTGCAAATAAAAAAGATGAAAAAAATGGAGTGAATGCGATTGCTAAACTAGCTGACATTCGAGAAGAAACAGTTTTCAAAATAAATGAATAAATCTTTTTTAAATAAAGTGCAATTAAAATAATTGTGAAAGAAAAGGATGAGAAAAATGCGAGAAAAAGAGTTTTCAAATAAATGAATAAACCTTTTTAAATAGAGTGCAAATAAAAAAGATGAAAAAAATGGAGTGAATGCGATTGCTAAACTAGCTATCATTCGAGAAGAAAGAGTTTTCAAATAAATGAATAAACCTTTTTAAAGTGCAAATAAAAAAGATGAAAAAAATGGAGTGAATGCGATTGCTAAACTAGCTATCATTCGAGAAGAAAGAGTTTTCAAATAAATGAATAAACCTTTTTAAAGTGCAAATAAAAAAGATGAAAAAAATGGAGTGAATGCGATTGCTAAACTAGCTATCATTCGAGAAGAAAGAGTTTTCAAATAAATGAATAAACCTTTTTAAATAAAGTGCAAATAAAAAAGATGAAAAAAATGGAGTGAATGCGATTGTAAAGTAATAATCATTCGAGAAGAAAGAGTTTTCAAATAAATGAATAAACCTTTTTAAATAAAGTGCTAATAAAAAAGATGAAAAAAATGGAGTGAATGCGATTGCTAAACTAGCTGACATTCGAGAAGAAACAGTTTTCAAAATAAATGAATAAATCTTTTTTAAATAAAGTGCAAATAAAAAAGATGAAAAAAATGGAGTGAATGCGATTGTAAAGTAATAATCATTCGAGAAGAAAGAGTTTTCAAATAAATGAATAAACCTTTTTAAAGTGCAAATAAAAAAGATGAAAAAAATGGAGTGAATGCGATTGCTAAACTAGCTATCATTCGAGAAGAAAGAGTTTTCAAATAAATGAATAAACCTTTTTAAAGTGCAAATAAAAAAGATGAAAAAAATGGAGTGAATGCGATTGCTAAACTAGCTATCATTCGAGAAGAAAGAGTTTTCAAATAAATGAATAAACCTTTTTAAATAAAGTGCAAATAAAAAAGATGAAAAAAATGGAGTGAATGCGATTGTAAAGTAATAATCATTCGAGAAGAAAGAGTTTTCAAATAAATGAATAAACCTTTTTAAATAAAGTGCTAATAAAAAAGATGAAAAAAATGGAGTGAATGAGATTGTAAAGTAATAATCATTCGAGAAGAAAGAGTTTTCAAATAAATGAATAAACCTTTTTAAAGTGCAAATAAAAAAGATGAAAAAAATGGAGTGAATGCGATTGTAAAGTAATAATCATTCGAGAAGAAAGAGTTTTCAAATAAATGAATAAACCTTTTTAAATAAAGTGCTAATAAAAAAGATGAAAAAAATGGAGTGAATGCGATTGCTAAACTAGCTGACATTCGAGAAGAAACAGTTTTCAAAATAAATGAATAAATCTTTTTTAAATAAAGTGCAATTAAAATAATTAAAAAGAAAAGGATGAGAAAAATGCGAGAAAAAGAGTTTTCAAAATAAATGAATAAATCTTTTTAAATAAAGTGCAAATAAAAAAGATGAAAAAAATAGAGTGAATGCGATTGCTAAACTAGCTATCATTCGAGAAGAAAGAGTTTTCAAATAAATGAATAAACCTTTTTAAAGTGCTAATAAAAAAGATGAAAAAAATGGAGTGAATGCGATTGCTAAACTAGCTATCATTCGAGAAGAAAGAGTTTTCAAATAAATGAATAAACCTTTTTAAAGTGCAAATAAAAAAGATGAAAAAAATAGAGTGAATGCGATTGCTAAACTAGCTATCATTCGAGAAGAAAGAGTTTTCAAATAAATGAATAAACCTTTTTAAAGTGCAAATAAAAAAGATGAAAAAAATGGAGTGAATGCGATTGCTAAACTAGCTATCATTCGAGAAGAAAGAGTTTTCAAATAAATGAATAAACCTTTTTAAATAAAGTGCAAATAAAAAAGATGAAAAAAATGGAGTGAATGCGATTGTAAAGTAATAATCATTCGAGAAGAAAGAGTTTTCAAAATAAATGAATAAATCTTTTTTAAATAAAGTGCTAATAAAAAAGATGAAAAAAATGGAGTGAATGCGATTGTAAAGTAATAATCATTCGAGAAGAAAGAGTTTTCAAATAAATGAATAAACCTTTTTAAAGTGCAAATAAAAAAGATGAAAAAAATGGAGTGAATGCGATTGTAAAGTAATAATCATTCGAGAAGAAAGAGTTTTCAAAATAAATGAATAAATCTTTTTTAAATAAAGTGCAATTAAAATAATTGTGAAAGAAAAGGATGAGAAAAATGCGAGAAGAAAGAGTTTTCAAATAAATGAATAAACCTTTTTAAATAAAGTGCAAATAAAAAAGATGAAAAAAATGGAGTGAATGCGATTGTAAAGTAATAATCATTCGAGAAGAAAGAGTTTTCAAATAAATGAATAAACCTTTTTAAAGTGCAAATAAAAAAGATGAAAAAAATGGAGTGAATGCGATTGTAAAGTAATAATCATTCGAGAAGAAAGAGTTTTCAAAATAAATGAATAAACCTTTTTAAATAAAGTGCAAATAAAAAAGATGAAAAAAATGGAGTGAATGCGATTGTAAAGTAATAATCATTCGAGAAGAAAGATTTTTCAAAATAAATGAATAAATCTTTTTTAAATAAAGTGCAATTAAAATAATTGTGAAAGAAAAGGATGAGAAAAATGCGAGAAGAAAGAGTTTTCAAATAAATGAATAAACCTTTTTAAATAAAGTGCAAATAAAAAAGATGAAAAAAATGGAGTGAATGCGATTGTAAAGTAATAATCATTCGAGAAGAAAGAGTTTTCAAATAAATGAATAAACCTTTTTAAAGTGCAAATAAAAAAGATGAAAAAAATGGAGTGAATGCGATTGTAAAGTAATAATCATTCGAGAAGAAAGAGTTTTCAAAATAAATGAATAAACCTTTTTAAATAAAGTGCAAATAAAAAAGATGAAAAAAATGGAGTGAATGCGATTGTAAAGTAATAATCATTCGAGAAGAAAGAGTTTTCAAAATAAATGAATAAATCTTTTTTAAATAAAGTGCAATTAAAATAATTGTGAAAGAAAAGGATGAGAAAAATGCGAGAAGAAAGAGTTTTCAAATAAATGAATAAACCTTTTTAAATAAAGTGCAAATAAAAAAGATGAAAAAAATGGAGTGAATGCGATTGTAAAGTAATAATCATTCGAGAAGAAAGAGTTTTCAAATAAATGAATAAACCTTTTTAAAGTGCAAATAAAAAAGATGAAAAAAATGGAGTGAATGCGATTGTAAAGTAATAATCATTCGAGAAGAAAGAGTTTTCAAAATAAATGAATAAACCTTTTTAAATAAAGTGCAAATAAAAAAGATGAAAAAAATGGAGTGAATGCGATTGTAAAGTAATAATCATTCGAGAAGAAAGATTTTTCAAAATAAATGAATAAATCTTTTTTAAATAAAGTGCAATTAAAATAATTGTGAAAGAAAAGGATGAGAAAAATGCGAGAAGAAAGAGTTTTCAAATAAATGAATAAACCTTTTTAAATAAAGTGCAAATAAAAAAGATGAAAAAAATGGAGTGAATGCGATTGTAAAGTAATAATCATTCGAGAAGAAAGAGTTTTCAAAATGAATGAATAAACCTTTTTAAATAAAGTGCTAATAAAAAAGATGAAAAAAATGGAGTGAATGCGATTGCTAAACTAGCTATCATTCGAGAAGAAAGAGTTTTCAAATAAATGAATAAACCTTTTTAAATAAAGTGCTAATAAAAAAGATGAAAAAAATGGAGTGAATGCGATTGCTAAACTAGCTATCATTCGAGAAGAAAGAGTTTTCAAATAAATGAATAAACCTTTTTAAAGTGCAAATAAAAAAGATGAAAAAAATGGAGTGAATGCGATTGCTAAACTAGCTATCATTCGAGAAGAAAGAGTTTTCAAATAAATGAATAAACCTTTTTAAAGTGCAAATAAAAAAGATGAAAAAAATGGAGTGAATGCGATTGTAAAGTAATAATCATTCGAGAAGAAAGAGTTTTCAAATAAATGAATAAACCTTTTTAAATAAAGTGCTAATAAAAAAGATGAAAAAAATGGAGTGAATGCGATTGCTAAACTAGCTATCATTCGAGAAGAAAGAGTTTTCAAATAAATGAATAAACCTTTTTAAAGTGCAAATAAAAAAGATGAAAAAAATGGAGTGAATGCGATTGCTAAACTAGCTATCATTCGAGAAGAAAGAGTTTTCAAATAAATGAATAAACCTTTTTAAATAAAGTGCAATTAAAATAATTGTGAAAGAAAAGGATGAGATAAATGCGAGAAAAAGAGTTTTCAAAATAAATGAATAAATCTTTTTAAATAAAGTGCAAATAAAAAAGATGAAAAAAATAGAGTGAATGCGATTGCTAAACTAGCTATCATTCGAGAAGAAAGAGTTTTCAAAATAAATGAATAAATGTTTTTAAATAAATTTCAAATAAAAAAGATGAAAAAAATGGAGTGAATGCGATTGCTAAACTAGCTATCATTCGAGAAGAAAGAGTTTTCAAATAAATGAATAAACCTTTTTAAATAAAGTGCAAATAAAAAAGATGAAAAAAATGGAGTGAATGCGATTGCTAAACTAGCTATCATTCGAGAAGAAAGAGTTTTCAAATAAATGAATAAACCTTTTTAAATAAAGTGCAAATAAAAAAGATGAAAAAAATGGAGTGAATGCGATTGTAAAGTAATAATCATTCGAGAAGAAAGAGTTTTCAAAATAAATGAATAAATCTTTTTTAAATAAAGTGCAATTAAAATAATTGTGAAAGAAAAGGATGAGAAAAATGCGAGAAAAAGAGTTTTCAAAATAAATGAATAAATCTTTTTAAATAAAGTGCAAATAAAAAAGATGAAAAAAATGGAGTGAATGCGATTGCTAAACTAGCTATCATTCGAGAAGAAAGAGTTTTCAAATAAATGAATAAACCTTTTTAAATAAAGTGCAAATAAAAAAGATGAAAAAAATGGAGTGAATGCGATTGCTAAACTAGCTATCATTCGAGAAGAAAGAGTTTTCAAATAAATGAATAAACCTTTTTAAAGTGCAAATAAAAAAGATGAAAAAAATGGAGTGAATGCGATTGCTAAACTAGCTATCATTCGAGAAGAAAGAGTTTTCAAATAAATGAATAAACCTTTTTAAATAAAGTGCAAATAAAAAAGATGAAAAAAATGGAGTGAATGCGATTGATAAACTAGCTGACATTCGAGAAGAAAGAGTTTTCAAATAAATGAATAAATCTTTTTTAAATAAAGTGCAATTAAAATAATTGTGAAAGAAAATATTAGAAAAATGCGAGAAAAAGAGTTTTCAAAATAAATGAATAAACCTTTTTAAATAAAGTGCAAATAAAAAAGATGAAAAAAATAGAGTGAATGCGATTGCTAAACTAGCTATCATTCGAGAAGAAAGAGTTTTTAAAATAAATGAATAAATGTTTTTAAATAGAGTGCAAATAAAAAAGATGAAAAAAATGGAGTGAATGCGATTGTAAAGTAATAATCATTCGAGAAGAAAGAGTTTTCAAATAAATGAATAAACCTTTTTAAATAAAGTGCAATTAAAATAATTGTGAAAGAAAAGGATGAGAAAAATGCGAGAAAAAGAGTTTTCAAAATAAATGAATAAATCTTTTTAAATAAAGTGCAAATAAAAAAGATGAAAAATTAGAGTGAATGCGATTGCTAAACTAGCTATCATTCGAGAAGAAAGAGTTTTCAAATAAATGAATAAACCTTTTTAAATAAAGTGCAAATAAAAAAGATGAAAAAAATGGAGTGAATGCGATTGCTAAACTAGCTATCATTCGAGAACAAAGAGTTTTCAAATAAATGAATAAACCTTTTTAAAGTGCAAATAAAAAAGATGAAAAAAATGGAGTGAATGCGATTGCTAAACTAGCTATCATTCGAGAAGAAAGAGTTTTCAAATAAATGAATAAATCTTTTTAAATAAAGTGCAAATAAAAAAGATGAAAAAAATGGAGTGAATGCGATTGATAAACTAGCTGACATTCGAGAAGAAAGAGTTTTCAAAATAAATGAATAAATCTTTTTTAAATAAAGTGCAATTAAAATAATTGTGAAAGAAAATATTAGAAAAATGCGAGAAAAAGAGTTTTCAAAATAAATGAATAAACCTTTTTAAATAAAGTGCAAATAAAAAAGATGAAAAAAATAGAGTGAATGCGATTGCTAAACTAGCTATCATTCGAGAAGAAAGAGTTTTTAAAATAAATGAATAAATGTTTTTAAATAGAGTGCAAATAAAAAAGATGAAAAAAATGGAGTGAATGCGATTGTAAAGTAATAATCATTCGAGAAGAAAGAGTTTTCAAATAAATGAATAAACCATTTTAAATAAAGTGCAAATAAAAAAGATGAAAAAAATGGAGTGAATGCGATTGTAAAGTAATAATCATTCGAGAAGAAAGATTTTTCAAAATAAATGAATAAATCTTTTTTAAATAAAGTGCAATTAAAATAATTGTGTAAGAAAATATTAGAAAAATGCGAGAAGAAAGAGTTTTCAAATAAATGAATAAACCTTTTTAAAGTGCAAATAAAAAAGATGAAAAAAATGGAGTGAATGCGATTGTAAAGTAATAATCATTCGAGAAGAAAGAGTTTTCAAAATAAATGAATAATTTTTTTAAATAAAGTGCAAATAAAAAAGATGAAAAAAATGGAGTGAATGCGATTGTTAAACTAGCTATCATTCGAGAACAAAGAGTTTTCAAATAAATGAATAAACCTTTTTTAAATAAAGTGCAATTAAAATAATTGTGAAAGAAAAGGATGAGAAAAATGCGAGAAAAAGAGTTTTCAAAATAAATGAATAAACCTTTTTAAATAAAGTGCAAATAAAAAAGATGAAAAAAATGGAGTGAATGCGATTGTAAAGTAATAATCATTCGAGAAGAAAGAGTTTTCAAATAAATGAATAAACCTTTTTAAAGTGCAAATAAAAAAGATGAAAAAAATGGAGTGAATGCGATTGCTAAACTAGCTATCATTCGAGAACAAAGAGTTTTCAAATAAATGAATAAACCTTTTTAAAGTGAAAATAAAAAAGATGAAAAAAATGGAGTGAATGCGATTGCTAAACTAGCTATCATTCGAGAAGAAAGAGTTTTCAAATAAATGAATAAACCTTTTTAAATAAAGTGCAAATAAAAAAGATGAAAAAAATGGAGTGAATGCGATTGTAAAGTAATAATCATTCGAGAAGAAAGAGTTTTCAAATAAATGAATAAACCTTTTTAAAGTGCAAATAAAAAAGATGAAAAAAATGGAGTGAATGCGATTGCTAAACTAGCTATCATTCGAGAAGAAAGAGTTTTCAAATAAATGAATAAACCTTTTTAAAGTGCAAATAAAAAAGATGAAAAAAATGGAGTGAATGCGATTGCTAAACTAGCTATCATTCGAGAAGAAAGAGTTTTCAAATAAATGAATAAACCTTTTTAAATAAAGTGCAAATAAAAAAGATGAAAAAAATGGAGTGAATGCGATTGTAAAGTAATAATCATTCGAGAAGAAAGAGTTTTCAAAATAAATGAATAAATCTTTTTTAAATAAAGTGCAATTAAAATAATTGTGAAAGAAAAGGATGAGAAAAATGCGAGAAAAAGAGTTTTCAAAATAAATGAATAAATCTTTTTAAATAAAGTGCAAATAAAAAAGATGAAAAAATAGAGTGAATGCGATTGCTAAACTAGCTATCATTCGAGAAGAAAGAGTTTTCAAATAAATGAATAAACCTTTTTAAATAAAGTGCAAATAAAAAAGATGAAAAAAATGGAGTGAATGCGATTGCTAAACTAGCTATCATTCGAGAACAAAGAGTTTTCAAATAAATGAATAAACCTTTTTAAAGTGAAAATAAAAAAGATGAAAAAAATGGAGTGAATGCGATTGCTAAACTAGCTATCATTCGAGAAGAAAGAGTTTTCAAATAAATGAATAAACCTTTTTAAAGTGCAAATAAAAAAGATGAAAAAAATGGAGTGAATGCGATTGCTAAACTAGCTATCATTCGAGAAGAAAGAGTTTTCAAATAAATGAATAAACCTTTTTAAATAAAGTGCAATTAAAAAAGATGAAAAAAATGGAGTGAATGCGATTGCTAAACTAGCTATCATTCGAGAAGAAAGAGTTTTCAAAATAAATGAATAAATGTTTTTAAATAGAGAGCAAATAAAAAAGATGAAAAAAATGGAGTGAATGCGATTGTAAAGTAATAATCATTCGAGAAGAAAGATTTTTCAAAATAAATGAATAAATCTTTTTTAAATAAAGTGCAATTAAAATAATTGTAAAGAAAAGGATGAGAAAAATGCGAGAAAAAGAGTTTTCAAATAAATGAATAAACCTTTTTAAATAAAGTGCAAATAAAAAAGATGAAAAAAATGGAGTGAATGCGATTGTAAAGTAATAATCATTCGAGAAGAAAGATTTTTCAAAATAAATGAATAAATCTTTTTTAAATAAAGTGCAATTAAAATAATTGTGAAAGAAAAGGATGAGAAAAATACGATTGATAAACTAGCTGACATTCGAGAAGAAAGATTTTTCAAAATAAATGAATAAATCTTTTTTAAATAAAGTGCAATTAAAATCATTGTAAAGAAAAGGATGAGAAAAATGCGATTGATAAACTAGCTGACATTCGAGAAGAAAGAGTTTTCAAAATAAATGAATAAACCTTTTTAAATAGAGTGCAAATAAAAAAGATGAAAAAAATGGAGTGAATGCGATTGCTAAACTAGCTATCATTCGAGAAGAAAGAGTTTTCAAATAAATGAATAAACCTTTTTAAATAAAGTGCAAATAAAAAAGATGAAAAAAATGGAGTGAATGCGATTGTAAAGTAATAATCATTCGAGAAGAAAGAGTTTTCAAATAAATGAATAAACCTTTTTAAATAAAGTGCAAATAAAAAAGATGAAAAAAATGGAGTGAATGCGATTGTAAAGTAATAATCATTCGAGAAGAAAGAGTTTTCAAAATAAATGAATAAATCTTTTTTAAATAAAGTGCAATTAAAATAATTGTGAAAGAAAAGGATGAGAAAAATACGATTGATAAACTAGCTGACATTCGAGAAGAAAGATTTTTCAAAATAAATGAATAAATCTTTTTTAAATAAAGTGCAATTAAAATAATTGTAAAGAAAAGGATGAGAAAAATGCGATTGATAAACTAGCTGACATTCGAGAAGAAAGAGTTTTCAAAATAAATGAATAAACCTTTTTAAATAGAGTGCAAATAAAAAAGATGAAAAAAATGGAGTGAATGCGATTGTAAAGTAATAATCATTCGAGAAGAAAGATTTTTCAAAATAAATGAATAAATCTTTTTTAAATAAAGTGCAATTAAAATAATTGTGAAAGAAAAGGATGAGAAAAATACGATTGATAAACTAGCTGACATTCGAGAAGAAAGATTTTTCAAAATAAATGAATAAATCTTTTTTAAATAAAGTGCAATTAAAATCATTGTAAAGAAAAGGATGAGAAAAATGCGATTGATAAACTAGCTGACATTCGAGAAGAAAGAGTTTTCAAAATAAATGAATAAACCTTTTTAAATAGAGTGCAAATAAAAAAGATGAAAAAAATGGAGTGAATGCGATTGCTAAACTAGCTATCATTCGAGAAGAAAGAGTTTTTAAAATAAATGAATAAATGTTTTTAAATAGAGTGCAAATAAAAAAGATGAAAAAAAATGGAGTGAATGCGATTGTAAAGTAATAATCATTCGAGAAGAAAGAGTTTTCAAATAAATGAATAAACCATTTTAAATAAAGTGCAAATAAAAAAGATGAAAAAAATGGAGTGAATGCGATTGTAAAGTAATAATCATTCGAGAAGAAAGAGTTTTCAAAATAAATGAATAAATCTTTTTTAAATAAAGTGCAATTAAAATAATTGTGAAAGAAAAGGATGAGAAAAATACGATTGATAAACTAGCTGACATTCGAGAAGAAAGATTTTTCAAAATAAATGAATAAATCTTTTTTAAATAAAGTGCAATTAAAATAATTGTAAAGAAAAGGATGAGAAAAATGCGATTGATAAACTAGCTGACATTCGAGAAGAAAGAGTTTTCAAAATAAATGAATAAACCTTTTTAAATAGAGTGCAAATAAAAAAGATGAAAAAAATGGAGTGAATGCGATTGTAAAGTAATAATCATTCGAGAAGAAAGATTTTTCAAAATAAATGAATAAATCTTTTTTAAATAAAGTGCAATTAAAATAATTGTGAAAGAAAAGGATGAGAAAAATACGATTGATAAACTAGCTGACATTCGAGAAGAAAGATTTTTCAAAATAAATGAATAAATCTTTTTTAAATAAAGTGCAATTAAAATAATTGTAAAGAAAAGGATGAGAAAAATGCGATTGATAAACTACCTGACATTCGAGAAGAAAGAGTTTTCAAATAAATGAATAAACCTTTTTAAAGTGCAAATAAAAAAGATGAAAAAAATGGAGTGAATGCGATTGTAAAGTAATAATCATTCGAGAAGAAAGAGTTTTCAAATAAATGAATAAACCTTTTTAAATAAAGTGCAAATAAAAAAGATGAAAAAAATGGAGTGAATGCGATTGTAAAGTAATAATCATTCGAGAAGAAAGAGTTTTCAAATAAATGAATAAACCTTTTTAAATAAAGTGCTAATAAAAAAGATGAAAAAAATGGAGTGAATGCGATTGTAAAGTAATAATCATTCGAGAAGAAAGAGTTTTCAAATAAATGAATAAACCTTTTTAAATAAAGTGCAAATAAAAAAGATGAAAAAAATGGAGTGAATGCGATTGCTAAACTAGCTGACATTCGAGAAGAAACAGTTTTCAAAATAAATGAATAAATCTTTTTTAAATAAAGTGCAATTAAAATAATTGTGAAAGAAAAGGATGAGAAAAATGCGAGAAAAAGAGTTTTCAAAATAATGAATAAATCTTTTTAAATAAAGTGCAAATAAAAAAGATGAAAAAATAGAGTGAATGCGATTGCTAAACTAGCTATCATTCGAGAAGAAAGAGTTTTCAAATAAATGAATAAACCTTTTTAAAGTGCAAATAAAAAAGATGAAAAAAATGGAGTGAATGCGATTGCTAAACTAGCTATCATTCGAGAAGAAAGAGTTTTCAAATAAATGAATAAACCTTTTTAAAGTGCAAATAAAAAAGATGAAAAAAATGGAGTGAATGCGATTGCTAAACTAGCTATCATTCGAGAAGAAAGAGTTTTCAAATAAATGAATAAACCTTTTTAAATAAAGTGCAAATAAAAAAGATGAAAAAAATGGAGTGAATGCGATTGTAAAGTAATAATCATTCGAGAAGAAAGAGTTTTCAAATAAATGAATAAACCTTTTTAAAGTGCAAATAAAAAAGATGAAAAAAATGGAGTGAATGCGATTGCTAAACTAGCTATCATTCGAGAAGAAAGAGTTTTCAAATAAATGAATAAACCTTTTTAAAGTGCAAATAAAAAAGATGAAAAAAATGGAGTGAATGCGATTGCTAAACTAGCTATCATTCGAGAAGAAAGAGTTTTCAAATAAATGAATAAACCTTTTTAAAGTGCAAATAAAAAAGATGAAAAAAATGGAGTGAATGCGATTGCTAAACTAGCTATCATTCGAGAAGAAAGAGTTTTCAAATAAATGAATAAACCTTTTTAAAGTGCAAATAAAAAAGATGAAAAAAATGGAGTGAATGCGATTGCTAAACTAGCTATCATTCGAGAAGAAAGAGTTTTCAAATAAATGAATAAACCTTTTTAAAGTGCAAATAAAAAAGATGAAAAAAATGGAGTGAATGCGATTGTAAAGTAATAATCATTCGAGAAGAAAGAGTTTTCAAATAAATGAATAAACCTTTTTAAAGTGCAAATAAAAAAGATGAAAAAAATGGAGTGAATGCGATTGCTAAACTAGCTATCATTCGAGAAGAAAGAGTTTTCAAATAAATGAATAAACCTTTTTAAAGTGCAAATAAAAAAGATGAAAAAAATGGAGTGAATGCGATTGCTAAACTAGCTATCATTCGAGAAGAAAGAGTTTTCAAATAAATGAATAAACCTTTTTAAATAAAGTGCAAATAAAAAAGATGAAAAAAATGGAGTGAATGCGATTGTAAAGTAATAATCATTCGAGAAGAAAGAGTTTTCAAATAAATGAATAAACCTTTTTAAAGTGCAAATAAAAAAGATGAAAAAAATGGAGTGAATGCGATTGCTAAACTAGCTATCATTCGAGAAGAAAGAGTTTTCAAATAAATGAATAAACCTTTTTAAAGTGCAAATAAAAAAGATGAAAAAAATGGAGTGAATGCGATTGCTAAACTAGCTATCATTCGAGAAGAAAGAGTTTTCAAAATAAATGAATAAATCTTTTTTAAATAAAGTGCAATTAAAATAATTGTGAAAGAAAAGGATGAGAAAAATGCGAGAAAAAGAGTTTTCAAAATAAATGAATAAATCTTTTTAAATAAAGTGCAAATAAAAAAGATGAAAAAATAGAGTGAATGCGATTGCTAAACTAGCTATCATTCGAGAAGAAAGAGTTTTCAAATAAATGAATAAACCTTTTTAAATAAAGTGCAATTAAAAAAGATGAAAAAAATGGAGTGAATGCGATTGCTAAACTAGCTATCATTCGAGAAGAAAGAGTTTTCAAAATAAATGAATAAATGTTTTTAAATAGAGAGCAAATAAAAAAGATGAAAAAAATGGAGTGAATGCGATTGCTAAACTAGCTATCATTCGAGAACAAAGAGTTTTCAAATAAATGAATAAATGTTTTTAAATAGAGAGCAAATAAAAAAGATGAAAAAAATGGAGTGAATGCGATTGCTAAACTAGCTATCATTCGAGAAGAAAGAGTTTTCAAATAAATGAATAAACCTTTTTAAAGTGCAAATAAAAAAGATGAAAAAAATGGAGTGAATGCGATTGCTAAACTAGCTATCATTCGAGAACAAAGAGTTTTCAAATAAATGAATAAACCTTTTTAAAGTGCAAATAAAAAAGATGAAAAAAATGGAGTGAATGCGATTGCTAAACTAGCTATCATTCGAGAAGAAAGAGTTTTCAAAATAAATGAATAAATCTTTTTAAATAAAGTGCAAATAAAAAAGATGAAAAAAATGGAGTGAATGCGATTGTAAAGTAATAATCATTCGAGAAGAAAGATTTTTCAAAATAAATGAATAAATCTTTTTTAAATAAAGTGCAATTAAAATAATTGTGAAAGAAAATATTAGAAAAATGCGAGAAAAAGAGTTTTCAAAATAAATGAATAAACCTTTTTAAATAAAGTGCAAATAAAAAAGATGAAAAAAATAGAGTGAATGCGATTGCTAAACTAGCTATCATTCGAGAAGAAAGAGTTTTCAAATAAATGAATAAACTTTTTTAAATAAAGTGCAAATAAAAAAGATGAAAAAAATGGAGTGAATGCGATTGTAAAGTAATAATCATTCGAGAAGAAAGAGTTTTCAAATAAATGAATAAACCATTTTAAATAAAGTGCAAATAAAAAAGATGAAAAAAATGGAGTGAATGCGATTGTAAAGTAATAATCATTCGAGAAGAAAGAGTTTTAAAAATAAATGAATAAATGTTTTTAAATAGAGTGCAAATAAAAAAGATGAAAAAAATGGAGTGAATGCGATTGTAAAGTAATAATCATTCGAGAAGAAAGAGTTTTCAAATAAATGAATAAACCATTTTAAATAAAGTGCAAATAAAAAAGATGAAAAAAATGGAGTGAATGCGATTGCTAAACTAGCTATCATTCGAGAAGAAAGAGTTTTCAAAATAAATGAATAAATGTTTTTAAATAGAGAGCAAATAAAAAAGATGAAAAAAATGGAGTGAATGCGATTGATAAACTAGCTGACATTCGAGAAGAAAGAGTTTTCAAAATAAATGAATAAACCTTTTTTAAATAAAGTGCAAATAAAAAAGATGAAAAAAATGGAGTGAATGCGATTGATAAACTAGCTGACATTCGAGAAGAAAGAGTTTTCAAAATAAATGAATAAATCTTTTTTAAATAAAGTGCAATTAAAATAATTGTGAAAGAAAAGGATGAGAAAAATGCGAGAAAAAGAGTTTTCAAAATAAATGAATAAACCTTTTTAAATAAAGTGCAAATAAAAAAGATGAAAAAAATGGAGTGAATGCGATTGCTAAACTAGCTATCATTCGAGAAGAAAGAGTTTTCAAATAAATGAATAAACCTTTTTAAATAAAGTGCAATTAAAATAATTGTGAAAGAAAAGGATGAGAAAAATGCGAGAAAAAGAGTTTTCAAATAAATGAATAAATGTTTTTAAATAGAGTGCAAATAAAAAAGATGAAAAAAATGGAGTGAATGCGATTGCAAAACTAGCTATCATTCGAGAAGAAAGAGTTTTCAAAATAAATGAATAAATGTTTTTAAATAAAGTGCAAATAAAAAAGATGAAGAAAATGCAGTGAATGCGATTGTAAAGTAATAATCATTCGAGAAGAAAGATTTTTCAAAATAAATGAATAAATCTTTTTTAAATAAAGTGCATCTAAAATAATTGTAAAGAAAAGGATGAGAAAAATGCGAGAAAAAGAGTTTTCAAATAAATGAATAAACCTTTTTAAAGTGCAAATAAAAAAGATGAAAAAAATGGAGTGAATGCGATTGCTAAACTAGCTATCATTCGAGAAGAAAGAGTTTTCAAATAAATGAATAAACCTTTTTAAATAAAGTGCAAATAAAAAAGATGAAAAAAATGGAGTGAATGCGATTGCTAAACTAGCTATCATTCGATAAGAAAGAGTTTTCAAATAAATGAATAAACCTTTTTAAAGTGCAAATAAAAAAGATGAAAAAAATGGAGTGAATGCGATTGCTAAACTAGCTATCATTCGAGAAGAAAGAGTTTTCAAATAAATGAATAAACCTTTTTAAAGTGCAAATAAAAAAGATGAAAAAAATGGAGTGAATGCGATTGTAAAGTAATAATCATTCGAGAAGAAAGAGTTTTCAAATAAATGAATAAACCTTTTTAAATAAAGTGCTAATAAAAAAGATGAAAAAAATGGAGTGAATGCGATTGCTAAACTAGCTATCATTCGAGAAGAAAGAGTTTTCAAATAAATGAATAAACCTTTTTAAAGTGCAAATAAAAAAGATGAAAAAAATGGAGTGAATGCGATTGCTAAACTAGCTATCATTCGAGAAGAAAGAGTTTTCAAATAAATGAATAAACCTTTTTAAATAAAGTGCTAATAAAAAAGATGAAAAAAATGGAGTGAATGCGATTGCTAAACTAGCTATCATTCGAGAAGAAAGAGTTTTCAAATAAATGAATAAACCTTTTTAAAGTGCAAATAAAAAAGATGAAAAAAATGGAGTGAATGCGATTGCTAAACTAGCTATCATTCGAGAAGAAAGAGTTTTCAAATAAATGAATAAACCTTTTTAAATAAAGTGCAAATAAAAAAGATGAAAAAAATGGAGTGAATGCGATTGTAAAGTAATAATCATTCGAGAAGAAAGAGTTTTCAAAATAAATGAATAAATCTTTTTTAAATAAAGTGCAATTAAAATAATTGTGAAAGAAAAGGATGAGAAAAATGCGAGAAAAAGAGTTTTCAAAATAAATGAATAAATCTTTTTAAATAGAGTGCAAATAAAAAAGATGAAAAAATAGAGTGAATGCGATTGCTAAACTAGCTATCATTCGAGAAGAAAGAGTTTTCAAATAAATGAATAAACCTTTTTAAATAAAGTGCAAATAAAAAAGATGAAAAAAATGGAGTGAATGCGATTGCTAAACTAGCTATCATTCGAGAACAAAGAGTTTTCAAATAAATGAATAAACCTTTTTAAAGTGCAAATAAAAAAGATGAAAAAAATGGAGTGAATGCGATTGCTAAACTAGCTATCATTCGAGAAGAAAGAGTTTTCAAATAAATGAATAAACCTTTTTAAAGTGCAAATAAAAAAGATGAAAAAAATAGAGTGAATGCGATTGCTAAACTAGCTATCATTCGAGAAGAAAGAGTTTTTAAAATAAATGAATAAATGTTTTTAAATAGAGTGCAAATAAAAAAGATGAAAAAAATGGAGTGAATGCGATTGTAAAGTAATAATCATTCGAGAAGAAAGAGTTTTCAAATAAATGAATAAACCATTTTAAATAAAGTGCAAATAAAAAAGATGAAAAAAATGGAGTGAATGCGATTGTAAAGTAATAATCATTCGAGAAGAAAGAGTTTTAAAAATAAATGAATAAATGTTTTTAAATAGAGTGCAAATAAAAAAGATGAAAAAAATGGAGTGAATGCGATTGTAAAGTAATAATCATTCGAGAAGAAAGAGTTTTCAAATAAATGAATAAACCTTTTTAAATAAAGTGCAATTAAAAAAGATGAAAAAAATGGAGTGAATGCGATTGCTAAACTAGCTATCATTCGAGAAGAAAGAGTTTTCAAAATAAATGAATAAATGTTTTTAAATAGAGAGCAAATAAAAAAGATGAAAAAAATGGAGTGAATGCGATTGCTAAACTAGCTATCATTCGAGAAGAAAGAGTTTTCAAAATAAATGAATAAACCTTTTTTAAATAAAGTGCAAATAAAAAAGATGAAAAAAATGGAGTGAATGCGATTGATAAACTAGCTGACATTCGAGAAGAAAGAGTTTTCAAAATAAATGAATAAATCTTTTTTAAATAAAGTGCAATTAAAATAATTGTGAAAGAAAAGGATGAGAAAAATGCGAGAAAAAGAGTTTTCAAAATAAATGAATAAACCTTTTTAAATAAAGTGCAAATAAAAAAGATGAAAAAAATGGAGTGAATGCGATTGTAAAGTAATAATCATTCGAGAAGAAAGAGTTTTAAAATAAATGAATAAACCTTTTTAAATAAAGTGCAATTAAAATAATTGTGAAAGAAAAGGATGAGAAAAATGCGAGAAAAAGAGTTTTCAAATAAATGAATAAATGTTTTTAAATAGAGTGCAAATAAAAAAGATGAAAAAAATGGAGTGAATGCGATTGCAAAACTAGCTATCATTCGAGAAGAAAGAGTTTTCAAAATAAATGAATAAATGTTTTTAAATAAAGTGCAAATAAAAAAGATGAAGAAAATGCAGTGAATGCGATTGTAAAGTAATAATCATTCGAGAAGAAAGATTTTTCAAAATAAATGAATAAATCTTTTTTAAATAAAGTGCATCTAAAATAATTGTAAAGAAAAGGATGAGAAAAATGCGAGAAAAAGAGTTTTCAAATAAATGAATAAACCTTTTTAAAGTGCAAATAAAAAAGATGAAAAAAATGGAGTGAATGCGATTGCTAAACTAGCTATCATTCGAGAAGAAAGAGTTTTCAAATAAATGAATAAACCTTTTTAAATAAAGTGCAAATAAAAAAGATGAAAAAAATGGAGTGAATGCGATTGCTAAACTAGCTATCATTCGATAAGAAAGAGTTTTCAAATAAATGAATAAACCTTTTTAAAGTGCAAATAAAAAAGATGAAAAAAATGGAGTGAATGCGATTGCTAAACTAGCTATCATTCGAGAAGAAAGAGTTTTCAAATAAATGAATAAACCTTTTTAAAGTGCAAATAAAAAAGATGAAAAAAATGGAGTGAATGCGATTGTAAAGTAATAATCATTCGAGAAGAAAGAGTTTTCAAATAAATGAATAAACCTTTTTAAATAAAGTGCTAATAAAAAAGATGAAAAAAATGGAGTGAATGCGATTGCTAAACTAGCTATCATTCGAGAAGAAAGAGTTTTCAAATAAATGAATAAACCTTTTTAAAGTGCAAATAAAAAAGATGAAAAAAATGGAGTGAATGCGATTGCTAAACTAGCTATCATTCGAGAAGAAAGAGTTTTCAAATAAATGAATAAACCTTTTTAAATAAAGTGCTAATAAAAAAGATGAAAAAAATGGAGTGAATGCGATTGCTAAACTAGCTATCATTCGAGAAGAAAGAGTTTTCAAATAAATGAATAAACCTTTTTAAAGTGCAAATAAAAAAGATGAAAAAAATGGAGTGAATGCGATTGCTAAACTAGCTATCATTCGAGAAGAAAGAGTTTTCAAATAAATGAATAAACCTTTTTAAATAAAGTGCAAATAAAAAAGATGAAAAAAATGGAGTGAATGCGATTGTAAAGTAATAATCATTCGAGAAGAAAGAGTTTTCAAAATAAATGAATAATTCTTTTTTAAATAAAGTGCAATTAAAATAATTGTGAAAGAAAAGGATGAGAAAAATGCGAGAAAAAGAGTTTTCAAAATAAATGAATAAATCTTTTTAAATAGAGTGCAAATAAAAAAGATGAAAAAATAGAGTGAATGCGATTGCTAAACTAGCTATCATTCGAGAAGAAAGAGTTTTCAAATAAATGAATAAACCTTTTTAAATAAAGTGCAAATAAAAAAGATGAAAAAAATGGAGTGAATGCGATTGTAAAGTAATAATCATTCGAGAAGAAAGAGTTTTCAAATAAATGAATAAACCTTTTTAAAGTGCAAATAAAAAAGATGAAAAAAATGGAGTGAATGCGATTGCTAAACTAGCTATCATTCGAGAACAAAGAGTTTTCAAATAAATGAATAAACCTTTTTAAAGTGCAAATAAAAAAGATGAAAAAAATGGAGTGAATGCGATTGCTAAACTAGCTATCATTCGAGAAGAAAGAGTTTTCAAATAAATGAATAAACCTTTTTAAAGTGCAAATAAAAAAGATGAAAAAAATGGAGTGAATGCGATTGCTAAACTAGCTATCATTCGAGAAGAAAGAGTTTTCAAAATAAATGAATAAATGTTTTTAAATAGAGAGCAAATAAAAAAGATGAAAAAAATGGAGTGAATGCGATTGCTAAACTAGCTATCATTCGAGAAGAAAGAGTTTTCAAATAAATGAATAAACCTTTTTAAATAAAGTGCAATTAAAAAAGATGAAAAAAATGGAGTGAATGCGATTGCTAAACTAGCTATCATTCGAGAAGAAAGAGTTTTCAAAATAAATGAATAAATGTTTTTAAATAGAGAGCAAATAAAAAAGATGAAAAAAATGGAGTGAATGCGATTGCTAAACTAGCTATCATTCGAGAACAAAGAGTTTTCAAATAAATGAATAAACCTTTTTAAAGTGCAAATAAAAAAGATGAAAAAAATGGAGTGAATGCGATTGCTAAACTAGCTATCATTCGAGAAGAAAGAGTTATCAAAATAAATGAATAAATCTTTTTAAATAAAGTGCAAATAAAAAAGATGAAAAAAATGGAGTGAATGCGATTGTAAAGTAATAATCATTCGAGAAGAAAGATTTTTCAAAATAAATGAATAAATCTTTTTTAAATAAAGTGCAATTAAAATAATTGTGAAAGAAAATATTAGAAAAATGCGAGAAAAAGAGTTTTCAAAATAAATGAATAAACCTTTTTAAATAAAGTGCAAATAAAAAAGATGAAAAAAATAGAGTGAATGCGATTGCTAAACTAGCTATCATTCGAGAAGAAAGAGTTTTTAAAATAAATGAATAAATGTTTTTAAATAGAGTGCAAATAAAAAAGATGAAAAAAATGGAGTGAATGCGATTGTAAAGTAATAATCATTCGAGAAGAAAGAGTTTTCAAATAAATGAATAAACCATTTTAAATAAAGTGCAAATAAAAAAGATGAAAAAAATGGAGTGAATGCGATTGTAAAGTAATAATCATTCGAGAAGAAAGAGTTTTAAAAATAAATGAATAAATGTTTTTAAATAGAGTGCAAATAAAAAAGATGAAAAAAATGGAGTGAATGCGATTGCTAAACTAGCTATCATTCGAGAAGAAAGAGTTTTCAAAATAAATGAATAAACCTTTTTAAATAAAGTGCAATTAAAAAAGATGAAAAAAATGGAGTGAATGCGATTGCTAAACTAGCTATCATTCGAGAAGAAAGAGTTTTCAAAATAAATGAATAAACCTTTTTAAATAAAGTGCAATTAAAAAAGATGAAAAAAATGGAGTGAATGCGATTGCTAAACTAGCTATCATTCGAGAAGAAAGAGTTTTCAAAATAAATGAATAAACCTTTTTTAAATAAAGTGCAAATAAAAAAGATGAAAAAAATGGAGTGAATGCGATTGATAAACTAGCTGACATTCGAGAAGAAAGAGTTTTCAAAATAAATGAATAAATCTTTTTTAAATAAAGTGCAATTAAAATAATTGTGAAAGAAAAGGATGAGAAAAATGCGAGAAAAAGAGTTTTCAAAATAAATGAATAAACCTTTTTAAATAAAGTGCAAATAAAAAAGATGAAAAAAATGGAGTGAATGCGATTGCTAAACTAGCTATCATTCGAGAAGAAAGAGTTTTCAAATAAATGAATTAACCTTTTTAAAGTGCAAATAAAATAATTGTGAAAGAAAAGGATGAGAAAAATGCGAGAAAAAGAGTTTTCAAATAAATGAATAAACCTTTTTAAATAAAGTGCAAATAAAAAAGATGAAAAAAATGGAGTGAATGCGATTGCAAAACTAGCTATCATTCGAGAAGAAAGAGTTTTCAAAATAAATGAATAAATGTTTTTAAATAAAGTGCAAATAAAAAAGATGAAGAAAATGCAGTGAATGCGATTGTAAAGTAATAATCATTCGAGAAGAAAGATTTTTCAAAATAAATGAATAAATCTTTTTTAAATAAAGTGCATCTAAAATAATTGTGAAAGAAAAGGATGAGAAAAATGCGAGAAAAAGAGTTTTCAAATAAATGAATAAACCTTTTTAAAGTGCAAATAAAAAAGATGAAAAAAATGGAGTGAATGCGATTGCTAAACTAGCTATCATTCGAGAAGAAAGAGTTTTCAAAATAAATGAATAAATGTTTTTAAATAGAGTGCAAATAAAAAAGATGAAAAAAATGGAGTGAATGCGATTGTAAAGTAATAATCATTCGAGAAGAAAGATTTTTCAAAATAAATGAATAAATCTTTTTTAAATAAAGTGCAATTAAAATAATTGTGAAAGAAAATATTAGAAAAATGCGAGAAAAAGAGTTTGCAAAATAAATGAATAAACCTTTTTAAATAAAGTGCAAATAAAAAAGATGAAAAAAATAGAGTGAATGCGATTGCTAAACTAGCTATCATTCGAGAAGAAAGAGTTTTTAAAATAAATGAATAAATGTTTTTAAATAGAGTGCAAATAAAAAAGATGAAAAAAAATGGAGTGAATGCGATTGCTAAACTAGCTATCATTCGAGAAGAAAGAGTTTTCAAAATAAATGAATAAACCTTTTTAAATAAAGTGCAATTAAAATAATTGTGAAAGAAAATGATGAGAAAAATGCGAGAAAAAGAGTTTTCAAAATAAATGAATAAATGTTTTTAAATAGAGTGCAAATAAAAAAGATGAAAAAAATGGAGTGAATGCGATTGCTAAACTAGCTATCATTCGAGAAGAAAGAGTTTTCAAAATAAATGAATAAATGTTTTTAAATAGAGTGCAAATAAAAAAGATGAAAAAAATGGAGTGAATGCGATTGATAAACTAGCTGACATTCGAGAAAAAGAGTTTTCAAAATAAATAATAAATCTTTTTTAAATAAAGTGCATCTAAAATAATTGTGAAAGAAAAGGATGAGAAAAATGCGAGAAAAAGAGTTTTCAAATAAATGAATAAACCTTTTTAAATAAAGTGCAAATAAAAAAGATGAAAAAAATGGAGTGAATGCGATTGCTAAACTAGCTATCATTCGAGAAGAAAGAGTTTTCAAAATAAATGAATAAATGTTTTTAAATAGAGAGCAAATAAAAAAGATGAAAAAAATGGAGTGAATGCGATTGATAAACTAGCTGACATTCGAGAAGAAAGAGTTTTCAAAATAAATGAATAAATCTTTTTTAAATAAAGTGCAAATAAAAAAGATGAAAAAAATGGAGTGAATGCGATTGATAAACTAGCTGACATTCGAGAAGAAAGAGTTTTCAAAATAAATGAATAAATCTTTTTTAAATAAAGTGCAATTAAAATAATTGTGAAAGAAAAGGATGAGAAAAATGCGAGAAAAAGAGTTTTCAAAATAAATGAATAAATGTTTTTAAATAGAGTGCAAATAAAAAAGATGAAAAAAATGGAGTGAATGCGATTGCTAAACTAGCTATCATTCGAGAAGAAAGAGTTTTCAAAATAAATGAATAAATGTTTTTAAATAGAGTGCAAATAAAAAAGATGAAAAAAATGGAGTGAATGCGATTGATAAACTAGCTGACATTCGAGAAGAAAGAGTTTTCAAAATAAATGAATAAATCTTTTTTAAATAAAGTGCAATTAAAATAATTGTGAAAGAAAAGGATGATAAAAATGCGAGAAAAAGAGTTTTCAAAATAAATGAATAAATCTTTTTAAATAAAGTGCAAATAAAAAAGATGAAAAAAATAGAGTGAATGCGATTGCTAAACTAGCTATCATTCGAGAAGAAAGAGTTTTCAAATAAATGAATAAACTTTTTTAAATAAAGTGCTAATAAAAAAGATGAAAAAAATGGAGTGAATGCGATTGTAAAGTAATAATCATTCGAGAAGAAAGAGTTTTCAAAATAAATGAATAAATCTTTTTTAAATAAAGTGCAATTAAAATAATTGTGAAAGAAAAGGATGAGAAAAATGCGAGAAGAAAGAGTTTTCAAATAAATGAATAAACCTTTTTAAATAAAGTGCAAATAAAAAAGATGAAAAAAATGGAGTGAATGCGATTGCTAAACTAGCTATCATTCGAGAAGAAAGAGTTTTCAAATAAATGAATAAACCTTTTTAAATAAAGTGCAAATAAAAAAGATGAAAAAAATGGAGTGAATGCGATTGTAAAGTAATAATCATTCGAGAAGAAAGAGTTTTCAAATAAATGAATAAATCTTTTTTAAATAAAGTGCAATTAAAATAATTGTAAAGAAAAGGATGAGAAAAATGCGAGAAAAAGAGTTTTCAAATAAATGAATAAACCTTTTTAAATAAATTGCAAATAAAAAAGATGAAAAAAATGGAGTGAATGCGATTGTAAAGTAATAATCATTCGAGAAGAAAGATTTTTCAAAATAAATGAATAAATCTTTTTTAATTAAAGTGCAATTAAAATAATTGTAAGAAAAGGATGAGAAAAATGCGATTGATAAACTAGCTGAAATTCGAGAAGAAAGAGTTTTCAAAATAAATGAATAAACCTTTTTAAATAAAGTGCAAATAAAAAAGATGAAAAAAATGGAGTGAATGCGATTGCTAAACTAGCTATCATTCGAGAAGAAAGAGTTTTCAAATAAATGAATAAACCTTTTTAAAGTGCAAATAAAAAAGATGAAAAAAATGGAGTGAATGCGATTGTAAAGTAATAATCATTCGAGAAGAAAGAGTTTTCAAATAAATGAATAAACCTTTTTAAATAAAGTGCAAATAAAAAAGATGAAAAAAATGGAGTGAATGCGATTGTAAAGTAATAATCATTCGAGAAGAAAGAGTTTTAAAATAAATGAATAAATCTTTTTTAAATAAAGTGCAATTAAAATAATTGTGAAAGAAAAGGATGAGAAAAATGCGAGAAGAAAGAGTTTTCAAATAAATGAATAAACCTTTTTAAATAAAGTGCAAATAAAAAAGATGAAAAAAATGGAGTGAATGCGATTGCTAAACTAGCTATCATTCGAGAAGAAAGAGTTTTCAAATAAATGAATAAACCTTTTTAAATAAAGTGCAAATAAAAAAGATGAAAAAAATGGAGTGAATGCGATTGTAAAGTAATAATCATTCGAGAAGAAAGAGTTTTCAAAATAAATGAATAAATCTTTTTTAAATAAAGTGCAATTAAAATAATTGTGAAAGAAAAGGATGAGAAAAATGCGAGAAAAAGAGTTTTCAAAATAAATGAATAAATGTTTTTAAATAGAGTGCAAATAAAAAAGATGAAAAAAATGGAGTGAATGCGATTGATAAACTAGCTGACATTCGAGAAGAAAGAGTTTTCAAAATAAATGAATAAATGTTTTTAAATAGAGTGCAAATAAAAAAGATGAAAAAAATGGAGTGAATGCGATTGATAAACTAGCTGACATTCGAGAAGAAAGAGTTTTCAAAATAAATGAATAAATCTTTTTTAAATAAAGTGCAATTAAAATAATTGTGAAAGAAAAGGATGAGAAAAATGCGAGAAAAAGAGTTTGCAAAATAAATGAATAAATCTTTTTAAATAAAGTGCAAATAAAAAAGATGAAAAAAATAGAGTGAATGCGATTGCTAAACTAGCTATCATTCGAGAAGAAAGAGTTTTTAAAATAAATGAATAAATGTTTTTAAATAGAGTGCAAATAAAAAAGATGAAAAAAAATGGAGTGAATGCGATTGTAAAGTAATAATCATTCGAGAAGAAAGAGTTTTCAAATAAATGAATAAACCATTTTAAATAAAGTGCAAATAAAAAAGATGAAAAAAATGGAGTGAATGCGATTGTAAAGTAATAATCATTCGAGAAGAAAGAGTTTTCAAAATAAATGAATAAATCTTTTTTAAATAAAGTGCAATTAAAATAATTGTGAAAGAAAAGGATGAGAAAAATGCGAGAAAAAGAGTTTTAAAAATAAATGAATAAATGTTTTTAAATAGAGTGCAAATAAAAAAGATGAAAAAAATGGAGTGAATGCGATTGCTAAACTAGCTATCATTCGAGAAGAAAGAGTTTTCAAAATAAATGAATAAACCTTTTTAAATAAAGTGCAATTAAAATAATTGTGAAAGAAAATGATGAGAAAAATGCGAGAAAAAGAGTTTTCAAAATAAATGAATAAATGTTTTTAAATAGAGTGCAAATAAAAAAGATGAAAAAAATGGAGTGAATGCGATTGCTAAACTAGCTATCATTCGAGAAGAAAGAGTTTTCAAATAAATGAATAAACCTTTTTAAATAAAGTGCAATTAAAATAATTGTGAAAGAAAAGGATGAGATAAATGCGAGAAAAAGAGTTTTCAAAATAAATGAATAAATGTTTTTAAATAGAGTGCAAATAAAAAAGATGAAAAAAATGGAGTGAATGCGATTGCTAAACTAGCTATCATTCGAGAAGAAAGAGTTTTCAAATAAATGAATAAACCTTTTTAAATAAAGTGCAAATAAAAAAGATGAAAAAAATGGAGTGAATGCGATTGTAAAGTAATAATCATTCGAGAAGAAAGATTTTTCAAAATAAATGAATAAATCTTTTTTAAATAAAGTGCATCTAAAATAATTGTGAAAGAAAAGGATGAGAAAAATGCGAGAAAAAGAGTTTTCAAATAAATGAATAAACCTTTTTAAATAGAGTGCAAATAAAAAAGATGAAAAAAATGGAGTGAATGCGATTGCTAAACTAGCTATCATTCGAGAAGAAAGAGTTTTCAAAATAAATGAATAAATGTTTTTAAATAGAGTGCAAATAAAAAAGATGAAAAAAATGGAGTGAATGCGATTGTAAAGTAATAATCATTCGAGAAGAAAGATTTTTCAAAATAAATGAATAAATCTTTTTTAAATAAAGTGCATCTAAAATAATTGTGAAAGAAAAGGATGAGATAAATGCGAGAAAAAGAGTTTTCAAAATAAATGAATAAATGTTTTTAAATAGAGTGCAAATAAAAAAGATGAAAAAAATGGAGTGAATGCGATTGCTAAACTAGCTATCATTCGAGAAGAAAGAGTTTTCAAAATAAATGAATAAATGTTTTTAAATAAAGTGCTAATAAAAAAGATGAAAAAAATGGAGTGAATGCGATTGCTAAACTAGCTATCATTCGAGAAGACAGAGTTTTCATAATAAATGAATAAATCTTTTTTAAATAAAGTGCAAATAAAATAATTGTGAAAGAAAAGGATGAGAAAAATGCGAGAAAAAGAGTTTTCAAAATAAATAATAAATCTTTTTTAAATAAAGTGCATCTAAAATAATTGTGAAAGAAAAGGATGAGAAAAATGCGAGAAAAAGAGTTTTCAAATAAATGAATAAACCTTTTTAAATAAAGTGCAAAAAAAAAAGATGAAAAAAATGGAGTGAATGCGATTGTAAAGTAATAATCATTCGAGAAGAAAGAGTTTTCAAAATAAATGAATAAATGTTTTTAAATAGAGTGCAAATAAAAAAGATGAAAAAAATGGAGTGAATGCGATTGCTAAACTAGCTATCATTCGAGAAGAAAGAGTTTTCAAAATAAATGAATAAATCTTTTTTAAATAAAGTGCAATTAAAATAATTGTAAAGAAAAGGATGAGAAAAGAGCGAGAAAAAGAGTTTTCAAATAAATGAATAAACCTTTTTAAATAAAGTGCAAATAAAAAAGATGAAAAAAATGGAGTGAATGCGATTGTAAAGTAATAATCATTCGAGAAGAAAGATTTTTCAAAATAAATGAATAAATCTTTTTTAAATAAAGTGCAATTAAAATAATTGTAAGAAAAGGATGAGAAAAATGCGATTGATAAACTAGCTGACATTCGAGAAGAAAGATTTTTCAAAATAAATGAATAAATCTTTTTTAAATAAAGTGCAATTAAAATAATTGTAAAGAAAAGGATGAGAAAAATGCGATTGATAAACTAGCATACATTCGAGAAGAAAGAGTTTTCAAAATAAATGAATAAACCTTTTTAAATAAAGTGCAAATAAAAAAGATGAAAAAAATGGAGTGAATGCGATTGCTAAACTAGCTATCATTCGAGAAGAAAGAGTTTTCAAATAAATGAATAAAACTTTTTAAAGTGCAAATAAAAAAGATGAAAAAAATGGAGTGAATGCGATTGTAAAGTAATAATCATTCGAGAAGAAAGAGTTTTCAAATAAATGAATAAACCTTTTTAAATAAAGTGCAAATAAAAAAGATGAAAAAAATGGAGTGAATGCGATTGCTAAACTAGCTATCATTCGAGAAGAAAGAGTTTTCAAATAAATGAATAAACCTTTTTAAATAAAGTGCAAATAAAAAAGATGAAAAAAATGGAGTGAATGCGATTGCTAAACTAGCTATCATTCGAGAAGAAAGAGTTTTCAAATAAATGAATAAACCTTTTTAAATAAAGTGCAAATAAAAAAGATGAAAAAAATGGAGTGAATGCGATTGCTAAACTAGCTGACATTCGAGAAGAAACAGTTTTCAAAATAAATGAATAAATCTTTTTTAAATAAAGTGCAATTAAAATAATTGTGAAAGAAAAGGATGAGAAAAATGCGAGAAGAAAGAGTTTTCAAATAAATGAATAAACCTTTTTAAATAAAGTGCAAATAAAAAAGATGAAAAAAATAGAGTGAATACGATTGCTAAACTAGCTATCATTCGAGAAGAAAGAGTTTTCAAATAAATGAATAAACCTTTTTAAATAAAGTGCAAATAAAAAAGATGAAAAAAATGGAGTGAATGCGATTGCTAAACTAGCTATCATTCGAGAAGAAAGAGTTTTCAAATAAATGAATAAACCTTTTTAAATAAAGTGCTAATAAAAAAGATGAAAAAAATGGAGTGAATGCGATTGCTAAACTAGCTATCATTCGAGAAGAAAGAGTTTTCAAATAAATGAATAAACCTTTTTAAATAAAGTGCAAATAAAAAAGATGAAAAAAATGGAGTGAATGCGATTGTAAAGTAATAATCATTCGAGAAGAAAGAGTTTTCAAATAAATGAATAAACCTTTTTAAATAAAGTGCAAATAAAAAAGATGAAAAAAATGGAGTGAATGCGATTGCTAAACTAGCTATCATTCGAGAAGAAAGAGTTTTCAAATAAATGAATAAACCTTTTTAAATAAAGTGCAAATAAAAAAGATGAAAAAAATGGAGTGAATGCGATTGCTAAACTAGCTATCATTCGAGAAGAAAGAGTTTTCAAATAAATGAATAAACCTTTTTAAAGTGCAAATAAAAAAGATGAAAAAAATGGAGTGAATGCGATTGCTAAACTAGCTATCATTCGAGAAGAAAGAGTTTTCAAATAAATGAATAAACCTTTTTAAAGTGCAAATAAAAAAGATGAAAAAAATGGAGTGAATGCGATTGTAAAGTAATAATCATTCGAGAAGAAAGAGTTTTCAAAATAAATGAATAAATCTTTTTTAAATAAAGTGCAATTAAAATAATTGTGAAAGAAAAGGATGAGAAAAATGCGAGAAAAAGAGTTTTCAAAATAAATGAATAAATCTTTTTAAATAAAGTGCAAATAAAAAAGATGAAAAAAATGGAGTGAATGCGATTGCTAAACTAGCTATCATTCGAGAAGAAAGAGTTTTCAAATAAATGAATAAACCTTTTTAAATAAAGTGCTAATAAAAAAGATGAAAAAAATGGAGTGAATGCGATTGTAAAGTAATAATCATTCGAGAAGAAAGAGTTTTCAAATAAAAGAATTAACCTTTTTAAATAAAGTGCAAATAAAAAAGATGAAAAAAATGGAGTGAATGCGATTGTAAAGTAATAATCATTCGAGAAGAAAGAGTTTTCAAATAAATGAATAAACCTTTTTAAATAAAGTGCAAATAAAAAAGATGAAAAAAATGGAGTGAATGCGATTGCTAAACTAGCTATCATTCGAGAAGAAAGAGTTTTCAAATAAATGAATAAACCTTTTTAAATAAAGTGCAAATAAAAAAGATGAAAAAAATGGAGTGAATGCGATTGCTAAACTAGCTATCATTCGAGAAGAAAGAGTTTTCAAATAAATGAATAAACCTTTTTAAATAAAGTGCAAATAAAAAAGATGAAAAAAATGGAGTGAATGCGATTGCTAAACTAGCTATCATTCGAGAAGAAAGAGTTTTCAAATAAATGAATAAACCTTTTTAAATAAAGTGCAAATAAAAAAGATGAAAAAAATGGAGTGAATGCGATTGCTAAACTAGCTATCATTCGAGAAGAAAGAGTTTTCAAATAAATGAATAAACCTTTTTAAAGTGAAAATAAAAAAGATGAAAAAAATGGAGTGAATGCGATTGTAAAGTAATAATCATTCGAGAAGAAAGAGTTTTCAAATAAATGAATAAACCTTTTTAAATAAAGTGCAAATAAAAAAGATGAAAAAAATGGAGTGAATGCGATTGTAAAGTAATAATCATTCGAGAAGAAAGAGTTTTCAAATAAATGAATAAACCTTTTTAAATAAAGTGCAAATAAAAAAGATGAAAAAAATGGAGTGAATGCGATTGCTAAACTAGCTATCATTCGAGAAGAAAGAGTTTTCAAATAAATGAATAAACCTTTTTAAATAAAGTGCAAATAAAAAAGATGAAAAAAATGGAGTGAATGCGATTGTAAAGTAATAATCATTCGAGAAGAAAGAGTTTTCAAATAAATGAATAAACCTTTTTAAATAAAGTGCAAATAAAAAAGATGAAAAAAATGGAGTGAATGCGATTGCTAAACTAGCTATCATTCGAGAAGAAAGAGTTTTCAAATAAATGAATAAACCTTTTTAAATAAAGTGCAAATAAAAAAGATGAAAAAAATGGAGTGAATGCGATTGCTAAACTAGCTATCATTCGAGAAGAAAGAGTTTTCAAATAAATGAATAAACCTTTTTAAATAAAGTGCAAATAAAAAAGATGAAAAAAATGGAGTGAATGCGATTGCTAAACTAGCTATCATTCGAGAAGAAAGAGTTTTCAAATAAATGAATAAACCTTTTTAAATAAAGTGCAAATAAAAAAGATGAAAAAAATGGAGTGAATGCGATTGCTAAACTAGCTATCATTCGAGAAGAAAGAGTTTTCAAATAAATGAATAAACCTTTTTAAATAAAGTGCAAATAAAAAAGATGAAAAAAATGGAGTGAATGCGATTGTAAAGTAATAATCATTCGAGAAGAAAGAGTTTTCAAATAAATGAATAAACCTTTTTAAATAAAGTGCAAATAAAAAAGATGAAAAAAATGGAGTGAATGCGATTGCTAAACTAGCTATCATTCGAGAAGAAAGAGTTTTCAAATAAATGAATAAACCTTTTTAAATAAAGTGCAAATAAAAAAGATGAAAAAAATGGAGTGAATGCGATTGCTAAACTAGCTATCATTCGAGAAGAAAGAGTTTTCAAATAAATGAATAAACCTTTTTAAATAAAGTGCAAATAAAAAAGATGAAAAAAATGGAGTGAATGCGATTGCTAAACTAGCTATCATTCGAGAAGAAAGAGTTTTCAAATAAATGAATAAACCTTTTTAAATAAAGTGCAAATAAAAAAGATGAAAAAAATGGAGTGAATGCGATTGCTAAACTAGCTATCATTCGAGAAGAAAGAGTTTTCAAATAAATGAATAAACCTTTTTAAATAAAGTGCAAATAAAAAAGATGAAAAAAATGGAGTGAATGCGATTGTAAAGTAATAATCATTCGAGAAGAAAGAGTTTTCAAATAAATGAATAAACCTTTTTAAATAAAGTGCAAATAAAAAAGATGAAAAAAATGGAGTGAATGCGATTGCTAAACTAGCTATCATTCGAGAAGAAAGAGTTTTCAAATAAATGAATAAACCTTTTTAAATAAAGTGCAAATAAAAAAGATGAAAAAAATGGAGTGAATGCGATTGCTAAACTAGCTATCATTCGAGAAGAAAGAGTTTTCAAATAAATGAATAAACCTTTTTAAATAAAGTGCTAATAAAAAAGATGAAAAAAATGGAGTGAATGCGATTGCTAAACTAGCTATCATTCGAGAAGAAAGAGTTTTCAAATAAATGAATAAACCTTTTTAAAGTGCAAATAAAAAAAGATGAAAAAAATGGAGTGAATGCGATTGCTAAACTAGCTATCATTCGAGAAGAAAGAGTTTTCAAATAAATGAATAAACCTTTTTAAATAAAGTGCTAATAAAAAAGATGAAAAAAATGGAGTGAATGCGATTGCTAAACTAGCTATCATTCGAGAAGAAAGAGTTTTCAAATAAATGAATAAACCTTTTTAAATAAAGTGCAAATAAAAAAGATGAAAAAAATGGAGTGAATGCGATTGCTAAACTAGCTATCATTCGAGAAGAAAGAGTTTTCAAATAAATGAATAAACCTTTTTAAAGTGCAAATAAAAAAGATGAAAAAAATGGAGTGAATGCGATTGCTAAACTAGCTATCATTCGAGAAGAAAGAGTTTTCAAATAAATGAATAAACCTTTTTAAAGTGCAAATAAAAAAGATGAAAAAAATGGAGTGAATGCGATTGTAAAGTAATAATCATTCGAGAAGAAAGAGTTTTCAAATAAATGAATAAATCTTTTTTAAATAAAGTGCAATTAAAATAATTGTGAAAGAAAAGGATGAGAAAAATGCGAGAAAAAGAGTTTTCAAAATAAATGAATAAATCTTTTTAAATAAAGTGCAAATAAAAAAGATGAAAAAATAGAGTGAATGCGATTGCTAAACTAGCTATCATTCGAGAAGAAAGAGTTTTCAAATAAATGAATAAACCTTTTTAAATAAAGTGCTAATAAAAAAGATGAAAAAAATGGAGTGAATGCGATTGTAAAGTAATAATCATTCGAGAAGAAAGAGTTTTCAAATAAATGAATAAACCTTTTTAAATAAAGTGCAAATAAAAAAGATGAAAAAAATGGAGTGAATGCGATTGTAAAGTAATAATCATTCGAGAAGAAAGAGTTTTCAAATAAATGAATAAACCTTTTTAAATAAAGTGCAAATAAAAAAGATGAAAAAAATGGAGTGAATGCGATTGTAAAGTAATAATCATTCGAGAAGAAAGAGTTTTCAAATAAATGAATAAACCTTTTTAAATAAAGTGCAAATAAAATAGATGAAAAAAATGGAGTGAATGCGATTGCTAAACTAGCTATCATTCGAGAAGAAAGAGTTTTCAAATAAATGAATAAACCTTTTTAAAGTGCAAATAAAAAAGATGAAAAAAATGGAGTGAATGCGATTGCTAAACTAGCTATCATTCGAGAAGAAAGAGTTTTCAAATAAATGAATAAACCTTTTTAAATAAAGTGCAAATAAAAAAGATGAAAAAAATGGAGTGAATGCGATTGCTAAACTAGCTATCATTCGAGAAGAAAGAGTTTTCAAATAAATGAATAAACCTTTTTAAATAAAGTGCAAATAAAAAAGATGAAAAAAATGGAGTGAATGCGATTGTAAAGTAATAATCATTCGAGAAGAAAGAGTTTTCAAATAAATGAATAAACCTTTTTAAATAAAGTGCAAATAAAAAAGATGAAAAAAATGGAGTGAATGCGATTGCTAAACTAGCTATCATTCGAGAAGAAAGAGTTTTCAAATAAATGAATAAACCTTTTTAAATAAAGTGCAAATAAAAAAGATGAAAAAAATGGAGTGAATGCGATTGCTAAACTAGCTATCATTCGAGAAGAAAGAGTTTTCAAATAAATGAATAAACCTTTTTAAATAAAGTGCAAATAAAAAAGATGAAAAAAATGGAGTGAATGCGATTGTAAAGTAATAATCATTCGAGAAGAAAGAGTTTTCAAATAAATGAATAAACCTTTTTAAATAAAGTGCAAATAAAAAAGATGAAAAAAATGGAGTGAATGCGATTGCTAAACTAGCTATCATTCGAGAAGAAAGAGTTTTCAAATAAATGAATAAACCTTTTTAAATAAAGTGCAAATAAAAAAGATGAAAAAAATGGAGTGAATGCGATTGCTAAACTAGCTATCATTCGAGAAGAAAGAGTTTTCAAATAAATGAATAAACCTTTTTAAATAAAGTGCAAATAAAAAAGATGAAAAAAATGGAGTGAATGCGATTGCTAAACTAGCTATCATTCGAGAAGAAAGAGTTTTCAAATAAATGAATAAACCTTTTTAAATAAAGTGCAAATAAAAAAGATGAAAAAAATGGAGTGAATGCGATTGCTAAACTAGCTATCATTCGAGAAGAAAGAGTTTTCAAATAAATGAATAAACCTTTTTAAATAAAGTGCAAATAAAAAAGATGAAAAAAATGGAGTGAATGCGATTGTAAAGTAATAATCATTCGAGAAGAAAGAGTTTTCAAATAAATGAATAAACCTTTTTAAATAAAGTGCAAATAAAAAAGATGAAAAAAATGGAGTGAATGCGATTGTAAAGTAATAATCATTCGAGAAGAAAGAGTTTTCAAATAAATGAATAAACCTTTTTAAAGTGCAAATAAAAAAGATGAAAAAAATGGAGTGAATGCGATTGCTAAACTAGCTATCATTCGAGAAGAAAGAGTTTTCAAATAAATGAATAAACCTTTTTAAAGTGCAAATAAAAAAGATGAAAAAAATGGAGTGAATGCGATTGCTAAACTAGCTATCATTCGAGAAGAAAGAGTTTTCAAATAAATGAATAAACCTTTTTAAAGTGCAAATAAAAAAGATGAAAAAAATGGAGTGAATGCGATTGTAAAGTAATAATCATTCGAGAAGAAAGAGTTTTCAAATAAATGAATAAACCTTTTTAAATAAAGTGCAAATAAAAAAGATGAAAAAAATGGAGTGAATGCGATTGTAAAGTAATAATCATTCGAGAAGAAAGAGTTTTCAAATAAATGAATAAACCTTTTTAAATAAAGTGCAAATAAAAAAGATGAAAAAAATGGAGTGAATGCGATTGCTAAACTAGCTATCATTCGAGAAGAAAGAGTTTTCAAATAAATGAATAAACCTTTTTAAATAAAGTGCAAATAAAAAAGATGAAAAAAATGGAGTGAATGCGATTGTAAAGTAATAATCATTCGAGAAGAAAGAGTTTTCAAATAAATGAATAAACCTTTTTAAATAAAGTGCAAATAAAAAAGATGAAAAAAATGGAGTGAATGCGATTGTAAAGTAATAATCATTCGAGAAGAAAGAGTTTTCAAATAAATGAATAAACCTTTTTAAATAAAGTGCAAATAAAAAAGATGAAAAAAATGGAGTGAATGCGATTGTAAAGTAATAATCATTCGAGAAGAAAGAGTTTTCAAATAAATGAATAAACCTTTTTAAATAAAGTGCAAATAAAAAAGATGAAAAAAATGGAGTGAATGCGATTGTAAAGTAATAATCATTCGAGAAGAAAGAGTTTTCAAATAAATGAATAAACCTTTTTAAATAAAGTGCAAATAAAAAAGATGAAAAAAATGGAGTGAATGCGATTGCTAAACTAGCTATCATTCGAGAAGAAAGAGTTTTCAAATAAATGAATAAACCTTTTTAAATAAAGTGCAAATAAAAAAGATGAAAAAAATGGAGTGAATGCGATTGCTAAACTAGCTATCATTCGAGAAGAAAGAGTTTTCAAATAAATGAATAAACCTTTTTAAATAAAGTGCAAATAAAAAAGATGAAAAAAATGGAGTGAATGCGATTGTAAAGTAATAATCATTCGAGAAGAAAGAGTTTTCAAATAAATGAATAAACCTTTTTAAATAAAGTGCAAATAAAAAAGATGAAAAAAATGGAGTGAATGCGATTGTAAAGTAATAATCATTCGAGAAGAAAGAGTTTTCAAATAAATGAATAAACCTTTTTAAATAAAGTGCAAATAAAAAAGATGAAAAAAATGGAGTGAATGCGATTGCTAAACTAGCTATCATTCGAGAAGAAAGAGTTTTCAAATAAATGAATAAACCTTTTTAAATAAAGTGCAAATAAAAAAGATGAAAAAAATGGAGTGAATGCGATTGTAAAGTAATAATCATTCGAGAAGAAAGAGTTTTCAAATAAATGAATAAACCTTTTTAAATAAAGTGCAAATAAAAAAGATGAAAAAAATGGAGTGAATGCGATTGTAAATTAATAATCATTCGAGAAGAAAGAGTTTTCAAATAAATGAATAAACCTTTTTAAATAAAGTGCAAATAAAAAAGATGAAAAAAATGGAGTGAATGCGATTGTAAAGTAATAATCATTCGAGAAGAAAGAGTTTTCAAATAAATGAATAAACCTTTTTAAATAAAGTGAAAATAAAAAAGATGAAAAAAATGGAGTGAATGCGATTGTAAAGTAATAATCATTCGAGAAGAAAGAGTTTTCAAATAAATGAATAAACCTTTTTAAATAAAGTGCAAATAAAAAAGATGAAAAAAATGGAGTGAATGCGATTGTAAAGTAATAATCATTCGAGAAGAAAGAGTTTTCAAATAAATGAATTAACCTTTTTAAATAAAGTGCAAATAAAAAAGATGAAAAAAATGGAGTGAATGCGATTGCTAAACTAGCTATCATTCGAGAAGAAAGAGTTTTCAAATAAATGAATAAACCTTTTTAAAGTGCAAATAAAAAAGATGAAAAAAATGGAGTGAATGCGATTGTAAAGTAATAATCATTCGAGAAGAAAGAGTTTTCAAATAAATGAATAAACCTTTTTAAATAAAGTGCAAATAAAAAAGATGAAAAAAATGGAGTGAATGCGATTGCTAAACTAGCTATCATTCGAGAAGAAAGAGTTTTCAAATAAATGAATAAACCTTTTTAAATAAAGTGCAAATAAAAAAGATGAAAAAAATGGAGTGAATGCGATTGTAAAGTAATAATCATTCGAGAAGAAAGAGTTTTCAAATAAATGAATAAACCTTTTTAAATAAAGTGCAAATAAAAAAGATGAAAAAAATGGAGTGAATGCGATTGTAAAGTAATAATCATTCGAGAAGAAAGAGTTTTCAAATAAATGAATAAACCTTTTTAAATAAAGTGCAAATAAAAAAGATGAAAAAAATGGAGTGAATGCGATTGCTAAACTAGCTATCATTCGAGAAGAAAGAGTTTTCAAATAAATGAATAAACCTTTTTAAATAAAGTGAAAATAAAAAAGATGAAAAAAATGGAGTGAATGCGATTGCTAAACTAGCTATCATTCGAGAAGAAAGAGTTTTCAAATAAATGAATAAACCTTTTTAAATAAAGTGCAAATAAAAAAGATGAAAAAAATGGAGTGAATGCGATTGTAAAGTAATAATCATTCGAGAAGAAAGAGTTTTCAAATAAATGAATAAACCTTTTTAAATAAAGTGCAAATAAAAAAGATGAAAAAAATGGAGTGAATGCGATTGTAAAGTAATAATCATTCGAGAAGAAAGAGTTTTCAAATAAATGAATTAACCTTTTTAAATAAAGTGCAAATAAAAAAGATGAAAAAAATGGAGTGAATGCGATTGCTAAACTAGCTATCATTCGAGAAGAAAGAGTTTTCAAATAAATGAATAAACCTTTTTAAAGTGCAAATAAAAAAGATGAAAAAAATGGAGTGAATGCGATTGTAAAGTAATAATCATTCGAGAAGAAAGAGTTTTCAAATAAATGAATAAACCTTTTTAAATAAAGTGCAAATAAAAAAGATGAAAAAAATGGAGTGAATGCGATTGCTAAACTAGCTATCATTCGAGAAGAAAGAGTTTTCAAATAAATGAATAAACCTTTTTAAATAAAGTGCAAATAAAAAAGATGAAAAAAATGGAGTGAATGCGATTGTAAAGTAATAATCATTCGAGAAGAAAGAGTTTTCAAATAAATGAATAAACCTTTTTAAATAAAGTGCAAATAAAAAAGATGAAAAAAATGGAGTGAATGCGATTGTAAAGTAATAATCATTCGAGAAGAAAGAGTTTTCAAATAAATGAATAAACCTTTTTAAATAAAGTGCAAATAAAAAAGATGAAAAAAATGGAGTGAATGCGATTGCTAAACTAGCTATCATTCGAGAAGAAAGAGTTTTCAAATAAATGAATAAACCTTTTTAAATAAAGTGCAAATAAAAAAGATGAAAAAAATGGAGTGAATGCGATTGCTAAACTAGCTATCATTCGAGAAGAAAGAGTTTTCAAATAAATGAATAAACCTTTTTAAATAAAGTGCAAATAAAAAAGATGAAAAAAATGGAGTGAATGCGATTGTAAAGTAATAATCATTCGAGAAGAAAGAGTTTTCAAATAAATGAATTAACCTTTTTAAATAAAGTGCAAATAAAAAGATGAAAAAAATGGAGTGAATGCGATTGCTAAACTAGCTATCATTCGAGAAGAAAGAGTTTTCAAATAAATGAATAAACCTTTTTAAATAAAGTGCAAATAAAAAAGATGAAAAAAATGGAGTGAATGCGATTGTAAAGTAATAATCATTCGAGAAGAAAGAGTTTTCAAATAAATGAATAAACCTTTTTAAATAAAGTGCAAATAAAAAAGATGAAAAAAATGGAGTGAATGCGATTGCTAAACTAGCTATCATTCGAGAAGAAAGAGTTTTCAAATAAATGAATAAACCTTTTTAAATAAAGTGCAAATAAAAAAGATGAAAAAAATGGAGTGAATGCGATTGTAAAGTAATAATCATTCGAGAAGAAAGAGTTTTCAAATAAATGAATAAACCTTTTTAAATAAAGTGCAAATAAAAAAGATGAAAAAAATGGAGTGAATGCGATTGTAAAGTAATAATCATTCGAGAAGAAAGAGTTTTCAAATAAATGAATAAACCTTTTTAAATAAAGTGCAAATAAAAAAGATGAAAAAAATGGAGTGAATGCGATTGCTAAACTAGCTATCATTCGAGAAGAAAGAGTTTTCAAATAAATGAATAAACCTTTTTAAATAAAGTGCAAATAAAAAAGATGAAAAAAATGGAGTGAATGCGATTGCTAAACTAGCTATCATTCGAGAAGAAAGAGTTTTCAAATAAATGAATAAACCTTTTTAAATAAAGTGCAAATAAAAAAGATGAAAAAAATGGAGTGAATGCGATTGTAAAGTAATAATCATTCGAGAAGAAAGAGTTTTCAAATAAATGAATAAACCTTTTTAAATAAAGTGCAAATAAAAAAGATGAAAAAAATGGAGTGAATGCGATTGTAAAGTAATAATCATTCGAGAAGAAAGAGTTTTCAAATAAATGAATAAACCTTTTTAAATAAAGTGCAAATAAAAAAGATGAAAAAAATGGAGTGAATGCGATTGCTAAACTAGCTATCATTCGAGAAGAAAGAGTTTTCAAATAAATGAATAAACCTTTTTAAATAAAGTGCAAATAAAAAAGATGAAAAAAATGGAGTGAATGCGATTGTAAAGTAATAATCATTCGAGAAGAAAGAGTTTTCAAATAAATGAATAAACCTTTTTAAATAAAGTGCAAATAAAAAAGATGAAAAAAATGGAGTGAATGCGATTGTAAATTAATAATCATTCGAGAAGAAAGAGTTTTCAAATAAATGAATAAACCTTTTTAAATAAAGTGCAAATAAAAAAGATGAAAAAAATGGAGTGAATGCGATTGTAAAGTAATAATCATTCGAGAAGAAAGAGTTTTCAAATAAATGAATAAACCTTTTTAAATAAAGTGAAAATAAAAAAGATGAAAAAAATGGAGTGAATGCGATTGTAAAGTAATAATCATTCGAGAAGAAAGAGTTTTCAAATAAATGAATAAACCTTTTTAAATAAAGTGCAAATAAAAAAGATGAAAAAAATGGAGTGAATGCGATTGTAAAGTAATAATCATTCGAGAAGAAAGAGTTTTCAAATAAATGAATTAACCTTTTTAAATAAAGTGCAAATAAAAAAGATGAAAAAAATGGAGTGAATGCGATTGCTAAACTAGCTATCATTCGAGAAGAAAGAGTTTTCAAATAAATGAATAAACCTTTTTAAAGTGCAAATAAAAAAGATGAAAAAAATGGAGTGAATGCGATTGTAAAGTAATAATCATTCGAGAAGAAAGAGTTTTCAAATAAATGAATAAACCTTTTTAAATAAAGTGCAAATAAAAAAGATGAAAAAAATGGAGTGAATGCGATTGCTAAACTAGCTATCATTCGAGAAGAAAGAGTTTTCAAATAAATGAATAAACCTTTTTAAATAAAGTGCAAATAAAAAAGATGAAAAAAATGGAGTGAATGCGATTGTAAAGTAATAATCATTCGAGAAGAAAGAGTTTTCAAATAAATGAATAAACCTTTTTAAATAAAGTGCAAATAAAAAAGATGAAAAAAATGGAGTGAATGCGATTGTAAAGTAATAATCATTCGAGAAGAAAGAGTTTTCAAATAAATGAATAAACCTTTTTAAATAAAGTGCAAATAAAAAAGATGAAAAAAATGGAGTGAATGCGATTGCTAAACTAGCTATCATTCGAGAAGAAAGAGTTTTCAAATAAATGAATAAACCTTTTTAAATAAAGTGAAAATAAAAAAGATGAAAAAAATGGAGTGAATGCGATTGCTAAACTAGCTATCATTCGAGAAGAAAGAGTTTTCAAATAAATGAATAAACCTTTTTAAATAAAGTGCAAATAAAAAAGATGAAAAAAATGGAGTGAATGCGATTGTAAAGTAATAATCATTCGAGAAGAAAGAGTTTTCAAATAAATGAATAAACCTTTTTAAATAAAGTGCAAATAAAAAAGATGAAAAAAATGGAGTGAATGCGATTGTAAAGTAATAATCATTCGAGAAGAAAGAGTTTTCAAATAAATGAATAAACCTTTTTAAATAAAGTGAAAATAAAAAAGATGAAAAAAATGGAGTGAATGCGATTGTAAAGTAATAATCATTCGAGAAGAAAGAGTTTTCAAATAAATGAATAAACCTTTTTAAATAAAGTGCAAATAAAAAAGATGAAAAAAATGGAGTGAATGCGATTGCTAAACTAGCTATCATTCGAGAAGAAAGAGTTTTCAAATAAATGAATAAACCTTTTTAAATAAAGTGCAAATAAAAAAGATGAAAAAAATGGAGTGAATGCGATTGTAAAGTAATAATCATTCGAGAAGAAAGAGTTTTCAAATAAATGAATAAACCTTTTTAAATAAAGTGCAAATAAAAAAGATGAAAAAAATGGAGTGAATGCGATTGCTAAACTAGCTATCATTCGAGAAGAAAGAGTTTTCAAATAAATGAATAAACCTTTTTAAATAAAGTGCAAATAAAAAAGATGAAAAAAATGGAGTGAATGCGATTGTAAAGTAATAATCATTCGAGAAGAAAGAGTTTTCAAATAAATGAATAAACCTTTTTAAATAAAGTGCAAATAAAAAAGATGAAAAAAATGGAGTGAATGCGATTGTAAAGTAATAATCATTCGAGAAGAAAGAGTTTTCAAATAAATGAATAAACCTTTTTAAATAAAGTGCAAATAAAAAAGATGAAAAAAATGGAGTGAATGCGATTGTAAAGTAATAATCATTCGAGAAGAAAGAGTTTTCAAATAAATGAATAAACCTTTTTAAATAAAGTGAAAATAAAAAAGATGAAAAAAATGGAGTGAATGCGATTGTAAAGTAATAATCATTCGAGAAGAAAGAGTTTTCAAATAAATGAATTAACCTTTTTAAATAAAGTGCAAATAAAAAAGATGAAAAAAATGGAGTGAATGCGATTGCTAAACTAGCTATCATTCGAGAAGAAAGAGTTTTCAAATAAATGAATAAACCTTTTTAAAGTGAAAATAAAAAAGATGAAAAAAATGGAGTGAATGCGATTGTAAAGTAATAATCATTCGAGAAGAATTAGTTTTCAAATAAATGAATAAACCTTTTTAAATAAAGTGCAAATAAAAAAGATGAAAAAAATGGAGTGAATGCGATTGTAAAGTAATAATCATTCGAGAAGAAAGAGTTTTCAAATAAATGAATAAACCTTTTTAAATAAAGTGCAAATAAAAAAGATGAAAAAAATGGAGTGAATGCGATTGCTAAACTAGCTATCATTCGAGAAGAAAGAGTTTTCAAATAAATGAATAAACCTTTTTAAATAAAGTGCAAATAAAAAAGATGAAAAAAATGGAGTGAATGCGATTGTAAAGTAATAATCATTCGAGAAGAAAGAGTTTTCAAATAAATGAATAAACCTTTTTAAATAAAGTGCAAATAAAAAAGATGAAAAAAATGGAGTGAATGCGATTGTAAAGTAATAATCATTCGAGAAGAAAGAGTTTTCAAATAAATGAATAAACCTTTTTAAATAAAGTGCAAATAAAAAAGATGAAAAAAATGGAGTGAATGCGATTGTAAATTAATAATCATTCGAGAAGAAAGAGTTTTCAAATAAATGAATAAACCTTTTTAAATAAAGTGAAAATAAAAAAGATGAAAAAAATGGAGTGAATGCGATTGTAAAGTAATAATCATTCGAGAAGAAAGAGTTTTCAAATAAATGAATAAACCTTTTTAAATAAAGTGCAAATAAAAAAGATGAAAAAAATGGAGTGAATGCGATTGTAAATTAATAATCATTCGAGAAGAAAGAGTTTTCAAATAAATGAATAAACCTTTTTAAATAAAGTGAAAATAAAAAAGATGAAAAAAATGGAGTGAATGCGATTGTAAAGTAATAATCATTCGAGAAGAAAGAGTTTTCAAATAAATGAATAAACCTTTTTAAATAAAGTGAAAATAAAAAAGATGAAAAAAATGGAGTGAATGCGATTGTAAAGTAATAATCATTCGAGAAGAAAGAGTTTTCAAATAAATGAATAAACCTTTTTAAATAAAGTGCAAATAAAAAAGATGAAAAAAATGGAGTGAATGCGATTGTAAAGTAATAATCATTCGAGAAGAAAGAGTTTTCAAATAAATGAATTAACCTTTTTAAATAAAGTGCAAATAAAAAAGATGAAAAAAATGGAGTGAATGCGATTGCTAAACTAGCTATCATTCGAGAAGAAAGAGTTTTCAAATAAATGAATAAACCTTTTTAAATAAAGTGCAAATAAAAAAGATGAAAAAAATGGAGTGAATGCGATTGTAAAGTAATAATCATTCGAGAAGAAAGAGTTTTCAAATAAATGAATAAACCTTTTTAAATAAAGTGCAAATAAAAAAGATGAAAAAAATGGAGTGAATGCGATTGTAAATTAATAATCATTCGAGAAGAAAGAGTTTTCAAATAAATGAATAAACCTTTTTAAATAAAGTGAAAATAAAAAAGATGAAAAAAATGGAGTGAATGCGATTGTAAAGTAATAATCATTCGAGAAGAAAGAGTTTTCAAATAAATGAATAAACCTTTTTAAATAAAGTGAAAATAAAAAAGATGAAAAAAATGGAGTGAATGCGATTGTAAAGTAATAATCATTCGAGAAGAAAGAGTTTTCAAATAAATGAATAAACCTTTTTAAATAAAGTGCAAATAAAAAAGATGAAAAAAATGGAGTGAATGCGATTGTAAAGTAATAATCATTCGAGAAGAAAGAGTTTTCAAATAAATGAATAAACCTTTTTAAATAAAGTGAAAATAAAAAAGATGAAAAAAATGGAGTGAATGCGATTGTAAAGTAATAATCATTCGAGAAGAAAGAGTTTTCAAATAAATGAATAAACCTTTTTAAATAAAGTGAAAATAAAAAAGATGAAAAAAATGGAGTGAATGCGATTGTAAAGTAATAATCATTCGAGAAGAAAGAGTTTTCAAATAAATGAATAAACCTTTTTAAATAAAGTGAAAATAAAAAAGATGAAAAAAATGGAGTGAATGCGATTGTAAAGTAATAATCATTCGAGAAGAAAGAGTTTTCAAATAAATGAATAAACCTTTTTAAATAAAGTGAAAATAAAAAAGATGAAAAAAATGGAGTGAATGCGATTGTAAAGTAATAATCATTCGAGAAGAAAGAGTTTTCAAATAAATGAATTAACCTTTTTAAATAAAGTGCAAATAAAAAAGATGAAAAAAATGGAGTGAATGCGATTGTAAAGTAATAATCATTCGAGAAGAAAGAGTTTTCAAATAAATGAATAAACCTTTTTAAATAAAGTGCAAATAAAAAAGATGAAAAAAATGGAGTGAATGCGATTGTAAAGTAATAATCATTCGAGAAGAAAGAGTTTTCAAATAAATGAATAAACCTTTTTAAATAAAGTGCAAATAAAAAAGATGAAAAAAATGGAGTGAATGCGATTGTAAAGTAATAATCATTCGAGAAGAAAGAGTTTTCAAATAAATGAATTAACCTTTTTAAATAAAGTGCAAATAAAAAAGATGAAAAAAATGGAGTGAATGCGATTGCTAAACTAGCTATCATTCGAGAAGAAAGAGTTTTCAAATAAATGAATAAACCTTTTTAAATAAAGTGAAAATAAAAAAGATGAAAAAAATGGAGTGAATGCGATTGCTAAACTAGCTATCATTCGAGAAGAAAGAGTTTTCAAATAAATGAATAAACCTTTTTAAATAAAGTGCAAATAAAAAAGATGAAAAAAATGGAGTGAATGCGATTGTAAAGTAATAATCATTCGAGAAGAAAGAGTTTTCAAATAAATGAATAAACCTTTTTAAATAAAGTGAAAATAAAAAAGATGAAAAAAATGGAGTGAATGCGATTGTAAAGTAATAATCATTCGAGAAGAAAGAGTTTTCAAATAAATGAATAAACCTTTTTAAATAAAGTGCAAATAAAAAAGATGAAAAAAATGGAGTGAATGCGATTGTAAAGTAATAATCATTCGAGAAGAAAGAGTTTTCAAATAAATGAATAAACCTTTTTAAATAAAGTGCAAATAAAAAAGATGAAAAAAATGGAGTGAATGCGATTGTAAAGTAATAATCATTCGAGAAGAAAGAGTTTTCAAATAAATGAATAAACCTTTTTAAATAAAGTGCAAATAAAAAAGATGAAAAAAATGGAGTGAATGCGATTGCTAAACTAGCTATCATTCGAGAAGAAAGAGTTTTCAAATAAATGAATAAACCTTTTTAAATAAAGTGCAAATAAAAAAGATGAAAAAAATGGAGTGAATGCGATTGTAAAGTAATAATCATTCGAGAAGAAAGAGTTTTCAAATAAATGAATAAACCTTTTTAAATAAAGTGCAAATAAAAAAGATGAAAAAAATGGAGTGAATGCGATTGCTAAACTAGCTATCATTCGAGAAGAAAGAGTTTTCAAATAAATGAATAAACCTTTTTAAATAAAGTGCAAATAAAAAAGATGAAAAAAATGGAGTGAATGCGATTGCTAAACTAGCTATCATTCGAGAAGAAAGAGTTTTCAAATAAATGAATAAACCTTTTTAAATAAAGTGCAAATAAAAAAGATGAAAAAAATGGAGTGAATGCGATTGTAAAGTAATAATCATTCGAGAAGAAAGAGTTTTCAAATAAATGAATAAACCTTTTTAAATAAAGTGCAAATAAAAAAGATGAAAAAAATGGAGTGAATGCGATTGTAAAGTAATAATCATTCGAGAAGAAAGAGTTTTCAAATAAATGAATAAACCTTTTTAAATAAAGTGCAAATAAAAAAGATGAAAAAAATGGAGTGAATGCGATTGCTAAACTAGCTATCATTCGAGAAGAAAGAGTTTTCAAATAAATGAATAAACCTTTTTAAATAAAGTGCAAATAAAAAAGATGAAAAAAATGGAGTGAATGCGATTGTAAAGTAATAATCATTCGAGAAGAAAGAGTTTTCAAATAAATGAATAAACCTTTTTAAATAAAGTGCAAATAAAAAAGATGAAAAAAATGGAGTGAATGCGATTGTAAAGTAATAATCATTCGAGAAGAAAGAGTTTTCAAATAAATGAATAAACCTTTTTAAATAAAGTGCAAATAAAAAAGATGAAAAAAATGGAGTGAATGCGATTGTAAAGTAATAATCATTCGAGAAGAAAGAGTTTTCAAATAAATGAATAAACCTTTTTAAATAAAGTGCAAATAAAAAAGATGAAAAAAATGGAGTGAATGCGATTGCTAAACTAGCTATCATTCGAGAAGAAAGAGTTTTCAAATAAATGAATAAACCTTTTTAAATAAAGTGCAAATAAAAAAGATGAAAAAAATGGAGTGAATGCGATTGCTAAACTAGCTATCATTCGAGAAGAAAGAGTTTTCAAATAAATGAATAAACCTTTTTAAATAAAGTGCAAATAAAAAAGATGAAAAAAATGGAGTGAATGCGATTGCTAAACTAGCTATCATTCGAGAAGAAAGAGTTTTCAAATAAATGAATAAACCTTTTTAAATAAAGTGCAAATAAAAAAGATGAAAAAAATGGAGTGAATGCGATTGTAAAGTAATAATCATTCGAGAAGAAAGAGTTTTCAAATAAATGAATAAACCTTTTTAAATAAAGTGCAAATAAAAAAGATGAAAAAAATGGAGTGAATGCGATTGTAAAGTAATAATCATTCGAGAAGAAAGAGTTTTCAAATAAATGAATAAACCTTTTTAAATAAAGTGCAAATAAAAAAGATGAAAAAAATGGAGTGAATGCGATTGCTAAACTAGCTATCATTCGAGAAGAAAGAGTTTTCAAATAAATGAATAAACCTTTTTAAATAAAGTGCAAATAAAAAAGATGAAAAAAATGGAGTGAATGCGATTGTAAAGTAATAATCATTCGAGAAGAAAGAGTTTTCAAATAAATGAATAAACCTTTTTAAATAAAGTGCAAATAAAAAAGATGAAAAAAATGGAGTGAATGCGATTGTAAAGTAATAATCATTCGAGAAGAAAGAGTTTTCAAATAAATGAATAAACCTTTTTAAATAAAGTGCAAATAAAAAAGATGAAAAAAATGGAGTGAATGCGATTGTAAAGTAATAATCATTCGAGAAGAAAGAGTTTTCAAATAAATGAATAAACCTTTTTAAAGTGCAAATAAAAAAGATGAAAAAAATGGAGTGAATGCGATTGCTAAACTAGCTATCATTCGAGAAGAAAGAGTTTTCAAATAAATGAATAAACCTTTTTAAATAAAGTGCAAATAAAAAAGATGAAAAAAATGGAGTGAATGCGATTGTAAAGTAATAATCATTCGAGAAGAAAGAGTTTTCAAATAAATGAATAAACCTTTTTAAATAAAGTGAAAATAAAAAAGATGAAAAAAATGGAGTGAATGCGATTGTAAAGTAATAATCATTCGAGAAGAAAGAGTTTTCAAATAAATGAATAAACCTTTTTAAATAAAGTGAAAATAAAAAAGATGAAAAAAATGGAGTGAATGCGATTGTAAAGTAATAATCATTCGAGAAGAAAGAGTTTTCAAATAAATGAATAAACCTTTTTAAATAAAGTGCAAATAAAAAAGATGAAAAAAATGGAGTGAATGCGATTGTAAAGTAATAATCATTCGAGAAGAAAGAGTTTTCAAATAAATGAATAAACCTTTTTAAATAAAGTGAAAATAAAAAAGATGAAAAAAATGGAGTGAATGCGATTGTAAAGTAATAATCATTCGAGAAGAAAGAGTTTTCAAATAAATGAATAAACCTTTTTAAATAAAGTGCAAATAAAAAAGATGAAAAAAATGGAGTGAATGCGATTGTAAAGTAATAATCATTCGAGAAGAAAGAGTTTTCAAATAAATGAATAAACCTTTTTAAATAAAGTGCAAATAAAAAAGATGAAAAAAATGGAGTGAATGCGATTGTAAAGTAATAATCATTCGAGAAGAAAGAGTTTTCAAATAAATGAATAAACCTTTTTAAATAAAGTGCAAATAAAAAAGATGAAAAAAATGGAGTGAATGCGATTGTAAAGTAATAATCATTCGAGAAGAAAGAGTTTTCAAATAAATGAATAAACCTTTTTAAATAAAGTGCAAATAAAAAAGATGAAAAAAATGGAGTGAATGCGATTGTAAAGTAATAATCATTCGAGAAGAAAGAGTTTTCAAATAAATGAATAAACCTTTTTAAATAAAGTGCAAATAAAAAAGATGAAAAAAATGGAGTGAATGCGATTGCTAAACTAGCTATCATTCGAGAAGAAAGAGTTTTCAAATAAATGAATAAACCTTTTTAAATAAAGTGCAAATAAAAAAGATGAAAAAAATGGAGTGAATGCGATTGTAAAGTAATAATCATTCGAGAAGAAAGAGTTTTCAAATAAATGAATAAACCTTTTTAAATAAAGTGAAAATAAAAAAGATGAAAAAAATGGAGTGAATGCGATTGTAAAGTAATAATCATTCGAGAAGAAAGAGTTTTCAAATAAATGAATAAACCTTTTTAAATAAAGTGCAAATAAAAAAGATGAAAAAAATGGAGTGAATGCGATTGCTAAACTAGCTATCATTCGAGAAGAAAGAGTTTTCAAATAAATGAATAAACCTTTTTAAATAAAGTGCAAATAAAAAAGATGAAAAAAATGGAGTGAATGCGATTGTAAAGTAATAATCATTCGAGAAGAAAGAGTTTTCAAATAAATGAATAAACCTTTTTAAATAAAGTGCAAATAAAAAAGATGAAAAAAATGGAGTGAATGCGATTGCTAAACTAGCTATCATTCGAGAAGAAAGAGTTTTCAAATAAATGAATAAACCTTTTTAAATAAAGTGCAAATAAAAAAGATGAAAAAAATGGAGTGAATGCGATTGTAAAGTAATAATCATTCGAGAAGAAAGAGTTTTCAAATAAATGAATAAACCTTTTTAAATAAAGTGCAAATAAAAAAGATGAAAAAAATGGAGTGAATGCGATTGTAAAGTAATAATCATTCGAGAAGAAAGAGTTTTCAAATAAATGAATAAACCTTTTTAAATAAAGTGCAAATAAAAAAGATGAAAAAAATGGAGTGAATGCGATTGCTAAACTAGCTATCATTCGAGAAGAAAGAGTTTTCAAATAAATGAATAAACCTTTTTAAATAAAGTGCAAATAAAAAAGATGAAAAAAATGGAGTGAATGCGATTGTAAAGTAATAATCATTCGAGAAGAAAGAGTTTTCAAATAAATGAATAAACCTTTTTAAATAAAGTGCAAATAAAAAAGATGAAAAAAATGGAGTGAATGCGATTGTAAAGTAATAATCATTCGAGAAGAAAGAGTTTTCAAATAAATGAATAAACCTTTTTAAATAAAGTGAAAATAAAAAAGATGAAAAAAATGGAGTGAATGCGATTGTAAAGTAATAATCATTCGAGAAGAAAGAGTTTTCAAATAAATGAATAAACCTTTTTAAATAAAGTGCAAATAAAAAAGATGAAAAAAATGGAGTGAATGCGATTGCTAAACTAGCTATCATTCGAGAAGAAAGAGTTTTCAAATAAATGAATAAACCTTTTTAAATAAAGTGCAAATAAAAAAGATGAAAAAAATGGAGTGAATGCGATTGTAAAGTAATAATCATTCGAGAAGAAAGAGTTTTCAAATAAATGAATAAACCTTTTTAAATAAAGTGAAAATAAAAAAGATGAAAAAAATGGAGTGAATGCGATTGTAAAGTAATAATCATTCGAGAAGAAAGAGTTTTCAAATAAATGAATAAACCTTTTTAAATAAAGTGAAAATAAAAAAGATGAAAAAAATGGAGTGAATGCGATTGTAAAGTAATAATCATTCGAGAAGAAAGAGTTTTCAAATAAATGAATAAACCTTTTTAAAGTGCAAATAAAAAAGATGAAAAAAATGGAGTGAATGCGATTGCTAAACTAGCTATCATTCGAGAAGAAAGAGTTTTCAAATAAATGAATAAACCTTTTTAAATAAAGTGCAAATAAAAAAGATGAAAAAAATGGAGTGAATGCGATTGTAAAGTAATAATCATTCGAGAAGAAAGAGTTTTCAAATAAATGAATAAACCTTTTTAAATAAAGTGCAAATAAAAAAGATGAAAAAAATGGAGTGAATGCGATTGTAAAGTAATAATCATTCGAGAAGAAAGAGTTTTCAAATAAATGAATAAACCTTTTTAAATAAAGTGCAAATAAAAAAGATGAAAAAAATGGAGTGAATGCGATTGCTAAACTAGCTATCATTCGAGAAGAAAGAGTTTTCAAATAAATGAATAAACCTTTTTAAATAAAGTGAAAATAAAAAAGATGAAAAAAATGGAGTGAATGCGATTGTAAAGTAATAATCATTCGAGAAGAAAGAGTTTTCAAATAAATGAATAAACCTTTTTAAATAAAGTGCAAATAAAAAAGATGAAAAAAATGGAGTGAATGCGATTGTAAACTAGCTATCATTCGAGAAGAAAGAGTTTTCAAATAAATGAATAAACCTTTTTAAATAAAGTGCAAATAAAAAAGATGAAAAAAATGGAGTGAATGCGATTGTAAAGTAATAATCATTCGAGAAGAAAGAGTTTTCAAATAAATGAATAAACCTTTTTAAATAAAGTGCAAATAAAAAAGATGAAAAAAATGGAGTGAATGCGATTGTAAAGTAATAATCATTCGAGAAGAAAGAGTTTTCAAATAAATGAATAAACCTTTTTAAATAAAGTGAAAATAAAAAAGATGAAAAAAATGGAGTGAATGCGATTGTAAAGTAATAATCATTCGAGAAGAAAGAGTTTTCAAATAAATGAATAAACCTTTTTAAATAAAGTGCAAATAAAAAAGATGAAAAAAATGGAGTGAATGCGATTGTAAAGTAATAATCATTCGAGAAGAAAGAGTTTTCAAATAAATGAATAAACCTTTTTAAATAAAGTGCAAATAAAAAAGATGAAAAAAATGGAGTGAATGCGATTGCTAAACTAGCTATCATTCGAGAAGAAAGAGTTTTCAAATAAATGAATAAACCTTTTTAAATAAAGTGCAAATAAAAAAGATGAAAAAAATGGAGTGAATGCGATTGCTAAACTAGCTATCATTCGAGAAGAAAGAGTTTTCAAATAAATGAATAAACCTTTTTAAATAAAGTGCAAATAAAAAAGATGAAAAAAATGGAGTGAATGCGATTGTAAAGTAATAATCATTCGAGAAGAAAGAGTTTTCAAATAAATGAATAAACCTTTTTAAATAAAGTGAAAATAAAAAAGATGAAAAAAATGGAGTGAATGCGATTGTAAAGTAATAATCATTCGAGAAGAAAGAGTTTTCAAATAAATGAATAAACCTTTTTAAATAAAGTGCAAATAAAAAAGATGAAAAAAATGGAGTGAATGCGATTGTAAAGTAATAATCATTCGAGAAGAAAGAGTTTTCAAATAAATGAATAAACCTTTTTAAATAAAGTGAAAATAAAAAAGATGAAAAAAATGGAGTGAATGCGATTGTAAAGTAATAATCATTCGAGAAGAAAGAGTTTTCAAATAAATGAATAAACCTTTTTAAATAAAGTGAAAATAAAAAAGATGAAAAAAATGGAGTGAATGCGATTGTAAAGTAATAATCATTCGAGAAGAAAGAGTTTTCAAATAAATGAATAAACCTTTTTAAATAAAGTGCAAATAAAAAAGATGAAAAAAATGGAGTGAATGCGATTGCTAAACTAGCTATCATTCGAGAAGAAAGAGTTTTCAAATAAATGAATAAACCTTTTTAAATAAAGTGCAAATAAAAAAGATGAAAAAAATGGAGTGAATGCGATTGTAAAGTAATAATCATTCGAGAAGAAAGAGTTTTCAAATAAATGAATAAACCTTTTTAAATAAAGTGAAAATAAAAAAGATGAAAAAAATGGAGTGAATGCGATTGTAAAGTAATAATCATTCGAGAAGAAAGAGTTTTCAAATAAATGAATAAACCTTTTTAAATAAAGTGCAAATAAAAAAGATGAAAAAAATGGAGTGAATGCGATTGTAAAGTAATAATCATTCGAGAAGAAAGAGTTTTCAAATAAATGAATAAACCTTTTTAAATAAAGTGCAAATAAAAAAGATGAAAAAAATGGAGTGAATGCGATTGCTAAACTAGCTATCATTCGAGAAGAAAGAGTTTTCAAATAAATGAATAAACCTTTTTAAATAAAGTGCAAATAAAAAAGATGAAAAAAATGGAGTGAATGCGATTGTAAAGTAATAATCATTCGAGAAGAAAGAGTTTTCAAATAAATGAATAAACCTTTTTAAATAAAGTGCAAATAAAAAAGATGAAAAAAATGGAGTGAATGCGATTGTAAAGTAATAATCATTCGAGAAGAAAGAGTTTTCAAATAAATGAATAAACCTTTTTAAATAAAGTGCAAATAAAAAAGATGAAAAAAATGGAGTGAATGCGATTGCTAAACTAGCTATCATTCGAGAAGAAAGAGTTTTCAAATAAATGAATAAACCTTTTTAAATAAAGTGAAAATAAAAAAGATGAAAAAAATGGAGTGAATGCGATTGTAAAGTAATAATCATTCGAGAAGAAAGAGTTTTCAAATAAATGAATAAACCTTTTTAAATAAAGTGCAAATAAAAAAGATGAAAAAAATGGAGTGAATGCGATTGCTAAACTAGCTATCATTCGAGAAGAAAGAGTTTTCAAATAAATGAATAAACCTTTTTAAATAAAGTGCAAATAAAAAAGATGAAAAAAATGGAGTGAATGCGATTGCTAAACTAGCTATCATTCGAGAAGAAAGAGTTTTCAAATAAATGAATAAACCTTTTTAAATAAAGTGCAAATAAAAAAGATGAAAAAAATGGAGTGAATGCGATTGTAAAGTAATAATCATTCGAGAAGAAAGAGTTTTCAAATAAATGAATAAACCTTTTTAAATAAAGTGAAAATAAAAAAGATGAAAAAAATGGAGTGAATGCGATTGTAAAGTAATAATCATTCGAGAAGAAAGAGTTTTCAAATAAATGAATAAACCTTTTTAAATAAAGTGCAAATAAAAAAGATGAAAAAAATGGAGTGAATGCGATTGTAAAGTAATAATCATTCGAGAAGAAAGAGTTTTCAAATAAATGAATAAACCTTTTTAAATAAAGTGAAAATAAAAAAGATGAAAAAAATGGAGTGAATGCGATTGTAAAGTAATAATCATTCGAGAAGAAAGAGTTTTCAAATAAATGAATAAACCTTTTTAAATAAAGTGCAAATAAAAAAGATGAAAAAAATGGAGTGAATGCGATTGTAAAGTAATAATCATTCGAGAAGAAAGAGTTTTCAAATAAATGAATAAACCTTTTTAAATAAAGTGCAAATAAAAAAGATGAAAAAAATGGAGTGAATGCGATTGCTAAACTAGCTATCATTCGAGAAGAAAGAGTTTTCAAATAAATGAATAAACCTTTTTAAATAAAGTGCAAATAAAAAAGATGAAAAAAATGGAGTGAATGCGATTGTAAAGTAATAATCATTCGAGAAGAAAGAGTTTTCAAATAAATGAATAAACCTTTTTAAATAAAGTGAAAATAAAAAAGATGAAAAAAATGGAGTGAATGCGATTGTAAAGTAATAATCATTCGAGAAGAAAGAGTTTTCAAATAAATGAATAAACCTTTTTAAATAAAGTGCAAATAAAAAAGATGAAAAAAATGGAGTGAATGCGATTGCTAAACTAGCTATCATTCGAGAAGAAAGAGTTTTCAAATAAATGAATAAACCTTTTTAAATAAAGTGCAAATAAAAAAGATGAAAAAAATGGAGTGAATGCGATTGTAAAGTAATAATCATTCGAGAAGAAAGAGTTTTCAAATAAATGAATAAACCTTTTAAATAAAGTGCAAATAAAAAAGATGAAAAAAATGGAGTGAATGCGATTGCTAAACTAGCTATCATTCGAGAAGAAAGAGTTTTCAAATAAATGAATAAACCTTTTTAAATAAAGTGCAAATAAAAAAGATGAAAAAAATGGAGTGAATGCGATTGCTAAACTAATATCATTCGAGAAGAAAGAGTTTTCAAATAAATGAATAAACCTTTTTAAATAAAGTGCAAATAAAAAAGATGAAAAAAATGGAGTGAATGCGATTGCTAAACTAGCTATCATTCGAGAAGAAAGAGTTTTCAAATAAATGAATAAACCTTTTTAAATAAAGTGCAAATAAAAAAGATGAAAAAAATGGAGTGAATGCGATTGTAAAGTAATAATCATTCGAGAAGAAAGAGTTTTCAAATAAATGAATAAACCTTTTTAAATAAAGTGCAAATAAAAAAGATGAAAAAAATGGAGTGAATGCGATTGCTAAACTAGCTATCATTCGAGAAGAAAGAGTTTTCAAATAAATGAATAAACCTTTTTAAAGTGCAAATAAAAAAGATGAAAAAAATGGAGTGAATGCGATTGCTAAACTAGCTATCATTCGAGAAGAAAGAGTTTTCAAATAAATGAATAAACCTTTTTAAATAAAGTGCAAATAAAAAAGATGAAAAAAATGGAGTGAATGCGATTGTAAAGTAATAATCATTCGAGAAGAAAGAGTTTTCAAATAAATGAATAAACCTTTTTAAATAAAGTGCAAATAAAAAAGATGAAAAAAATGGAGTGAATGCGATTGCTAAACTAGCTATCATTCGAGAAGAAAGAGTTTTCAAATAAATGAATAAACCTTTTTAAATAAAGTGCAAATAAAAAAGATGAAAAAAATGGAGTGAATGCGATTGCTAAACTAGCTATCATTCGAGAAGAAAGAGTTTTCAAATAAATGAATAAACCTTTTTAAATAAAGTGCAAATAAAAAAGATGAAAAAAATGGAGTGAATGCGATTGCTAAACTAGCTATCATTCGAGAAGAAAGAGTTTTCAAATAAATGAATAAACCTTTTTAAAGTGCAAATAAAAAAGATGAAAAAAATGGAGTGAATGCGATTGCTAAACTAGCTATCATTCGAGAAGAAAGAGTTTTCAAATAAATGAATAAACCTTTTTAAATAAAGTGCAAATAAAAAAGATGAAAAAAATGGAGTGAATGCGATTGCTAAACTAGCTATCATTCGAGAAGAAAGAGTTTTCAAATAAATGAATAAACCTTTTTAAATAAAGTGCAAATAAAAAAGATGAAAAAAATGGAGTGAATGCGATTGCTAAACTAGCTATCATTCGAGAAGAAAGAGTTTTCAAATAAATGAATAAACCTTTTTAAATAAAGTGCAAATAAAAAAGATGAAAAAAATGGAGTGAATGCGATTGTAAAGTAATAATCATTCGAGAAGAAAGAGTTTTCAAATAAATGAATAAACCTTTTTAAATAAAGTGAAAATAAAAAAGATGAAAAAAATGGAGTGAATGCGATTGCTAAACTAGCTATCATTCGAGAAGAAAGAGTTTTCAAATAAATGAATAAACCTTTTTAAATAAAGTGCAAATAAAAAAGATGAAAAAAATGGAGTGAATGCGATTGCTAAACTAGCTATCATTCGAGAAGAAAGAGTTTTCAAATAAATGAATAAACCTTTTTAAATAAAGTGCAAATAAAAAAGATGAAAAAAATGGAGTGAATGCGATTGCTAAACTAGCTATCATTCGAGAAGAAAGAGTTTTCAAATAAATGAATAAACCTTTTTAAATAAAGTGCAAATAAAAAAGATGAAAAAAATGGAGTGAATGCGATTGTAAAGTAATAATCATTCGAGAAGAAAGAGTTTTCAAATAAATGAATAAACCTTTTTAAATAAAGTGAAAATAAAAAAGATGAAAAAAATGGAGTGAATGCGATTGCTAAACTAGCTATCATTCGAGAAGAAAGAGTTTTCAAATAAATGAATAAACCTTTTTAAATAAAGTGCAAATAAAAAAGATGAAAAAAATGGAGTGAATGCGATTGCTAAACTAGCTATCATTCGAGAAGAAAGAGTTTTCAAATAAATGAATAAACCTTTTTAAATAAAGTGAAAATAAAAAAGATGAAAAAAATGGAGTGAATGCGATTGCTAAACTAGCTATCATTCGAGAAGAAAGAGTTTTCAAATAAATGAATAAACCTTTTTAAAGTGCAAATAAAAAAGATGAAAAAAATGGAGTGAATGCGATTGCTAAACTAGCTATCATTCGAGAAGAAAGAGTTTTCAAATAAATGAATAAACCTTTTTAAATAAAGTGCAAATAAAAAAGATGAAAAAAATGGAGTGAATGCGATTGTAAAGTAATAATCATTCGAGAAGAAAGAGTTTTCAAATAAATGAATAAACCTTTTTAAATAAAGTGCAAATAAAAAAGATGAAAAAAATGGAGTGAATGCGATTGTAAAGTAATAATCATTCGAGAAGAAAGAGTTTTCAAATAAATGAATAAACCTTTTTAAATAAGGTGAAAATAAAAAAGATGAAAAAAATGGAGTGAATGCGATTGCTAAACTAGCTATCATTCGAGAAGAAAGAGTTTTCAAATAAATGAATAAACCTTTTTAAATAAAGTGCAAATAAAAAAGATGAAAAAAATGGAGTGAATGCGATTGCTAAACTAGCTATCATTCGAGAAGAAAGAGTTTTCAAATAAATGAATAAACCTTTTTAAATAAAGTGCAAATAAAAAAGATGAAAAAAATGGAGTGAATGCGATTGCTAAACTAGCTATCATTCGAGAAGAAAGAGTTTTCAAATAAATGAATAAACCTTTTTAAATAAAGTGCAAATAAAAAAGATGAAAAAAATGGAGTGAATGCGATTGTAAAGTAATAATCATTCGAGAAGAAAGAGTTTTCAAATAAATAAACCTTTTTAAATAAAGTGCAAATAAAAAAGATGAAAAAAATGGAGTGAATGCGATTGCTAAACTAGCTATCATTCGAGAAGAAAGAGTTTTCAAATAAATGAATAAACCTTTTTAAATAAAGTGCAAATAAAAAAGATGAAAAAAATGGAGTGAATGCGATTGCTAAACTAGCTATCATTCGAGAAGAAAGAGTTTTCAAATAAATGAATAAACCTTTTTAAATAAAGTGCAAATAAAAAAGATGAAAAAAATGGAGTGAATGCGATTGTAAAGTAATAATCATTCGAGAAGAAAGAGTTTTCAAATAAATAAACCTTTTTAAATAAAGTGCAAATAAAAAAGATGAAAAAAATGGAGTGAATGCGATTGCTAAACTAGCTATCATTCGAGAAGAAAGAGTTTTCAAATAAATGAATAAACCTTTTTAAATAAAGTGCAAATAAAAAAGATGAAAAAAATGGAGTGAATGCGATTGCTAAACTAGCTATCATTCGAGAAGAAAGAGTTTTCAAATAAATGAATAAACCTTTTTAAATAAAGTGCAAATAAAAAAGATGAAAAAAATGGAGTGAATGCGATTGCTAAACTAGCTATCATTCGAGAAGAAAGAGTTTTCAAATAAATGAATAAACCTTTTTAAATAAAGTGCAAATAAAAAAGATGAAAAAAATGGAGTGAATGCGATTGTAAAGTAATAATCATTCGAGAAGAAAGAGTTTTCAAATAAATGAATAAACCTTTTTAAATAAAGTGCAAATAAAAAAGATGAAAAAAATGGAGTGAATGCGATTGCTAAACTAGCTATCATTCGAGAAGAAAGAGTTTTCAAATAAATGAATAAACCTTTTTAAATAAAGTGCAAATAAAAAAGATGAAAAAAATGGAGTGAATGCGATTGTAAAGTAATAATCATTCGAGAAGAAAGAGTTTTCAAATGAATAAACCTTTTTAAATAAAGTGCAAATAAAAAAGATGAAAAAAATGGAGTGAATGCGATTGCTAAACTAGCTATCATTCGAGAAGAAAGAGTTTTCAAATAAATGAATAAACCTTTTTAAATAAAGTGCAAATAAAAAAGATGAAAAAAATGGAGTGAATGCGATTGCTAAACTAGCTATCATTCGAGAAGAAAGAGTTTTCAAATAAATGAATAAACCTTTTTAAATAAAGTGCAAATAAAAAAGATGAAAAAAATGGAGTGAATGCGATTGTAAAGTAATAATCATTCGAGAAGAAAGAGTTTTCAAATAAATGAATAAACCTTTTTAAAGTGCAAATAAAAAAGATGAAAAAAATGGAGTGAATGCGATTGCTAAACTAGCTATCATTCGAGAAGAAAGAGTTTTCAAATAAATGAATAAACCTTTTTAAATAAAGTGAAAATAAAAAAGATGAAAAAAATGGAGTGAATGCGATTGCTAAACTAGCTATCATTCGAGAAGAAAGAGTTTTCAAATAAATGAATAAACCTTTTTAAATAAAGTGCAAATAAAAAAGATGAAAAAAATGGAGTGAATGCGATTGCTAAACTAGCTATCATTCGAGAAGAAAGAGTTTTCAAATAAATGAATAAACCTTTTTAAATAAAGTGCAAATAAAAAAGATGAAAAAAATGGAGTGAATGCGATTGTAAAGTAATAATCATTCGAGAAGAAAGAGTTTTCAAATAAATGAATAAACCTTTTTAAATAAAGTGCAAATAAAAAAGATGAAAAAAATGGAGTGAATGCGATTGCTAAACTAGCTATCATTCGAGAAGAAAGAGTTTTCAAATAAATGAATAAACCTTTTTAAAGTGCAAATAAAAAAGATGAAAAAAATGGAGTGAATGCGATTGCTAAACTAGCTATCATTCGAGAAGAAAGAGTTTTCAAATAAATGAATAAACCTTTTTAAATAAAGTGCAAATAAAAAAGATGAAAAAAATGGAGTGAATGCGATTGTAAAGTAATAATCATTCGAGAAGAAAGAGTTTTCAAATAAATGAATAAACCTTTTTAAATAAAGTGCAAATAAAAAAGATGAAAAAAATGGAGTGAATGCGATTGCTAAACTAGCTATCATTCGAGAAGAAAGAGTTTTCAAATAAATGAATAAACCTTTTTAAATAAAGTGCAAATAAAAAAGATGAAAAAAATGGAGTGAATGCGATTGCTAAACTAGCTATCATTCGAGAAGAAAGAGTTTTCAAATAAATGAATAAACCTTTTTAAATAAAGTGCAAATAAAAAAGATGAAAAAAATGGAGTGAATGCGATTGCTAAACTAGCTATCATTCGAGAAGAAAGAGTTTTCAAATGAATAAACCTTTTTAAATAAAGTGCAAATAAAAAAGATGAAAAAAATGGAGTGAATGCGATTGCTAAACTAGCTATCATTCGAGAAGAAAGAGTTTTCAAATAAATGAATAAACCTTTTTAAATAAAGTGCAAATAAAAAAGATGAAAAAAATGGAGTGAATGCGATTGCTAAACTAGCTATCATTCGAGAAGAAAGAGTTTTCAAATAAATGAATAAACCTTTTTAAATAAAGTGCAAATAAAAAAGATGAAAAAAATGGAGTGAATGCGATTGCTAAACTAGCTATCATTCGAGAAGAAAGAGTTTTCAAATAAATGAATAAACCTTTTTAAATAAAGTGAAAATAAAAAAGATGAAAAAAATGGAGTGAATGCGATTGCTAAACTAGCTATCATTCGAGAAGAAAGAGTTTTCAAATAAATGAATAAACCTTTTTAAATAAAGTGCAAATAAAAAAGATGAAAAAAATGGAGTGAATGCGATTGCTAAACTAGCTATCATTCGAGAAGAAAGAGTTTTCAAATAAATGAATAAACCTTTTTAAATAAAGTGCAAATAAAAAAGATGAAAAAAATGGAGTGAATGCGATTGCTAAACTAGCTATCATTCGAGAAGAAAGAGTTTTCAAATAAATGAATAAACCTTTTTAAAGTGCAAATAAAAAAGATGAAAAAAATGGAGTGAATGCGATTGCTAAACTAGCTATCATTCGAGAAGAAAGAGTTTTCAAATAAATGAATAAACCTTTTTAAATAAAGTGCAAATAAAAAAGATGAAAAAAATGGAGTGAATGCGATTGCTAAACTAGCTATCATTCGAGAAGAAAGAGTTTTCAAATAAATGAATAAACCTTTTTAAAGTGCAAATAAAAAAGATGAAAAAAATGGAGTGAATGCGATTGCTAAACTAGCTATCATTCGAGAAGAAAGAGTTTTCAAATAAATGAATAAACCTTTTTAAATAAAGTGCAAATAAAAAAGATGAAAAAAATGGAGTGAATGCGATTGCTAAACTAGCTATCATTCGAGAAGAAAGAGTTTTCAAATAAATGAATAAACCTTTTTAAATAAAGTGCAAATAAAAAAGATGAAAAAAATGGAGTGAATGCGATTGTAAAGTAATAATCATTCGAGAAGAAAGAGTTTTCAAATAAATGAATAAACCTTTTTAAATAAAGTGCAAATAAAAAAGATGAAAAAAATGGAGTGAATGCGATTGCTAAACTAGCTATCATTCGAGAAGAAAGAGTTTTCAAATAAATGAATAAACCTTTTTAAAGTGCAAATAAAAAAGATGAAAAAAATGGAGTGAATGCGATTGTAAAGTAATAATCATTCGAGAAGAAAGAGTTTTCAAATGAATAAACCTTTTTAAATAAAGTGCAAATAAAAAAGATGAAAAAAATGGAGTGAATGCGATTGTAAAGTAATAATCATTCGAGAAGAAAGAGTTTTCAAATAAATGAATAAACCTTTTTAAATAAAGTGCAAATAAAAAAGATGAAAAAAATGGAGTGAATGCGATTGTAAAGTAATAATCATTCGAGAAGAAAGAGTTTTCAAATAAATGAATAAACCTTTTTAAATAAGGTGAAAATAAAAAAGATGAAAAAAATGGAGTGAATGCGATTGCTAAACTAGCTATCATTCGAGAAGAAAGAGTTTTCAAATAAATGAATAAACCTTTTTAAATAAAGTGCAAATAAAAAAGATGAAAAAAATGGAGTGAATGCGATTGCTAAACTAGCTATCATTCGAGAAGAAAGAGTTTTCAAATAAATGAATAAACCTTTTTAAATAAAGTGCAAATAAAAAAGATGAAAAAAATGGAGTGAATGCGATTGCTAAACTAGCTATCATTCGAGAAGAAAGAGTTTTCAAATAAATGAATAAACCTTTTTAAATAAAGTGCAAATAAAAAAGATGAAAAAAATGGAGTGAATGCGATTGTAAAGTAATAATCATTCGAGAAGAAAGAGTTTTCAAATAAATAAACCTTTTTAAATAAAGTGCAAATAAAAAAGATGAAAAAAATGGAGTGAATGCGATTGCTAAACTAGCTATCATTCGAGAAGAAAGAGTTTTCAAATAAATGAATAAACCTTTTTAAATAAAGTGCAAATAAAAAAGATGAAAAAAATGGAGTGAATGCGATTGCTAAACTAGCTATCATTCGAGAAGAAAGAGTTTTCAAATAAATGAATAAACCTTTTTAAATAAAGTGCAAATAAAAAAGATGAAAAAAATGGAGTGAATGCGATTGCTAAACTAGCTATCATTCGAGAAGAAAGAGTTTTCAAATAAATGAATAAACCTTTTTAAATAAAGTGCAAATAAAAAAGATGAAAAAAATGGAGTGAATGCGATTGTAAAGTAATAATCATTCGAGAAGAAAGAGTTTTCAAATAAATGAATAAACCTTTTTAAAGTGCAAATAAAAAAGATGAAAAAAATGGAGTGAATGCGATTGCTAAACTAGCTATCATTCGAGAAGAAAGAGTTTTCAAATAAATGAATAAACCTTTTTAAATAAAGTGCAAATAAAAAAGATGAAAAAAATGGAGTGAATGCGATTGTAAAGTAATAATCATTCGAGAAGAAAGAGTTTTCAAATGAATAAACCTTTTTAAATAAAGTGCAAATAAAAAAGATGAAAAAAATGGAGTGAATGCGATTGCTAAACTAGCTATCATTCGAGAAGAAAGAGTTTTCAAATAAATGAATAAACCTTTTTAAATAAAGTGCAAATAAAAAAGATGAAAAAAATGGAGTGAATGCGATTGCTAAACTAGCTATCATTCGAGAAGAAAGAGTTTTCAAATAAATGAATAAACCTTTTTAAATAAAGTGCAAATAAAAAAGATGAAAAAAATGGAGTGAATGCGATTGTAAAGTAATAATCATTCGAGAAGAAAGAGTTTTCAAATAAATGAATAAACCTTTTTAAATAAAGTGCAAATAAAAAAGATGAAAAAAATGGAGTGAATGCGATTGCTAAACTAGCTATCATTCGAGAAGAAAGAGTTTTCAAATAAATGAATAAACCTTTTTAAAGTGCAAATAAAAAAGATGAAAAAAATGGAGTGAATGCGATTGCTAAACTAGCTATCATTCGAGAAGAAAGAGTTTTCAAATAAATGAATAAACCTTTTTAAATAAAGTGCAAATAAAAAAGATGAAAAAAATGGAGTGAATGCGATTGTAAAGTAATAATCATTCGAGAAGAAAGAGTTTTCAAATAAATGAATAAACCTTTTTAAATAAAGTGAAAATAAAAAAGATGAAAAAAATGGAGTGAATGCGATTGCTAAACTAGCTATCATTCGAGAAGAAAGAGTTTTCAAATAAATGAATAAACCTTTTTAAATAAAGTGCAAATAAAAAAGATGAAAAAAATGGAGTGAATGCGATTGCTAAACTAGCTATCATTCGAGAAGAAAGAGTTTTCAAATAAATGAATAAACCTTTTTAAATAAAGTGCAAATAAAAAAGATGAAAAAAATGGAGTGAATGCGATTGCTAAACTAGCTATCATTCGAGAAGAAAGAGTTTTCAAATAAATGAATAAACCTTTTTAAATAAAGTGCAAATAAAAAAGATGAAAAAAATGGAGTGAATGCGATTGCTAAACTAGCTATCATTCGAGAAGAAAGAGTTTTCAAATAAATGAATAAACCTTTTTAAATAAAGTGCAAATAAAAAAG